>WEKX01005634.1:218205-281230 GCA_013390025.1 Pitta sordida | reverse complement strand
GTCAGTGGATGTGGCTGTCCAGACTCCTGGCTGCAGGGAATGCCTGAGCCTGATGGTCGAACAGGAGGACAGCCTGCAAAACACCTGTGTCCAGTGTGAGCTGGTAAATGACCTGCTCTCCATGGTAACAGAGCTGAAGGCAGAGGTTGAAAGACTGAGAAATAATCAAGATAATGTAAGGGAAGTAGAATTGAGGGACTGTGCACTTCCAACCTTTAGAGACTCTTGGGAGCCAGAGCATCCACATGCACCTCGCATTCCCCAAAACAAGGTAGAAGAAAGAAATCTCGAGGATGAGGGGGAGTGGGAACAGGTCTCCTCCTGCGGGGGTAAGGCATCCCTCTCCTGTCCACCACCACCCTTTCAGATGCCACCCTATGAGTTACCCCTACAGAACAGGTTTGGGGTTCTGGATTTTGAGGATCAGGAGGATGACATGGAAGGAGGCGCCCCACCTAGTAAATCACTAGGATCTACCTCTTTCATCAAACCTATCAGAACCTCTAGTGCCAAAAAGAAAAGAAGGGTAGTGGATATCGGGGACTCCCTTCTGAGGGGAACAGCAGGGCCTACCTGTTGACCAGACCCATCCCACAGGGAGGTCTGCTGTCTCCCTGGGGCCTGGGTATGGGATATTGCTGAGAGCTTGCCAAAACTAATTCAACCTTCAGACTATTACCCTCTACTGGTCGTCCAGGCTGGTAGTGACGAGATCAACGAGAATGGATCCAAAGAAATTAGGGAGTAATGGCAAGATTCGACCACGAAAGCAATAGGAGGATTCTTTTTCTTAGTAAATGGCTTAAGGTCTGGTACCACCAGAAAAATGTTGGGGTTTGTGATCATGGGGTGTCCTTCACCAAACCAGGGTTGACAGACCCTGGAGGGCAGAATCTATCAAATAGGGGCAAAAGGGTTTTGGCCCGATGGCTGGCAAGACTCATTGACAGTTAAAATGAACTCTCAATTGCTCATAATTTGGTAATATATTCTTTCATTTTTTTGTTTGTATGCCAGTATCCACAACCTGGCATTTACAGTCCTTGTTGAGATGAGCTGGAAAAATTCTACTGCCTTTTTTCTAAAGAAAAAACCAGATATTTTAAATTATTAGAACTCAGACTTGTTCATGGTGAGGGTACTTCATTGTATTTTTGTTTTTAGATAAATACTATGCAATATGGGAAAATTGTGTTTCATATACGTATTCTGAAGTTCACAGTCTCCTTAAATAATGTGATACTAAACTAATTTTTCTCTTAGATGAGATCAATTTGTGTAAAATGTTGGTGAATCGTAATTTTTTCTTTAGGACATAGGACAGTGGAGTCTGGGAGACAGAAAGCACTTCTATCTGACTTTGTCCCAAACTAAACAATTACGTTTGGGAAAGTGAGGACAGGTACAGGCGTTTTGGGTGATAAATGTTACTGCCTGGCAGGTCCACTGCCTGCATTTTGTGGAAAGCACATTCGAGGAAGTATCTTTGGCTGTGCTGAGATACTGCTTTTGACATAGGATACATGCAATGTAAAGTCACATTGTTGGCTGTCTGAAGAATTAACCACTCTTGAATAATGTTGAATGGCAAATAAAATCTTTTGCTTAAAATAGTGTTAGAGAGGTATAAGGAGCATTAGAATACGTAGTTATTATAGAGTTTATTGAAAGAACTACTTAATATATTTTAATTTTCTCTTACAGAGTATTAATATTAGGAGCTTCAGGAGGAGTTGGTACATTTGCTGTACAGGTAATACAAACCAGCATGCCCAGGATGCATCTTCAAATCTTTCAGTATGGAAAAAAAATAACAGATTGAATTGAGAGGAGGAATAGAGAAATACTAAGTTACTGGTCAATCTGTCCGATCAAGCTGATTGATACTTCCAAAAATGAAATATTTTGAGATTAATTGCTGCCATTTGTTAGCTTGTATTAGTTTAAAATAGGAAGCAAGGACTTTCAAAGAAAGGAATTGTCTAATATTGCATTTCACAATCTAGGTGCAGGAAATCTCTGATTGTTGTAACTTGAAATATATAGCCTGTTCTCATTATTTTTCACTCAGCTCTGCTCTATGAATACAAACAGCACTTTGTGTATGAGTAGAAAAACTGGTGGAATATCACTTACCATAAGTGTTGTAGTTGGTCAGATGATGTGAGAGGCCACCAATATATTTTGTGCAGTGTATGTAAAGCACAGTGGCTTAGATTAACTTTCCCCTCACTGTCTTTCCCCTGCTGCTCTTTTGTCTGGCTATTCCAGTAGCTCTAAACTTTGGAGAGTCAACATGCTCTTTTGTTGATCCATTAGTTGTGGAACATCCTCTTAGCATGCTCTCAGTTAACGTGGGGATTTTGATTCTAATCACTCTTGTCTCATGCTGCAACATCTTTCTCAAGAATATGAAAAAATACAGAAGTTGGTGATTGCATCACTGTGTTCCATGCTACTAGGCCATGAACACAGCAGTTTTGAAGAGGAGAAGTTTTTGTGGTACACGCTATTTTCCTGATCCATGGTAAAGCAGGATGATACCTTCAGGATGAAAAGCTGACCAGCCACTGACTGGTTACAATTTGTAACTGATGGATCCTGGTTAAACTACAATAATTAATCTGGAATAAAGTAAAACATATAACTGTGAGTGAAAAAATGAAATGCCAAAAGAGAGAAATAGCTAGCAAAAATCCTTTACTTTGCAATAGCTTTCGGAGTAGAAGATAATCTGACATTGTGCCTGTGGTAAATCAGAGATGACTTCCTTCTGTTTCTTGTTACTAGTATTTAACCAATTTACAGTATGGATATATTAAATGGATATATGCATGTATGAAAGAAAGGGCATATTTAGAAATATTGAGTGCTTCATCTGGTGACGGTTTTGTAGGTTGGCAACTTGGACGGTACATTGGTGTTACATTTTTGCTGGCAGATTCAGATGGCAAACTGTGTATTTTACTTGGAGCCTTATTTGTTGTGAGACCTGGTACATTTAAGTGGCATTAAAAATCCCACCCTCCTTCCTTCACACCAACTCCTCCCTCCCATAAACCACCTTAAATATTGTTAAATTCTAGTGATTGTTTTTTCTCTGGGATTTGTGACAAATTATCCTGTATTGGAACACATCTCTCCCCACTCCTTATTAAAGGTCCTCATTTGTTATATAAATATAATGAGACTTTGGCTTTTTAAGTTGGTTTCAATGTTCCACTAAATTTTAATCTTTGGGCTTCTTTTTCATCCTTGTTTTTAGCTAGTGAAGGTCTGGGGTGCTCATGTGACAGCAGTTTGTTCTCAGGATGCCAGCACACTGGTGAAAAAGCTTGGAGCAGATGATGTGATTGATTACAAATCTGGAAACCTGGAAGAGCGGCTTAAAACATTACCCTTGTAAGTGTTTGTGTTGCTTAGTACTGAGATAAAGGAGTTAGTGGTCAGATCATCTACTTTTTGATTGTAGGAATCCAGTCTATCAGAACTCCTTAATTTCTATTTTTCATTTCCCATTTCTCAAGCATTACTTTGTAAAGCAAATTCACCGCAACCCTTTTTGAGTGCAGTTTGCCAAATTAGTATCCCCAACACAGATGTCGTTGTAAGACTGAGCCAGTTAATTGGGCTTGTGGTGGTTAAGTTCACTTCCATGTGCTTCTGTTCAGTAACTGTGATTTGAACAGTTTTGTTAGCTTCTATCCAAGGGTCTTAGAGCATATGCAGTGCCTGAATAAATTAAAATAGGTCTCTGAAATCTTATGTGAGATGGGTAAACATTGATCTTGTGGAGGAAAGAACTGTATCATGAGGAAGTGAATTGACTTGCCACCGTGCAACTCAATTGGGAGTAAATTTCTTATCTTGAACATTGGGTACAGCTGCCATAAACGATTACACTTATCTTGTCACACCAGTTATGTTTAAATCAAGAGTTTTCTCTAGAACAGAAGTATTTTTTGCTTTTGTAATCTTTCCATCTGTTTAAACTTTATCTACTGGGACTTGCATTTGGATATGGTAGTTACACTGCTCTTTTTAGCTAGATTGAGCAAACTTTCTGGGAGGGGAATTAGAAGCTGCTCAGTCTCTGTAAGAATTTTACTGATAACTGTGCTAAGAAGCCATGTGCCCTTTAACTGTAGTGTGATTGTCAGCAGGCCTGAGGGGAACTGCGAGGGCACTGACTGTATGGCCAGGACTTGCAGCAACTGACGCTGCAGTTTGCAATCAGTGCGAGATTTGCCTTTGTGCAATTCAACACTTTAAATGCTAAACACTCATTCTAGCAAGTGACCCTTTTTAAGAGATAGCGACAGCAGTGTCCTGGGGTGCAGTTCTATGGTAAAGCTAGACTGATCAGCCAGCTATACTGAGGGATGTACCTACTTCCCTCACCTTTTCAGTTGTACTGACTATTCAGAACCCATAGTGAGCTACTTTTCTCTAGGAGATTTAGTTTTCATGATCCATTCTTTTTGTTCAGCTAACACAGACTGAACTTTAAACATGAAATCACATCCTTGGAAGACAAGGCTGCCATTTCAGAGATAAGGACTTTCCTATTTAATTTGAGTGAAGTATTTTCCCTCTTATTTGTAGGTTATTCAGATTAGAGATACATGTATATCCGTATCTGTTGTGATCCAGATGTGGAATGGGTTGCCCACAGAGGTGGTTGACTCGCCAACCCTGGAGGTGTTTAAGGGTAGGCCGGATGAGGTGCTGAGTGATATGATGTAGATGTAGATGCTAGGTTAGCTGGACTATAGGTTGGACTAGATGATCTTTGAGGTCCTTTCCAGCCTTACCTATACTGTGATACTGTGAATGCAATATGGAGATTGCTGGAAATTTGGAGATGGAAATGAAAATGAGTTGTACACCTAAGAGAACAGATGCATAGCTCCCTGTTGCCTTATCCAGCCTTTACAGGCTCACATGCTGGAATAATGAGAAGGAATGCTGGAAGTGTGGCTTGTTGCCAGAGGCCACAAATACCCACACCATGGGGGGAAGGTTTTAGACCCTTTGCATTGCTAGGTTCAACATCAAATAGGTAGATCTGAAGAAAAGAACTGTCGGGAGAGGTAAAATGACCTCAAAACAAATAAGGAGGTAAAAGTGAAGCTGAGAACTGGGTCACAGATGAGAGTAGGGTGGGAAGATAAGGCTTAGTAGAGTAATTTGTTTGCATCACTTTAGCCTCTGAAACTGGCTTTCACGTGAGTACATCATGTTCAAGAGGTATTCCTAGTGAGGGCATGACTCCAGTCTAGTTTTCACATGCACATACCGTTTTGTTCAGTGCTAGAACCAGACCTCAGGACTGTTCCAGTAGCTTCTGTGGGAGGGCTGAAGAGAGCTCTAGAAGGCTTTAAGGAAGTAGAGAATGTAGTTGTGCATCTATGTCTGCTTTTTGGAGTTTAAGTGCCATTTAATTTATTTAAATAACCTGTGCTGCACAGTGAATGGGCAATAACCTGTAAGTTTAAATCCCATTGTACAGTAAAGCTGGAATTTAGCTGAAGTCTTGGGACTTTTTTGCAATTATCTTGCAGTGACATGTAAAATGTATAGCATGTTTCTGTTATTAATTAGCTTTATTATGATGAAATTATTTTTCCTGTATCATGATTTTAAACTTGTTCTTTAAATGTCTGCAGATTTGATTTTATCCTAGATAATGTTGGCGGATCCACTGAGAAGTGGGCATTAGATCTCTTGAAGAAATGGTCAGGAGCAACATATGTTACCTTAGTGACACCTTTCCTGATCAATATGGACAAACTCGGAGTGGCTGATGGCATGTTACAGTCAGGAGTCACTGTTGGTTCCAAAACTCTAAAGGTACTCGACAAAATCTTAAACAGTACTTGCATATTTTGTAGTATTCTAGTGACTTCTTTTGTGGCTTGTGTGCTGGTTACGTGGCTCGTGTAGCGGCAGCTGTTGGATTGTTCTCGGATGTTATTAAGCATACTTGAGTTGCACTATTGTTCTTCCCTTCTTTCTTGCACTGAAAAGAAGTATGTTGGGGTGGTGCTTTTGGGTGCATGTGGTAGTCTTGGGAGCTTTGAAGTTTTGATTCCTTATTGTGCTTTCCATTGTGGCTGTTTCCATATGGCCTCTCTAGTGAGTCCTGCTGACAGCCAGGGTTTCATACTAAAGAGAGCAAATCCCTGCCTCATTGAAATGAGGGCTTTCTTTAGGTTGGTCAGGCTTTCTCTCAAAACATTGTTCTGTGACTGATTCTCTTCATCCCATTCCAGCATCAGAGAGTAATAAAAAAGTGGTTCAGGATGGCTAGGAAGTCTTTCATCTCTTTCATGCTCATGTATCTGGCTGGTGATACTGATTTTTCTAGTTTTTGTAAGTAGATCTTAAACCATTCTGCCAGTGGCCAGATCACTGGGGCCTTTTAGAACTTTTTCTTCTCTCCACTTGTGTACTTGCTCTCCAAATGAATGCCATTCAAGCTGTTGCTATGGTATTCCTGTGATGGTGTGTCTTAATGAGATTTTAAGTCCTGTACAAATACTTTCACAGTAAAGCCCAAAAATAAAATAAAGGGCTGTGAAGAAATAATGTAATATTATTTCTCAGTGTGTGCATGTTCAAAGGATGATGAGGATTCTATGCTGTGTATTAAAAATCATCTTTCATTAGCAGATGATGGCTCTTATTCCTGTAATGACTTACTCAAAGGAGGTGCTCCTGACTTGTGCTTGTGAGATCTTCCCAAAATGCTTTTCATGTGAGCTGCCATCTGTCACTGGGCAGTGATGATTTTGGCAGATATGGCAGTGGAAAATATAATCACTAACACTGAAATGGAAAGTTCTAAATGTGATATTGCAGGCTTTATTTCACCCTCTTTGTGAGTGTGCTTAAACATATAGCATCTTATGTAACAAATATGTAACAAAAAATGCTGTTTCTAGTTGTAGAGACTAGGTAGTTGTTTTTCTTTACTGGCTGACTTGTGCAATTGGACAGAAAATTCACTCTGATCCTGTCTGTACACTTAATCCACATGCCTAGGTGACCTTTTTTCCAGACATTAGGAAATATCCATGTCTTTTCCTTAAGTTCCTTCTATAGGGATTCTGTCATTAGGTTTAGTTCCCATTTCATTTTGCTCTCATGATTTTTTAACATGTTTGTGGTCTTTCTTGCAGCATCTCCTTAAAGGAGTCCACTATCGGTGGGCATTTTTCATGGCAAGTGGCCCAAGTTTGGATGAAATAGCGCAACTAGTTGATTCTGGAAAGGTATGTCAGTAATGGTTATTTGGATATTTGTGCTGAAAGTGATGCTTCTTGGACTCAAAAAATGGTGTAGTTCACTGCAGTGGAATAAAATGTTATGGGAATCACAGTGAGACTTTTGCATTGAATTTAGGAGTTTTTAATCATTAGGATTGTTCTGCCTTCTCCCTCTCAAATATATTTTTCAAAACCACAAAGTTCTAATGTCTAGTGAATGTTTATTTTTGCCAGTGGGAATCATTTAGCATTAACTCTGTCTGGCATTGAAAATGACATTTTAAGAGGTCTAATTTGGTTTATTTGGTCAGAATAAACATGACTGTGTACCTGCATATACAAAATTGCTTAGCTGGGATAGTCAGGCATCCTGCCCGTAATGTGCACAGAATCAGGATGTTCTGGTTATTGCAAGTCATAGAAGGTCTGCATTGACAGAGTGGTGACAAGAATCTTGTGTTTCATTATTTCAGTGCTTCAGAGCATGTTTGTGCTAATTCAGTACAGTGACTTGGATTATTGTGAACCTTCATAAGCTTCCAGGGAATCTTAGTGAACTGGGAGGAAAATCACAAAGTGCCAGATAGATTATGGTCTGCTTTTGCGATCTTTTCAGCTTTATGAGCTTGTTACAAAATGTATGTGGGAGTGAACAGTTGAATTCCTGTCTTTTGGATTGTGTGGTGCTGTAGGTCCCGTCAGTGTCCTCTTTGGTAGTTTTGGTAACATGAAGTTATCCAAGAGTGGAGAATATGGGCAATTGCTGTTAATTGTGGTACCTAAGCAGAAGAGGAAGTAGAGTCTGCCATGACTGCTGGTACTTCCAGTATGTGAACTGAGAGGCCATCTTGTGCTCAGCATTTTTGAATATTTGTGAAACTTAGATCTCTCAGAGTTTTGAGTGTTGAGGCCCTCTTTGTCAGTACGCAATATGTTTCCAAATTTAGAGAAGAGTATGTAAATTGCTGTTGTACTTAAGACGTGATTGCTTCTATTTGCTACCGCAGTGCTGCTGGTAAGAATAAAAACCTTCCTGAATTCAGCCACTTCTATTCCTCTGTCATGAACAGATTGCTGCTGAAACAGCCAGTGGAAATGACCATTTCCTAAAATGTTACCTACTTATAAACAGAGGACACAGCAGTAAATAAACTGTGGAGAAGTCTCTGACTACAGCTTTGCAGCTCTCTGCTTTGCATTATGTCCAGCGCTGTAGGCATTATCCTATGGTCAAGAAAGAAACCATAGAAGACGCTCCTCGTCCTGTGATTACATTCAGACACACTACTAAATAATAAGTGCCTAAGAAATACCCTTGTCTTTGTTCTTACCATTTGTCCTGTTTGTCAGCCAATCGCTACTTGTTTTGTGTTCTGCTCTTTCCTTGTATGCAAAACAAATGCAGAATATGTCCATGAAAGCCTCTTGGGAAACACCTGTTTATGCAATAGAGATTGGGCTTAATCAGTGTTCTCTGCCTGATCGCCTGGGCAGGTGAATTGCAATGCCACTTAAAATGTACGTCATACATATATGAATGTCCTGATGTACTTTTGGTCGTAAGATGATCGTGAGGACAAAGATGTTTGCTTGTTCTTTTATTCTCTGTGCAAAAACAGGTCCTAGCGTCAGACTGTTTGTCTGCAGAGTCATTATTCTAGCAGCATTTTACTCTGTTTTGTACAATGTTGTAAACATCTGTGCTATCAGCAGTGTTTTGTAAGTCCCATATGTGTTCCATTTAGATATTAATAAGATTATGACCTTTATTGTCCAGACACAAGAGTTCTCTTAAATAGACAGACCATCCATTCAGAAGAGTAGGTGTTTGGCTAAAACGTCAGGAGAGGATTACTGGAGGAATTGTACCACAATTTCCAATAAGTAAGTGAAAATAAGTGTTTATGTTTGAATAGGAGAGAATAAATGAAAATTTAAAAAAAAACCCACAAAGTGATAAAGTATATCAGGAAGGTTCAGGGAAGCCAGGAAATTGAGTTCACCTGGTTGAAATTGTTAATTTTGAGTTAATAGTTTTGAATAATGAAGATTTTAGGTATTTTGAAATGTCAGTCTTTTCTATTGCAGACATTTTAAGTTTGAGATTGTATGAAGTGTGAATAAGAGAGCAATTGGAGAGCTCCTGAAAATGAGAGGGGTTTTTTTCAGGAATAAGTGATGAGGGCAGATTTAAATGAAGAAAATTAAAAAGAGCTGATGGTTGAAAGAGATGGTGTTCTAGTAAGTGAAGCATTGAAGAACATACCTTTGAAACAGTTACAGATCATATTGATTTGACAGTGGGTTTTCTTATAATTTGTCTGCACCAACACAGATTTTTAGTTCTGATGAGTTCATAATCTTCCTTTGTGAAAGCAAAAGGATTCTCAGTCCTTCAGTGGATGAAGAATAAGCAATTTTCCTTAAAGTTACTTGGGTTTTTTTTATCTTTGCAGCAAGGAACAGAGATTTGCAGAATGTCAGCTCTGAGGAAGAGTTCTTTTAACCTTTTTTAATGGGGAGGAGGAGAGGATTTGATGAGCTGGTAGAGCAAGGAAGGAGAATAATTTTCTTTTTGTAATTTACCTGCACATCAGCTCAGTTCTGGGAATTGTAAAACCATTTTCAGTTTACAAGCTGTTTTCGCTGCCTTGCAGCTGGATGTCTTGCAAAGAGACTGAAGGGTTGGGAGGCTCCTGCAACAGTAGTTGGCATGGAGAAAATAAATTTATTTCCTTGACAAATTTAGAGATACTGGCTACTATATAAATTGCGGGGAAATTGCTGTTGTGGTTTGAACTGTACCAGATAATTATGACCCACTAAGGATTGGCTTAATGTGGGCTCCACCAAATGAGTTGATGAAGTGCATGTCAGAATCTGCTGTATCTTGTTTCATGGCAGAATATTCCTGGTGAATTACAAGGTTCTCATCTAAAGACAACTCAATGCCTTTAATTCAGGACACAGATCTGCTGGCATGCTGTTTGCTAAAGCATCATTGCTGAAAGGCTTGTTAGGAATTAATGTGATGTATTTGTTGTCAGCATTGTGGCTTTTAATGTTGACAGTCTTCTTTTTTGCTGCTTGGTTAATGTTTTCCTCCTAAGGACGTATCATTTAGTCCTTGGAGAAAATAGACCAAATTTGTGTAACTACTTAAGTTGGTAGAAAGCCTCTAACTTATAATTGAGCATTTGTTTTGCCTTTTATAAAGCCTGATGGAGGAAGGGAGGTTCAGAAGACTCCTTAGTAAGGGGAGCACTAAGTAGGGTGTATGTTCCTGCAGGACTGTGATAAGACATGGGTTAATATGCAGCCCTACAGAAATGGGACATTTTCATTTTAATTCAGTGCTATTTAAATGCAGTACAGATGTTTCTGACTTAATACTCTTTCCTTCAGAGCATGGTTGCATTAGATGGGCTGATGGGTGAAAGTTGTTTTTGGAGAAGGCTAAAGGGCAAATAGAGTCTCCAATCATTAAATGAATAGATCATTCTCTGTGATGTTGCTTTCTAGATAAATGTTCCAGCACAGGCACTCATAGGAAAAACAACTGCATGACTATATTAATTTAATTTGTGAGCAGTGTTGATTATACATTTTACTGAAGACATTAGATGCTTTGGACTCAGTACCTGCTGTTGTGGTTTGGAGGAGAGATGCTGGCTGTTCTTTGGTCCTGCTGCTGTCTTCTTGTGCAATGCTGAACAAATCAAATAACTTTTTGCTACCATCATTTCTAGGTCAACTAATGAAGGCTAGTGCCCTTTATCTACTTTCCATGGTTTGCTCTGAGATACTCTATTAAAATGTGGAATTCAATTGTTTTTTTATTGCTGGTCCTTGCTATTCGGGAAGTAAATAACACAAATGGATCCACCTTGACATTACATGGGTTTTGAGAGTTGTTTGGATGGCTGTGATTTAAGATGGATTGCATTCTTTCTGCTAGTGTACCTTATCATGGTTTTTGAACTCTGTATCCTAACCTAAGTGTATTGATTTGCTTCCAAGTCATCTTGTTACAGTTCTGCAAGTGACTTTTTCCCTGGCTCTTGTTGCACAGTTGTTACAATTTCTTCCATCTATATGAATATTAAACAATGAATTTAACACTGAGTCCTTGAATGTTCTCCAAACCTGGCATCTATAGCTGTGGCCTTCTCTGCAGTAATTCCAGTCTTTATGGCTGTGCTAAAGTATCTTAAGGTACCTAAGATGACTCACCCTTGGGTGGTGCCTGCTTTACTCTCTCTTAGAAAAGGCACTAGGGTGCCTAAATATAGACATGCCACACTTAAATGTCTAAATTACCTAGAGACTAGTTCTTCTCCCCAATCTCTTTAGTCACTCACACTTGTTTTGATGATCATCCTTCTCCATGCCAAATTGCAAAGCTTGCACCTTTTTTTTTTTTTTTAAGTTTGTGTTTTCTTGTTGCAGTGCATTTGTTTGCCAGGTTGGTTGGCTAGAGCCCAGAGATGCTGATGAAGGACAGGTTGCCAAAAGCTCTGTTCAGCCCTTTCTCTTCCAGAAAGAACTATCTGCATTTTGTCACAGCCACCAAACAAAAAAATCCCACTGTGGTTTTTATTAAAACATATCTGCTCCTGTTCCTCCAGGACATGGTAGTTTGCTCTATGTTCTCTATGAAAGTGCTGTGTGGTTACATTATAAAGTGTTTGTGAAGAGCACTAATGAACATTTTGCACGCTGTGGGGAGACAGGGCTTGAATATAGAAATTTGCATACACCACAATGAGGTGTTGAAAACCTTCATCATCTACCAGGTATTTAATCAAATGTGTCCCCTCAACCTGATGTAATTTTGTATTTTGTAGTAAGTCAGTCCTGGTGTTCTGAGCTCTACTCCCCTAGCGTAGGAGCGAGTTGTATCTAACTAAGCACAGTGGTGAAGTGTGGGGTCAACAAGACAGCTCTTGTCTGTAACGAGTTTAATTTGCTGACATCTGGGGAGATACAGATCATGCACGTCTATTCTTATAATCTATCTATATATGATATGCTTTCATATTTGAATATGGTTTTTTATATACACTTATCTATAAATGTACTAAAGCTTGTTCTGAGTATATGGTGACATTGCCCCAGATTGCTTTAATTGCCAGAATAAATATCAGGACAAATACCATGAATGTGCCTGACAGGGGGATTTCATTAAGGGAGAGCTGGCTTTCCTTTAATTAGCAGTTTTTCAGTATGGTCCAGTAGGTAACTAAACCCAGGATCCTCCTCATTTCTACTGATTTAAGGTTGGGCTAGGCTGGCACACACTGCAGTTCTGGGCTTGTTCCAGTTTCTTACTGCTCTGCATTGTGTTCTGTAGAAGCTGTTCTGCCAGAGCTAATTAATGAGCTAGAGATTTTTGAAGCCTTTTCTACACTCTGAACTGTACCCTGATGGCCTGCCTAACTGGGATTTATCTTCTAGCAGTCTAATAATTGTAGATGATACTCATGAGTTCCTGTGGGCTGCTGTTAAGAGATTTAATAAGAAAGAAGCTACCTTGACTTAATAACCAAACAAATAAAACGTGGTAGTAGAGTTTTTGGTAAGATGGCTGTGGGAGTAGACCCTGGGACACTTGCCTTCCATTCCCATGTCTTAACCACTGCAGCACCATTTCTCTTGTGGGTGTATGACTGGATCATTTTTACTTCTATTAGGCATTTGGGACAGAACTATCATGTACGTGATTCCTTTAATATGCTCTTGAATGGTGCATAGTCTCAGAAATACAAGTTAATAAAAAAACATTGCAAGAAATAAGTTTTTTATGAAATATTGAAGGATGGGCCTCTGCACAACTTAGTCTAGTGTAAGGTGTCCCTGCCCATGGGAGGGGGGTTGGACTCGATGGCCTTTAAAGGTCCTTTCCAACCCGAGCCATTCTATGAATCTGTGCTAGTACTGTGCAGTTGCAGAGCTAGCCACACAACATGTGACCAGAGCTAGCTGTTCCAGAAGGTAAGAGCTTTAATCTTTGTCTTCAGTGAGCGTTGACCCTAGAACTACTGTTGCAAGCAATAGAAAGTTCACAATACATTGTTGCATGCCATTTTAAGGGGAGTGAGGGAAGAAAGGGATGGGATTATGACCCAATGAGCATGGAACTGGAATACAGCAAAGATCCTCAGCTAAAAGGAAAAAAAGACCGAAACATGAGTGTCCTAAAAGAGCATTTTTTTCCATGGGGTGACAATTAAGTAACAAATGGATAAGTGTTTAGTTCCAAGACAAGGACTGTTCTTTTTAATGATTTTTGTTCAAGATTCCTGTTGACATTGATGAGAGACTTACTGAAGGCCAGAGGAGACTATCAAGCTCTGCATTTGTGCTCGTACACCACATTTGGCACAGTGGTAATTTCTTGAGGAAGACAACCTTGGTCTTTAACTCAGCTAGTCAAAACAGCAGGCAGGTCTTTTCCATTGTGGCAAGCCCTCAAGAGGATTTTGATGACCAGTGGAGCACATCACAGCTTTTATTCTGTGCACATGCATGCATCTTTCCCAAAGCATAGTGTACAGGAGCCCTGAGCAGCGTCCCCAGGCAAGGCTGCCCGGCAGCTCTGACATGGCTATCCTTTGCAGAGCGGGGGGAAAGCCTGTGCACTGTCACCGTCCTTTGAGAGTGGACGCTTTGTTGTTTGAACTAAGGTCGCTGTCAGTTTGTGTCTGTTGAGACTTCTGAGGCTCTTGCTCTCCCTCCAGCGGCAGAAAGCAGCTCCACATTCACTCCAGTGACTTGTTGCTACTATGAGGGTCAAATCCATCTTCATTTTTTCACTTGTCCCCTCCTGATAAATTCAAACCGTGTCATTGCTATCACAGAAGCTGGGATTTCCAAGGGTGGCCCTGAATTTGGCATTAGTGGAAGTGTATTCCTGCTGACCAGCCAACTCTGCCAGTGCCTGTTCCCTGCCTGCTGTGTTCAGAGCTGGAATGGCTGGGATACCATCTCTCTGCTGTATGAAGGGTAGCCTTAATCAGCATCAGCAATTACTCGTTTTACAAATACATGAGTTCATTTCAAGAGACCTGAGATTCATTTTTATAGTATGTCCTGTGTTGGAGAGAATGAAGAGGAAGAAAATACCTTTCAGACCCAATCTGTTTTCAGATAAACATTTCAATGCGGGCTTGTGTAATCCTTTCTCTCCCAGACTTTAGTTTAATCCCTTTTCCCTGAACAAATAGGTGTCCTCTGGCAAGGAACTGATGCGTGGCTGTAAATAGGCAGTGTTTTTATTATCCAGTTAATCTCCATTTATTATCACACATTCAACAAACAGCAGACGCTCCCTTACTTGTTTGTCTGGTCACAGGAAGAAATTTTATCTTAGTCAGTGGATTATGGTAAAGGCTGAGTGAATCACTGTGCTGCAACACGGTCAGCCCTTTCAGGGTTTTTCAAACAATGGGACTGACCAGCCAGCCAGATAAAATGTTTAATGCTCTAGATTGTCAGGATCATCAATTTAGTATTCATGTCTCTCTATAGCACTGCCTAAAGCCAGCATTTAAATGGAGCTAGAGGTTACATCAATGTAGCAGATGGGCTTTGAGCATGTGGTGGCTGCAATACACACTGGTGTTTTGAACTGTGAGGCTGAATTCAGGGTTCCTCTGAATCACTGTGTCACCAATTTTCAACTGCGATGCTTTGAACTTTACCCAGCAGGCTGAGGATACAATGTACTGCTTTCTGTCAGGATTATAAGGTGCAAACTAGAATAAGAGAGTGGAGGTAGCAGAACANTTATCCTTTCCCTGTACTCGGCACTGGTCAGACCACATCTTGAGTACTGTGTGCAGTTCTGGGCTCCCCAGTTTAAGAAGGATGTTGAGCTCAGTGACATCGTCTAGTTGTTGGGATGCTTGGATGGATGGAGCATGGTGCCCATGGTTCCACGCTTGTGGGCCTGATCCCTGGGTGGGCGTTTGCTTGGGAGTTGGACTAGCTGATCCTGTGGGTCCCTTCCAACTCAGAATAACCTGTGAACAGTGAAGTGTCTTGTTCATGTTTTCTTGTTCATGTTTTCTCAGTTGCTCCATGTGTCTGAAATTAACATCTGCCTTTCTCTGGAATCAATCCCTTGTGCTTCACATCACTTGTGCTGCTGCACTGCTTTCTTCTCTGAATACCTTTCCCCTCCTCCCAGCCTCTTGCCAGGGTCATTTGTGTCCATGCTCCAGCAGGCTGTTTCTGTATCTTTTTAATTGAATCACAGTTTTGTATGCAATAGCCATTAACAATAAGTACTGTACAAGTGCTGCACTTGTGCGTGGTTCAGCAAGGTTCCTGAACTGTTTTTCCTCAAGCTTCTGCTATGAAAGCAAGGGTTGGTCTTCCACACAACAGTCACTACTGAGCAGCAGCACGTTCCTCGTGCTGATAGTCACAGCAGCTGCAGCTGCACTCAGATGCTCAATTTACCCAAAGCCATTGTCTAATCCAATGTTTTTGCTGCCCTGGGTCCACGTCCCTGACTTTGCTGATATCTGAGACAACACTTCCATTCTGTGCTAGATGCTGACCAGACATTTGCCTTGAGTATGATAATTTATACTGCACGTTTCTTCCTTGGTTGCTGTATCCTTGTAGCTCCTGTGGTGTGTGTTACTACTCACTTTGCAAGAGGGTAATTTACAGAGACTGTCCTGGCTGAACAAGGGGAATAAATTACCCAGCCTTGTACCCTGCTGCATGCAAGTTTGAGGTACTTAGTGAATATATATATATTTGCACAGTTTCTCTCATAGTGATTTGGGTGCTAATTCTGATATATTCCTTGGTGGGAGTTCATTCATTCCTTCTCTTCTGCAATCTAAAGTTTAACACTATGGCTAAGGTTGTCTTGACGAAGTAAAAAGGAACATCTAGTGATAAGATTAGGAGATAATGTGGTGTAAGAGTTAGATGACTGATGTCTTACTGTTATTATAAACAGACTCAGTAGTTATTTTAGTGTAAGGAGTGGATGTCAAGGTAGGGCATGGTCTGAATAAAAAGAAAACTGAGGCAGTTGAGAAAAGGACCTCCATGAGCACAGACAGTATCAGATTTCGTTTTTTGTGCGGGGTGGTCAGTGCTGCAGCTTGGAGAACGTGTGTATATGAAAACCTTCCCTCAGTAGTGCTGCACACTCACTTTCTAAGCAGCATGACTGAATGTACACCCCTTGCCTTCTGGTGAGAACTAGGAAACATTTTGAAAGATGGCACCATTCCAGTGCTGGCAAATTCTTTGAGTCCCTATTGCTGTTGTATTTCTTTTCCATCTAGTGGGATCCATGTCCTGCCAGGAAAGGGAAGTTACCACTGTTGGAGTATTCATCAAGAGAGTGTGCATGCTCATAGCTGTGAGGAAAATGGTGGAAGATATGTTTTCTCTGACATTAGCAACAAGGATCTTTTTCTAGTACTGGAAATAGTGTGTTTGGATCTTTGGAACTTGACCTCTTCATCACTACAGTCTCATACTAGTGTCCATGTTTTCTATCGACTAGGATCAGTTCATCAGTTCAAGAAGAGGCACTGGGCTGGTGTTAGGGGATCCATAGCAGAGGGTAGGCAGGAGGTGTGGGAGGTATTTTTGTACACAGATCTTATTTTGTCCTTTGGAGGGCTGACTCAGAACTTGCCAGTAGGAAAAAACTTCTTCCCTTGATCCAGCAGTGACAAATACTTTTTCAGAAGAGCAGGGACTTCTTCTATCTCTGTCAGGACATTGTGATGTCTAAAAAAAATGCTCATAGGCTTTCCGGGCTCCTAAGTTAATAATGGAGACAGTGAATAAGTAACTCCACTATCTTTGCTAGAAATGATTCTAAAACAATCCAGAAGGCCACTCTACAAAATTAATGCCAAAATAGCAGTTGATGGAGGCTGGGCTTAATGATGTATGCTTTCAGGAATACAGAGTGGCTGAATTTTGAAATGTAGCTAAATGATTCAGCAAGAAATGTTTGTGGACTTTTTGTATACTTAAGTTGTGGTCTGTTAAGTGTACTGAGGTAGGCACTGATGGAGATAGACACTAGGTTTATAGGTATCATTGAAATACCTGACCTTGGGAGAATTCTTGGATTTAATAAGAACAGCAATAGAGAAAGAGGAGGAAAAAAAAGTTCTTTTTGTCAGTATATCATTGTGGACAACAACAAGTTAAACCACACTGTTGACTTTTGAAGGGACTAAAGGTCTCCTTGCATGGAGATATTAGTGGTGGAGTCCTAAATAAAGATTCTGAACAGTGCTGCTCTTTGCACAAGCATTTCAAAACTTGTGCAAAGAGCAGCAGAAAGCCTTCTTCTGCATGCAGAGATATCCTTGAAAAGTGTTAAAAGCTAGTGACTACAATATTTGGCAATTTCCACCCTAAATACTTTTAAGAAACCTCCCCCTTTCTTCATTCAGTTTTGAATTGTGAGGATGATACATTATTTTATTCCTAATACAGTGACACTTGTTCTTTATTCTGTAGATTCAACCGGTTATTGACGAAGTCTTCTCTTTTTCTGAAGTTCCAAAGGCCTTTCTGAAATTGGAAGGAGGACATGCACGTGGAAAAACAGTGATCAATGTAATTAGTAGACAATAAAGTATCTCTAATCATTATTCTGCCTGCAGTTAGTCTTTGAACATTAATTGGTATGTAGCAACTCTTTCTTCTTTAAAAGCTTTTACAGGATGCATAACTTAGAAAAACGTCTTGTTTCAGAAAAGCCTCCGATTCCTTCCGTTGCTGCGTGTTAATATGCAGACAAGACATACAAATGTCCCTTAGGCATTTCTACATGAAAATCACGTTAAGAGTGTAGTTGTGACTTTTGCAGAACATCCCTCACTCTTGGGATAAGAGGAACACTCTCCAGCCTTTTCTGATTGTAGCTCTTGGAGCTTTTATATTCCAGATGTTTCAGCTAAGTCCTGAAATAGAGAGGCACACTTACCTAATTGTCCCCATGAAACCTCTGCTGTTCCTCCTTGGTCTCTGCTAGTTCTTATATATTAAATTATATATAAGTAATTATATATTTATTTTATATATATATAATATTATAGATTTGTATATATATATAAAGTATATATTAAATATAGTTCACTCTCAGAACTATGTGGTTATATCACAGTCTCAAGACTGATCCTTTAATCTTGATATGGCCACTCTCTCATGGCATAACTAATCTAAATAGAAGGATGGAACAAAATCAGTCTGTAACTGATAGTTATTTTAATTGCCCAGCTCCTGGCTCAGATTCAGCTGCCTGCAGTGCTTATGCAGGCAGACTAGACATGGAGCCCCTGTCCCTGTCATGCCCTGTCACTGCTGGTGGGGGGCGAAGTGCTTGAGTGGATGTGTCTGGTGGGCTGTTTTTAAACTTACCATTTTGCCAGAGATGGGCTCTGGAGTAACTGCCCATGCAATCATGCAGGTAGATTGAAGGAAAGTGGCAACCTCTTACTTGAGAGCTGCACGTTTACTGTGGTGCTGCTGTGACGGTGGACAAAACATGTCATGCAGTGCTTCCACTGGGGGAAAAAAGTGGCAGCTGTGTGAACTGTGGCTGTGAATGTGCAAATGATACTGAACACATGCTTTTGTAGAAGAATCATCCATTCCTCAAAAACCTGCAGCTATTCCACACCTCGAATTCACTCTTCAGTAGCTGGCTGTTGCAGAGGAATTACAGAGAGACAGGTACAAGATGGAAGCAAAACTAACTGTAAAATGTCAGCTTTCTTATTCTAAAAATGATTTCAATAAGAAGTTACCTATCTTAAATTTATTTTTAAAGTGCTATATTACATATAGCAAGAGCATATCAATATAACAAAGTTTGGAACCACAACATATTTTCCATGAAGAACTAAAAGCAGCACATTTCAGAGCAATAAAACTTGAGTGTGTCTTTACAAAAGGAGGAAAATGAGTAAGGCACTTCCTCTAGAGTGGTAATGGTAAAAGCACCAGTATCCTTTGAGGCAATACGATAGTAATGAAAAATGTTAATTTTAAACAACCTTACTTATGCAAGACAAAGGCCTGGATGCTCCTAGGAGCAGCTTGTAATAACACTGGTCTAAGCCAGAACAAAACACAGCAGCATAGTACAAGACTTCGGTTGTATTCACCTTTTTGCCAACATTATTAAAGACAACTAACATAACCAGGTTCAAAGCAGGGCAACAGAAGGATTTGCTGCAGTCATCAGGACATCCTACTTGTCATAAGCTCTTTATTAACCAGTAACACTTATATTGAATGGGCACATATCCAGGCTTGGCTGTGCCCCTTCCTAGAGCAGTCTGACACTTCTGCCTAACCTGGAGCCAGCAGCTCACCCCAGACATTGCTCTCCAACACTACCAGAAATAGTGGGTAGTTTGGCATTCTCCAGTATAAGCCCAACAGGCAGTGGCTAAAAATCTCAGTAACCACAGCGTTTATGTGCTGTTGCAGTCATCTTCAGTCATACTTTCCCTCAAGAATATTAGTTTTCTATATGATTTTGGAGTTCAGGAATACTATACTTATTGAAACTACTATAAAAGGTACAAATTTGACTTGGCACGGAAGAAAAATGTCCATAACTAAACATGTTTAGGCCACCTAGAAAATAGGCAAATTCTTCAAATTCTAATACATCCTTTTGCCAGCCCTTTTTCTAATAAACATCTACTCCTTTACATTGTCTATGCATGACAAAATCTAGAATTTTTTCTTAATTTAGGCGTTACTATATTAGCAAACTAACTATACTTGAAGCACATGTTAAAAATTCTTTGGATGTGCTGTTCTAGCAGTCTTTAAACTTCCAGTAAACATAAGTTTGAAACAAATATATTAATTTCCCATAGTGAATATTTCCCTATACTACAGCCCATAGGTTCAAGTTGCTATACTCATATACACACTTGCACTTCTGTCCTTTATAAAATAATCTTTAATATTTTTAGCCCTTTTCTCAGTTAAAAAACAATCCTTTTAAAAATAATCTGAAGTTGCACTTAAGTGATGATTCTGGGTTAACTACTCACTGAAAAAAATTTAACTCCATGGGGGTCTCTCCCCGCTTTAGTTGTCTGTTCTAGTTGGAGGCATACTACCACTCTCTAGCTAACACTGAGTTGTGTTGATTTAAAAAAAACAAAAAGGTTTAGAGATACTCAAGCTTTTGTAGGGATAATAATCTTGGATAGGAAGGTGAAATAATTGTATGACTTTTCCTTTTTAAAATTGTGAAGAAAAGACAAAACTCCCATTGTTGACCCTGTATCCTTCAGAGATGGCAGCGCCAATTCCTGTGTCCAGAGTGGTGGCCATTTGAAACGTCACCTTCACTTCTTTGGGTTTATACAACCAGTGGTTCCCAACACTGCGTTAGCTTTTCTTCATTGACTGTGTTGACAACAACATGGTCGCAGTCATACTGTGTGCCTCCTGTAACGAGACATTTCAAAGAGGGTAGATGGTTAAACTAAGAGACAAATACTCTGGGTTTCAGGAAAACTCTAGTAAGAGCTGGTGTAGACAGTTTCTTTTCTACCCCAGGCACTGAAAAGACAGATGCATTTCCATCACTGCTTGCTTCTGGAATTAAGTTTGAAACAATTTTTTAATGAATAAGCATTAGTCCTGCCTGATCCTTTCCACCCCTTCAGTAATTCAATTCCTCAGCTTTTTTCAGCCTGAGTGGTAAAGGAAGGAAACACTGAAGCACAGTCAAGTGTAGGTCCTTTAAGACTGTCACTTCCCAAAATTCACACGTGGTTATTCCATTTCCGTGCAACAGTCATCAGTTGTAACTTCACTCTAAAAGTGATGTTTACGTGATGAACTAACTAACGGACAATACACTGCTGCTAACAGACAATACACACGTGACCACGTCAGGGACAAGGTCTGCCACTCATCTACTCTTTGCCATTCTAATCCTTTATTTTGACCAGCTGCATGCACAAAACATCACCCAATGTTCAGCTGTTGCCACTGGCAGCTGAACATATCTGAATGCAAAATAGAACCCTTTCTTAGATGAGTCTAGTTCAGTTATGTGATGCAATGCCAGACATGTCCCCATACAAGGGCACTGTAAATATTCTGACAAACTCGTAAGGAAAGAAACATTTGACTAGAGTTGAAAGTCAGAATTAGTGGTTTTTTTCCTCAGTATGCACTGCAGAAGTGTAGAACACCTGCATCTCCTGTAGTACCAAACACCTACAACAGCAGGTAGTATTCCCACTGGAAGCAGCCATCTAAGCACCTGTTCATTCCCATGGACAATGTCTTCCGTTCTGCACTCCAACTGCCTCAGCCTCTCTGAATGAGCAAAAGACAAGTCTGGCAGCTGAAAGCTTATGATATGTAACAATATATACTGGGCACCTGGAGTCATGCATGGGCAGGTACATTTAAGAACAGCTCTTCTGTACTAAGGAAATGCTGTCTCAAGCTCAGCTCTTCTCCACTTTAGGAATTTGAGGGAGGCTTTCTGGTGCCACTATCCCATATCAGAAGGGTCTCTGAGAAGGTTTACCAGCATGAGTTATCTCCTTGCCACCACCAGGCAATTAATAAAAAGCAGTAGATATATACAACTTTCAAAATTCTTCACAAAGAGGGGGGAAAAAAAGGGAATACAGATCAAACAGTTCCCAAAAAACACTAACCAGCTACTACAAAAAATAGCATTGGCTACGTAGCTCAGTGATCACTGTGAGTGCAAAAATTATTTTATAAGCAGTGTCTGATAGAATGAAAATATGTTAAAATGGAGAAAGATGGGATTTTTTTTTTTCAGTGGATAGAGACTTGACTTTGATGGAGCTCCGGACAAGGCTTTGTGCTATGCCACTACATCCACAAGGTGGCATTGTTAACTGCACAGTTGAACAACTGCATTCATTTGCTGAACACTTTAACACTCAATTTGTGGTCCAGAGTGGATCAGAAGAATTGGCAGAAACAGGTATTGTTCCTACTAGGCTTTCTCAAATAAAAGCTAAAAGTAATAATCTTTTGTATTTAACCATACCAATCTTAACTTTTTTTTTTTAAAGCTAAGAGTGCAGTTCTACCCACTGTAAAGTTCTTCAGTTATGAACACAGAATATGTAATTGCTTTTAACATGATTAACCCAAGAAAAGGCAGTGCAATAGTATTTCTGCTTGTTACGTGCAGCTCAGAACTGACTTTAGAAAAGTTACTGTGCAGTTACTGTGACTAAAGGCTCTCCCTTGAACTGGAGGGGGACTGAGGGGAGACCTCATTGCAGTTACAACTTCCTCACAAGGGGAAGTGGAGGGGCAGACACTGATCTCTTCCCTGTGGTGACCAGTGAGAGGACCCCCAGGAACAGCACAAAAGTACATCAGGGAAAATTTAAGTGGGTGTGAAGGTTTGGGGTAAATTGGGGGCTGAGCCGGAAAAATACACTCCTCCCCCTCACAAGGTTCGAAAAAAGTAAAGGAAAGTGTGGAAAATATAAACTATTCACTTTAGTAAATACACAAGCCAGGATACAATAGTATTAAACAGCAAAACCTATTGTTAGGAGAGAAAACCTGAGATATCCCACAAGTCCTGTGATGTAGACAACCCTGGGGGAATTTTCGAGATGTCCTACAGTCCTATGATGTGAACAGTTCTTGAAAGAGGATCCAAGATATTCTACAGTCCTGCAAGGTGAAGAGTCCTGCAGACAGTCCCAGAAGAAACTTTTCTCAGAGGCCCAGAGAGTAGCTGGAGCTTAGGGTGCTGATGGCTGGAGGCACTCGAGGGAAAGCAGATGATGAACAGAGAAAATCGCGGGGCAGGGGAGGGGAATTGCAGGCTCTCTCTCCTGAGGCTGGGGTGCAGCAAAGAAATGTCCAAGGAAACAAACTACAAGATGCTCTCCCAGGACTGAAGCACACCCCCTAAGAGGAGCCCTTCTCAAGCCTTATATACTGCAGCTGTGGGAGAGAGTGTTAATGTGCCCAAAAGCTCTGCAGCTGTGGCCTGGGTATTCTGGGGATATTGCTAGAAATTTCCTCCTCAAGCTGCTGCTTGGTTTTTTTTTTCCTCTTCCAGATAGAGACAATGACCTTGGTCACTAAGGATCAATATCCACAACAAAACTCCCTCGTAGACCAAAGCCAAAGCACAAAGATATGGAATATATATACACAATGGAATCACTCTAGGACAGTGGGATATTAGGAAAAGGTTCTTCAGCCAGAGAGTGGTTGGGCACTGGAACAGGCTCCCCAGGGAGTGGTCATAGCACCAAGCCTGACAGAGTTCAAGAAGCATTTGGACAAGGCTCTCACAGGCACATGGTGTGATTCTTGGAGTGTCCTGTACAGAGCCAGGAGTTGGACTTGGATGATCCTTGTGAGTGCCTTCCAACTAAGGATATTCTATAGATCTTGTCCTTTTTAGTTCTAAAGTGGTAACTGCTAACTCTGGTATTTTTCTTGGGGTTTTTTTCCCCTGATTGACGCAAAATTAATTTTAATACAGTGATCTGCCAGAATTCGCTGGGGGTCAGGTCTGGGCAAGTCCCGCGAGTTATGAAATCTGTGAAGATACTGAACCCATGAATATTCAACTATTCCCCGCCTGTAGCCACAGCACCCTCCACTAATAAGGTCTGGAGGGGCGGTCCTGGGAGTGTGGCTTGCACTGTAGCACCTCATTAAAGCAGAGGAAGTGCCCTTTGGTGCTTCCCAGCCACGAAATCCGGGGTCTGGGACATTCTGCGCACGTGCGCGGTCTCACAACTCACTGAAGATCCAACCACGATTAATTGAATACGCAGATACACGAGCCGCGAATATATGGGGGATCACTGTATAGCTAAAAAAAATAAACAGCTATAGAAAATTATTAATGCCTTCACCCAAAGAGGCAGTTGGTAAGTACATCTGATTATATGGTAATTCTGCTAATCATTCTATTGCTGCTTTTTCAGATCTTCAATGAAGCTATGAAAACAAAGTTCAGACACAGTATCTACACAAATCAAACTCCTATGACGAAAGTGACTCCAAAACACACGTTAAGTGTGCAGAGACCTTAAGCTGCTATGGCACAATCACATGCTTGCAATTAAGGTATAGCAATTAATAAACTATCGAAAAAACTTTTTCGTTTAGTCACATCAGTGTACAAGCCCACCTTTGATTTCCTAATATCCTTTGGCTATTGCATCTACAACTACTAGATAAGAAAATTTGCTCTATACAAATTAAAATTAATGAGAAGTTAGGTTGTTCTTGCTTCAGCATTTTAAATAATGATATTCACATCACCCACAAATTAACTAAGGCTATCTACAGTGAGTGGACACCAAGAATACAAGATAAGCAAGTACTGTGAGTTACTATGTTGTATGTAGGAAAAATGAAATGAAGTCCTAGGGCCTGGATAATTCAGGAGGTCAAACTAGCTGATCAGGTCTTTTTTGCTTCTACATATATTAAAGTAACTAAAGCACCGTCCTTAAATTATAGGCACATTTAGTGCCTATCCCACTGCAAATACCATATAATTAAGACACAACGTAATGAGATAACATTTGCTTACCTTTGACATCTAAAACCAGCTTGGGTTTCATCTTGCTATAAATCCTGCCATCGGGACTAATATGCCAATATTGTTTGTCTTCATTCCGCTCAAATGACAGACCAAGTTTAGAGCCAGGAGTTATAAGATTTCCAACAATTGTCAAGCAGCAATCCTCTGCCATCTGTATCATCAGAAAGGCAACAGCAGTTATTCAAGATGGCCTTACTTCTAGTATCCACTGGGTTTTTTTATCAGATAGGAGAGATGTCATCAGCTAAGTACAGAATCTGGGAATTACTTTCCCTCGAGGAAAATATTTTTGCCCCAAACTCAAGACTTCTTTTTCTTTTGTCCCTGCTCGTGCTGAGACTCTCCAGTACACAAAATGATTAAAATAACCATGCTGGATCAGATCAAAAGGTACAATTAGCACCTGTCTCTAGCAGTGGCCGATAACATACTGTGGAAGACTCTGCACTCTACTCTTGTATGCAGTAAGTTCCTGGTTCTCTCTCCAAGCCTAAAGCAACTGACAGTCCAGGATTTTCTGTACAGACCCAATGCCTTTAAACGCTTGTTTCCTGTCCCATGTGTGAATTTATTAGTCACTGCCCACCGAGATCAGTGTAACTCTTTTACATGAACACTCTGTATCATAATCCTTCTGTGGCAAGTAGGTCCAAATCTCAACCAGTACTATTAAAAAGGAAAAAAATTAGAAATAATTGGATATTCCACTATTTATTTTGATGCTCTGCTCACCTCTCCCTTATTTTAGTTCGTGTCTTGTCCATGCTGTTTGCAGACACTTGAAGCATATCTTCAAGTGTCTGCAAAGTATCTCCTTTACAGCTAAAAATTCCTAGCTGTTTTGTCTCTTCCCTGCATAGAAGTTATCCATCTCCTCTGCACATTCTTTTTTTTTGGTCAGTCGTTTCTAGTTCTGGAGTAACTATTTGATATAAAGGATGTAGCTGCACAGTATCAAGTGTATGACTTTCACAGTGGATCAAAATAATATTTGCTTCTTTGCTCTACACTCTTTATTTAGTCATCTGTATTATTTGATTTTCAAACTCTGCAAATGTCTTCTTGGTTAAAAAAAGATCTGGCAAAAATCAAAGCTTACTTCAAAGGAGTATTAAGACTGTATTAGTAGTAAATAGCAGTTTATTATTCTAGATGAACAGTAATTTGCAATAGATCACCATAAGATGCAGCTTTTAACTACGGAATGCACTTTTGTGGCAGATTAAAAACCTATCTGTCATTGTTGATATGGCCCTAAATTTTTTTAAAACTGTTTTTGAAAGCACTACTTCTTGAAAAAGTGATACTTCTGACTATCATAACCTAAAATGAAAGTAAGTCCATTTAGTTCTGCAGTTCTGAAATCGTCATCTGTAGGATGATGCTGAGTTTACCCATTAGGTCCACTAGGCCAGTACTTCACCTCCAGGGAAGAGATGAAGAGTGAGGAGACCTGAATTTACACCTGCTATTCATATCTGTTTCTGACAAAATCAGCAGAATGACTTTCATATTAAAAACAGCCCTTCCTTGAAAACCTCAGGCACACCTCAGGGTACTGTGACTCAATCAGTTAGATGACCTGAGCTTTCAGGAAGAAAGGAACAAGTTCTTCCAATGAGCTATGTCTGCCTTCATGACTGTACCTATCCACTCAGGAGCTCAATTTTCTTTTTACTATGTGGTAAAAACCAATTTTTGTTTTGTGCAAAGTAGATTTACTATAATTCAACATAAAGATGGGAGGGGTCTGTAAGATTTCAGTCTCTTAAGATCAGTGTTGCCAGCTTGCACTCCACACTGAGCTGTCTACTCTACAGCAAGAGCTGTGTATATTTTACGCATGGAAAAATTCCTTTCTGAGATACAGATAAAGGGACAAAACCTATGAACATTTATTTAAAGCCATATAATACCAGGCTCTCTCGATATGAATATTTTCAGTGGCATGTGTGAGAGGCACCATCAAAAGAGAAATCTTTTGTATGCTATATTAAAGCTTTTAGCTTACTTTGCATCGATTTGCTGTCTGTATAAATCCCTTTTACAACTGCATGTGTTCTGCAAACATGTCCAAACAATGCCTTAGCTTATTAACAGTAAGATTCTTCCCTCCAGCATAGATGACATAGTTATAAATGGCTCCTTTGAAGTTATACAATCCTATAGAAAAAGTTCACATGATTCTTTGCAGTCCAGCCATTTAACAGTATTAAAGTAACTCAATTTTCTTTTGGCTGGCATCCCTACCTAAGACTTCATGCTTAAACATTATATGAATGCCACATACCTCTGCTCAACTCAATGACAACTTGCAGATTAGTTTTATGGACTGTGAGAAAAGTAGGGCTTCGTTTGGAAATTTGAACAGAGGAAAGGAAAAGGGATGAATTTGAGAAATACAGGGATAACCAGAAAACAAGCCAAAATACCCAAACCAAGACAAACTAACCAAAAAAAACCCCAGTCCAAACGGGTAGGATTTTATCTTTAAGCTTGCCTGAATGCAGGAGAGGATATAACAGACATTACACTAATTGACCTAGCACTAGGTATGCATAGTTCAAAACATTATCAGGAAAGGTCTGTATTCTAAAAGATCTCTCCTGCTTTGACACTTTTGTGGTATTTTCACTGTGCAGAAAGAGAGCATGAACATGGAAGGAGCTCATGAAGTGCAAGACAATGATCTGGTGTTGACTGTACATCTTTAGATGACAATCATAACCATAATCTTTCAAAATTTCAATTGTATTTATAAAAGAATCCATACAACTAGTTAGTGTCACCAGAAAAAGCCAGAGTTCAATTAATACAAAACAAAACCCTGCTAATAAATCCCTACAGCAAGATTATACTGCAGCTGAAACAGAATATGCCTATAAAGTAAGTTATGATGATGCAGGAGATAATTAAATTCAGAAAAGCCTTCTATGAGAGAGTTAAAGGGAAAATGCACATTGAACTTGAACCTCACCCGACACCTTATGAATCCATCCTGATAAACCCAGACTTGATCATCCGAGTCTGTATCTTCTACAACCTGTATTCTGAGAAGATTCAGATTATCTAAATTTCCGTCAGACGACATGAATTTTCCTGT
Source organism: Pitta sordida (assembly GCA_013390025.1). NCBI lineage: Eukaryota > Metazoa > Chordata > Aves > Passeriformes > Pittidae > Pitta > Pitta sordida. The sequence goes on along the minus strand of WEKX01005634.1, from coordinate 253,236 downwards.
TTCCTTGTTTCGAAGCCTGAAGTACACACGTTTCTGCAGAAACAAAAGAACTCTAACCACAGAGAACACGGCCTGCTCTGGGTTAACATCAAAGCAATTACTGTCAGTGCTGAACCCCTTGCCCCCCTCTCTCTTTCAGAAAGCTTACCTTTTTTATTTGAGAATTTAAATTTGAAAGCCCATAAACACCTCAGACAAGACAACCTTTGAGAACTCACCATTCTGCATGGAGAGCTTTAGGCTTCCCTATGCATTGAAATCAGCACACAGTGGAAAGCTAAGAATTTTTAATTCAGAGCAGCACTGACTTCTCTCTGCTAACTTCTTGTGTAGATGCTCTTAGCTTTCATTAATGGCGCACTTGTGCTGTGCTGCTTAATTCACTGGCAGCAAGTGTGTATTGCACTGCACGTTCATGCTGTGGCCTGCTAGGTTACATTTCTGTTTAGACAAGCTCTCAGCAGGGCAGTCAAAATGCATTATTCCTAACTCTGCTTAAGCCTATACAAAGTCAACGCTATGATAGCAAGCAAATGCAGTTGGCTGCAGGTCCAAGTAATCTGTGAATTAGAAGTTGCTTCCTCAATAAAACAAGGTTCAGCAAGAACCTCAAATATTAAAAGCTCCCAGGACTGCTGCACCATTGGAAAAAATCACATGGTCCTTATTAAGGGAACAAAATCAAAAGGGCACCACAAGAATAAATTCAGCATTAGATTTGCAAATTATTGTGTTAAGTAATAAGCAGGGAGGGACCCTCCCTCCTAAATCAACACAAAATCACTACTAATTGAAGGTTGTTTTTGTTTTACCAACGTTCTTGTTTGAAAAATAATGCAGATAATGCAGACAGTATATGCCAGTAACCAGTTTGAGTGCCAGTTATGAAACAACTTGAAATAATTCATATATAGTAGTTACAGCCATCATTTGTTAATCTTTAATTAATCCGTATATGCTGTCTTCTATACATTGGTTTAAGTATGCTTAATGAACAGTTGAAGCAGTAAAACTGCAAAGCCATGTAGCATAATCAAATAGCTTTTATTGAGTGAAACTGTAAAGTGATTTCTTTACACAGCTGCCATTACTGAAACTTGTGACACCCATCAAGGCTGTAACACTGCTTTCAACTGTATTCTCCCCAACCCCATCACCAAATATAAATTACTACTTAATAAGCTCATGTCAAAGCCTACTCACCTGCAGTAAAGGTCTCAGAGAACCTATCTGAGAATAGCCACTTGCTGTATACCAATCTGGAATTTCATTTGGTGTTAATAACATCTGACGTCCCCTGTAATTACTATGTTCATAAATTATCCATCTATGAGGGGGGAAAAAAAAAGGACCATGTTTTTACTGCCAAATTCTGCTCTGGAATCAATAAATGGGTTTAATGGAAATCTGTCCCACAAAGTGGTAGTGTTTAGCTTTGGAAAGTCAATGAGCTTCTTTGTACAAGACCTTAAAAAATAAAAATATCATGTCCTGATTTGGATCGACCACATTAAGATGAATACACTGGAATTCAAGTTGTAAAGCCCTGTTATTTAAAAATTACAAGCTGAATGAGACAAAGCATTTTCTGGAGAGAACCAAACTTTTAAGTATCATCTCTTTTCAGGAGGGACTGGGACTCCTCAAGGAGCATAGGTCTCTATGCTACATGTGCTGTATATGCTAGATTGCCCCAGGGGCAGAACCAAAAGTTTTGTGTATCTAGGTTTGGCCTGGTGCACGTGTGAAGGAAGTGCTACAGATGCAGACTGAAAACTGCAACAGGGTGTTTTGATAGAGGTTTTATTTCCGAACACATTTCTTTTTTCCAAATACCTGAAAGAGGGGTAGGGAAGAGAGAGAGACAGCAAGAGTGCACATAGAAAAGTTCTGTTTTGCATTCCCTAGCACACATCCAACTACACTTACAGTCCCACACTGAGTGTGGTCCATCAGAACTCAACTTCTGAATCTCTACTATTGACACAGGCACTGAATTACAACTAGGCTTCAAAGTAGGCTTCAATACAATCTGTAGAGTTTTCTCGCAGAGATGTGCTGGGACTGGCTAACAGCCATGGGTTTTTTGAGTACATGAACACTCACTATGCACATTTTCCTGTTACTTCCTTCCTCTGACTGACTTGTCAGCAGACATCTATATCTAGAAGCACATTCACCTTAATTTTGTTGGTTTTTTACAACCTAATCTATCCCCAGGTATGAAATTAAGATTATAAATGGATGTCTCTTAGCAAAGGAAAGGAAGATGAAACCCCTCTTCAATAAGGGAGGCTGTAGGGGCAAGGAAACTAAATCCTGTATTTTGACACATTTCAGCAATTGACACTGCTATAATGAAATTAGAATTTTCGTATCACATTCTATATGTTCTCAGGGATTCACCAGAAAAGAACCCCACTGGACAGGAAACACACACAATTCACAACTCCATTACCTGGAATTGTGGTAACCATGTAATGAATTCACATTATGGAAAGTGATAACAACTATATTATGGTTAGAGTGAAAGATAATGAAATCTTGTGAGGCTTCAGAATATGGAGCCTTTCCTTACAACCTTCGTTTCAAAGTTCAGCTCAATGTGCTAAGGAAACCCTTTGACCAGCTTATCCAGATGGGGGAAATGGGTTGTTCTACAGATCTGGTATTACCTCTCCACTTGAGGGCAGGCTTAAGATTTCCAACACTAGCACATCTCTCTAGCACACTCCTTGGATTCAAGAGGACACATTTCAATGCAAAGCAACAGTAATGTGGAGGTGTGTGGTGCTATCATTAAACACACATTCTTCAAGTTAGGAAGAAAAAGAATGAACATATGCTTGGGGCAAATTTCTTAGAGGTAAACAACAGGGAAAAAACAGAAAGAGATATTTAATAGATCTGCTGGAACCCTAAGAGATAGCATCATAGTTTTAAAAATGCTTCTGAACAGCATTTAACCGTCATCACAGACTAATTTTTTACATCATCTGTAAGAGTACATTTAGAAAACACAACTACTTAAAAACAGCTAACAAATTGAACTACTAGATTTACAACCAGGGGTCTCATCCAATTCCTGAAGTAAAAGGGACTAACGCTAATGTCAAAAGAGGCCAGATCATGATCTGATTGTAACACTGTGTCCATGACAAGGTTAAAGGATGAATGTAAACACTTATTAAAGCATTTTAAACTCAGGACAGAGGTCACAAACGGAATGATTTTTTTATGACTGAGATCTAAACCAAGAGCACAGAATTTGTTTTTAAGGATGCTCTATGAGCTAACTTCTATAATATGGCATGAAAACAGGCATCAGTTTCCTTATCAGCTTTATTCAAATTCATATCAGCTTCTAGCACAGGACTCCAGTCTGTGAAAACATTGTTGAAACAAGTTGTAAAAATGCTCTGTAAGAAGAAACTGCGTTAATTCACTACACACACTATGATAATCAAATTTTACACTCCTCAGTTCCTAACACCTGTAATGTTTCTGTTTAGTAAGTACTCTTTCTAAAGAATCAAAATGCAATTTCAAACTTACATGCCGCCAAGGACTTGAACTGAAGCTATTCGTGGACTGTATCCCAGGAACTGGAGATTTAGTATTTCTGAACTGAGTTCAATTTTCTTTCCTTGGAAACCCATCTTTTCAAAAAGAGCTATGCAGGGCTCAGACAGCTCCTGCAAAAGGAAGATTAGCACATTTACAGGATGTTAGGATTCCAGATGATGATTGTGAATATCATTACTCCACACAGACCTTTTATTTCAGAGGTTTCTTCTTGACTGCTTAAGACCAAAGACTCTGAATGTTTTCTACAACCGATTACTTAAAAGAAATTTAAAAAGTCACAAAACCCTCTTATTCAAAACACACAAAGTATCTTCTTGCATGGAACATAAAAATTCCTTATCTTAAGGCACACACAAATATCTCTGTAGTTGATTCTTGCATAGTATCTTTAAGTATGTTTTAAAATACATTTTAATCAATGCCACTTCCCTCTTCCATTGCACTAAACCCTACTTACTCTAGGAATTTTCATCTTAAGACCTGAACACATGGTAAGATAGTATGTATTGATTTCTACAGCTTGATGACAGCCTTGTTAGCACTGCTTGTAACTTACTGCTTTCATTTTTAACTTTTACAGTAGGTTACAGCAGGATCTCTCTGAGTAGACAAAAGCTTCAAGATTCATATGTCTGAGATGAGATTTGTGACAAGTGAAACTCATAACATCTGAATCCTCCAAATTGCGGTGGGTAGATGATTCTTCTCCCACATTGTCAAAATGCTTCTCGTGTCAAAGGGATTCTGCCCACATGACTCTCCCTGCCTCACTGCATCCAATTTAAATGTCTTCTGGATAACAAGCCTTCTGTGGGGCAAGGTATATGTAGTGGACTGGAAATAATTTCTCACAATTAAGCTGGAAGGTAGGGTTTGAAATCCCTCAGGGTAAAGTCAATTAAGTCCTGGTGTTACAGTGCACACTCACAGACAGAAATTACACTCACAAGTCTTCCAGCAACGACTGCATAAAAGTAACGACATAGCCAGAAGAGCTCCTTCCCTCTGGCATGTGTTCAGCACATTCAAACACATCAGCTGGATTGGGAATGCCTAATATGACACAAAGTCTCGACAGACTCCATCTGGCCTCAGGCATGGAAACAGGCCCTCCAAGGCAGAGCTGGCTCCATACATGTGTGGCAGCTCATATATGCATGCTTCCATGTGACTTCATTAGGCAAGACCTCAAATCTACTGACTTCTAAACAGTGGTTAAATTCCTCTTTAATCTTCCTTCAGATATTTAAGGGCTCAGATGACAGTATTGCATGAGTGTCACCATTATCTGTGCAGCAGTCCAGGTTATCTCACAGCAGCTGAGTTATGCTTTCTGATGGTACGGTAGGATGGTGTGTTGGCAGTAGGATGGCAAGAGGTTAGGTGACAGGTTTGGCTAGGTTAGGTAATAGGTGATAGGTTGGACTTGATGATCTCTATGGTCTTTTCCAACCTTACTGATTCTGTGATTCTGTGAGGTGTTTAAGAGTAGGCTGGATGAGGCAATCAGTGCCATGGTTTAGACAGTGTTGGGTGTTGGGTTACAGGTTGGACTCGATGATCTCCAAGGTCTCTTCCAACTTTGCTAATACTGTGTGATACTGTAACACCGCTAGGCTGTGGAAAAGGCCAGGAGAGGCCTCTCAGCTTATTCCAAAATCAGAGTACGCTCATCCCCACCACTGAGTATGAAAGGTTAACACCAGTTAAACTGTCATGCATCACCACAGGTAAAGAGCTCAACAGGACCAGTCACACCACAATGACGTCCTGGTGTCTCTGACCACTCAACCCTTTTACAGAACAGCACCTGCATTCTGAGACGTGCAACTGCTCAGGTAGCAGCGCTTCAGCCATGTAAAATGATTTAGAAATAATCTATTTGCAAACAAAACAGAGACAAAAGGAAATCCTCTGATTTTCTGCCACACCTTACACTTTGGGCATTCTTTAGGTTCAGCAGCAACACTGTTACATAAAGCGATCCCCATGGAGAGAAGTGCAGGGTCAGCTCATGAATTTTTCTTTCAGTACTTCCCATGTAGTGCACTGTGTGTAGCTGGTGTTTCTGTATATCTAAATATTCAGTTATTCCAGAGAGTTGCTCATTAAAACGAAGTATTTTCAGAATGACTGTTCTTGCATAAACCACATTCACAGTTGTTTTTATAATACTTTCAGGAAAAAGAACGTGTATCAAATTCAAGACGGAAAAATGCTATTTTCTATTTGCAGCACAACCATGTGGAGCGTGCAGAGCAAGCACAGTCAAGCAAAGATATAGGGAGATAAAAATCCCCAAAATCTTGAGCTTATAAACCAAAGCCCTGTTAACTTTTACTTAGTACTTTTATCAAATGTCCCTTTAATTTCCTTTTTTTTAATGGTGCCTTATAAATGTGTCCCGGCAAAAGGGAGTTTACCTAGGTAAGTACAGTAATGTGACATATAAAAATAGCAAAGATGCTTCCTGTATAAAATGTTCCCAAAAATCATGAAGAAAAAGTTATATAATGGGCAGATGAGGGGGAGGAATTAAAATTGGCACTGTCAAAAAAACAATTCCAAAGTCTGACAGGTGAAACCAGCAGGGAGAATAATAAGGGTCAAGCTTTTGGAAAATCATCAAAATGGAACAATATGATCGTTTCCGTCTAACTGCTCATTCTTTCTATTCTGGTGTGCTAATAAACCACTGAGCAAAGAAACCCATTTCCCTGTTCTCCGCAGCTAGGAAGCCTCTGAAGAAGGAAGCAGTAGCACATGATTTGCAGGTAGTTGCAACTCTATGCTACTGTCTCAAGTGTGATAAACTGCAAGACCTAGAACAAGTTTCACAAGTGAAAAGAACTTTAAAGAAGCACAGAACTGGCATTTGTCTGTTTTAAGACAACAGTCTCCGTCACAAATAATAAATGTTTTCAAAGTAAGCTGATCCTTCCAGCTTGAAATACACATTTTAAACCCAAGAACTCCTGACATGTACCGAAGAGCCTATTTTAATTCATGGTGATCACCAACCAAGCTTGGCTGGAAACAGTTTTATTGTTTTTAATAGGATCTGGCTACTAGTCAGCCAGAGAGTTCAGAAAGCAGCTGTACTTGCTGCAGATGGTTTTTTACAGGGCACATCAAAATGCTTGAGATGTGAAAGAGGATGACACATTTTAGTTCTTCTCAGTCAACTGCTACACCACTGACAGGTTAGCTAAATTACAGTGGAGTGCAATAAAGTTGCCAAATTCAAAGAAGAGAGTCAATAGCAACCCCCTCCTTTTTAAAAATGAGTACCATCCCCTCCTATTGCCTATATAATCCTGGAAGCTCAACCACATTTTGCTAGTAATTACTTTGGTCTTAAAAGATATACTTGCAGATTCCATAAGTAATGCATCATAATGATTGGTTATAGGCTTGAGCTAATGCATTCCTCACCCCTGATGAGTTGCAAAATGCATACTATGTAAATGTAGTTTAGTTTGTATCCACCACACACAACACTGCCTAATTTTACCAAATGGCATTAGGTGTTGCTTTATTTTATCTAGAATGTGTGCATTATTTTGTGTTTAACTCAAATTGAGTTTCCCTGCTGATACCAACAATTACATGTATTTCATGCAAAGTTGCTTAGTTACATCTGCTTTTTAAAATGCATCAAACCCCAATGTCCACAGTACAGATATTTCTTTGCACTATCCTCTTTCTCAACCCACTCTAAGTGTCCTCACCTGGGAAATAGAGTCTATCTGACACATTCTTGACTCTGTGATGTCTTCTCCTTTGCAAAAACAGCACAGAGGTCAAAACCAACCTGACTGACTGCAGCTAGGATATTTACCTGCTACAGCACAAGAAAACAAACACTCCCCCAAACAAACAAAATCCCCAAAGGATAAAAGCCCACAGCACTGAACCTCCTCTGTTGTCAGTGTGTCCTAGAATTTTTGTTGTTGCAAAAAATGCAGGGGTATTTAACTTTTACTTTACAGTATTTCTAATAGCTTTACTTACAATATTTATAATCCGTAAAGACTTCAGAACTGTCTGGGGTGAACAACCCATTGCTGTCAAATCAGGATAGACTCCTTCTTCTAACACATACTGGTTACCAGAGAATTCTTCCTGGTCATACACTATGCAGCTGCAGGAAGAAGGAAAAGAAATCGCCTCTTAAGATATCTGTGCAACTAAAATGCAGAAACATTATTTAAAATGCTTTGTCCTGAAAGATTGATGTGTAAACCACAGAGCATTTTTCTGCAAATCCCCACATATGAAACCACTTCAGGTGTTACAAAGCTGGCTGCTTTTCTAAAACTTATACTGTCTTAGCGATTTTGTAGTATTCATTCAACATAACTTACCTGCCATCTAAAATTTTTGAAGACTTCACAGCAAATGAATCAATACATCTTGTGTTTTTTTCAAATATTTGGCAGTTACCCTTGAATTCAGGCTCTGAAAATAACTGGACCTTTAAAAAGTTATAAACATATTTAAAAACAATTCATTCTTCCACCTTCAGTAATGTCTCTACCATTGCTTCTATAATTAGATTTAAACATACTTAAAACACGCAGACTTCCTCTGTTACATTATATTTTTGGTTACCTCTTTAGTGTTGCAATCCTTATTCAAGGCAGCAAGGTTACAATTCTAAAAATTACTTCTGGCTCTAAATCACTCAGAAACAAACAATAATTAGAATAAGACTAATGAAGATAGCTACTTAGTCTATCTGATGAAAAAGATTTTTAGAGTCCCACAAAATGGCCAGAATAGGCATACATTTAGTAAATGCCCATAAAAAGTTTTACATTATCAATCCATTTAATCTCCAAAATACATACTCTTCCCAGTAAATGAAAACTCTCAGCCTCTCAGAACATAAATGGTGCATAGTCCTGGCAAAGTAGTCAGCATGCCAAGAGGCATGGTATACATTCCCAGGGTAGAAGGGCTTTATGTGCTTGTTACAGCTATAGATACAGTCATGTGCTCGCAGGACAAGAGAGGACACATCACCCAGACTTTTGTCCTTGTTAAAAAAAAACAAAAACAAAAGTTCTAAGCAGCAAACTTGTTAATTCGGTTGGAGGATAATTAACCATGATCACACAGAAGTCACTCACATTATCACATGCCTACCAGCTTTGTTCACTCTTAATGGAGATATGAGTGTGGGCATGCACAGCATTCTCCAAAGAGGAACAGGCTGATGATGGATGCAAAATGTTGACTGCAAGCCATTATTTCTTTGCTTCCTTAGAATAAGGTCTTCTTAGGATAGGGTCTTAATGGGCACATAATATATAGATGCAAATTGTTTTTCAGGTACATAGCTGAAAATAAGCAGCCTTGAGATTTTTATTCCCCATGATTTATATATTATCCCTATCCAGGTGATTCCAGTGAGGCATGCTACTAACCAGGAGTGCAAAACAAGTCAGCTAATACATTTCACCCTAGTTTTCAGTTCCATAATACACTCACCATTTTGACTGAAATGAAAATAAAACTAACTTTGTACAGGGACAAACCTGAAAAGGTTCAGAATTAAGGTAGGATGAAGAAGGCCATCCACTAGGCTCACAGTCAAAAAGGACATATTAGTACTTTCACACAGAAGACAGTCCATTGTAGAAATATGTTAATTCACTGAACAGACAAGTTCTCCCTGCCATTTCCTTCTCTTAAGTTTTTGACAAAGATGGCATGAAGTTTTAAGCACTACTCAGCAGTATTTGTGAGTGAACCAGACTCCCTTGACGTGCAACCACCATTAGCAGAACTGTTAACCAAAGAAACAGGTCCAAAAGGAATCAAGTCACACCTGTACCATGAACAACAACATCTATCTTGTAGAGCCCTCACCTCAGCAACACACTCTTGGTACCTGCACCTCTGCATAGAGGGCTGTGGGCTCCAGCTCCTCAGAACAATCACTGATATCCCAAGAGTTCACTTGCTAAACCAAGGCATTGCCAGTGCCTTAAGAAAGTTCTGATGGCATCTTTGTAAATCCCACCTTCCTTGGGTCTTAATGCTTGAGAGGTTTGGAAAGCAGCCTTCCTTCACCTGCAGTTCTCACTCTTTGTCCAACTATCTATGCAAATACCTGAGTGTTACACTGGACAAAAAGCCATTTCTTTATTTCGTTACAGACACTATACAGTATGTTTCATGCACTCAGACAAGTAGCTTACCTTGACTTTACCACTTCCACTTCCAACAATATCCTGCAAAAGTTTTGAGGGGAAAAAAAAGGGAAAATATTTTCAACAGTGATAACATAACATACAAAAGTTTACTGTTGTTTTTTGCTTAAAGAAAGTAAATGAACCGAGTTTGATAAAGAGTTACAATACTTCAGAGAAACTTGTAAAACAAGTATAAAATTAGGCCCTTACCACAACAATGGGTTGAACTGAAGATATTTTGCAATTCTTTCCCCCCCATGCCTCAATGCTGGGATATAGCCCTTTAGCCAGTATATACTGCTCCCCTGTAAACTCAGGATTCTCATAAGCCACCCATCTAAAAGAGAAGGAAGAGGAGGGTGATCAGTAGAAGTCACACTACTTCTCCAAAACACAGATGTGTATATTCATTACTGTCTTAATGTAAGAACAATGATGTACCGAATGTGATGCTATTAGAACTCTAGACAAGCCAGTGTATCTGATACGTACTGCAAACCCAATGTGAATTTTACTTCCCTTTGCACTACTGTGTCAATAAAAATCGTAGTGAATTAGCTAAAACAGATCACAAGTTCAGATACAGCATCTGATAGATACCAAAGCTGTCTCCAGTAAGAATATTTCAAGATATTTTGTCTAGATCAAGTTCTTATTTAAAAAAAACAAGAAAAAACCCCAACCAGAATACCACCTTTTGGATAAAACTAACTTTCGGAAATATCTAAGCAGCAAAGTTGGGAATAGTGCTTTTAATGTTGCCTGCAGCTACAGTTCAGCTGTATTCAAGCAAATACACACCCCAACAGAAAGCTGAGCTGCAACAACAGGTATACACACCAATGAGAGCTGGTTGTTCCCTACAAGGAATCAGAGACATCGGCAGAAAAAACATCCTTGAAAGTTAAGCATTAAACCTATAAAAAATTTGACCAGATTAATGTATTTAAATTCCAAGCCAGTACAGTCGACCCTCTTGCACTTCGCACCCCCCATATCGCGGCTTCAGATCTTAGTGGCATGATCTTTTAGCGATGTAGGAGACCCGTTTCACAACTGCGCATGCGCGACCTGCCATGGCGGCACGGGGGGCGGTGGTGGTGCGGGCAGCAGCAGGGACAGGATGGGCGGCAGCGGTCACCATTCAACGCGAAAGTAGGGCTACGCAGATCCCGATTAAGACTGGAGTCCATGTTATAGGAGACCCGACTCTATTACAACTGCTTAGTCAGATCTCATGCCTGGCAGACCACAAACATAGTGTTCTGCATCAAGCCTGTAACTTCTGTCTCAGTCAGAATGCGCCGTTTTGAAAGGCATTCAACTTTTGAGAAGATACACATTTAAGCAACCAAATCACTACACATATCTCTCCAATGTTAAATTACTCCTGCCTGCAGTGCTTTAGGTCCAGTCTTAAGTATCTGCTATAAATGAGCCTTGATATGCATAGTCTACTACATTCAATAAACCTACTCCAGCAATCTTCTAAACCTGGTTCCATACTGAAAGGGAGTGCTCTATCTTTGATTTTGTGATAACCTGCGTAACTCCTCCTACCTTTCACTGCTAGACTTCCCACACTTTACGATAATTATACTTTGGCTCCTTTTTCTGGTTGGTTGTTTTTTGAGTGTCCATATGAGAACAGACCACAGTAACAGCTGAATTTCAATCATTATATTTATGCAGGTTCCTGGTTCTACAACAAAATCCTTTCTTCACGGCCAACCAGCTTTTAATGTTAGCCAGTGTGGTGCATAGCAAGTGCATGCTAAGTTATGCCAAAACTCACTTTCAGTGCCTTCAGAAACTTAAATTTCAAGCCTAACAAAAATTTTTGTATCATAAAGAAGTATAATTATACTGAACTTATAATTTGCAGTAGTATATGACTCTCACCATCTAAATTCATCATAAAATGAAGTGTGTTGAAAAACTGGATTCTAGTAAGCTGCAAGTTTATTCAAAGTACAAATGCCACAGTCTCTGCAGATATAAGAAGTGAGATAACCTCAAACTGAAATAAAGCCACATTAACATGTATGTGCCGAGATTATGAACGTTGTATTACTTGCCCATGGCAAACACTCAAATAATGATTCACATACATCACTATTCACATCTCTTGGTTTGCCTCAGATATAATCAATTATTCTAACTTGTTACACACTAATTATTTATGGCATATTTCAAGGCCCATTTCAAAATCACCTCAGAGTAATTAATCAGAGAGACATCAGTATGTACAATAAATTGAGCAGGTGTGTTTATACCTGTATACCACATATACCAAAAGCAGTGAAAATCAGGTTTCCTTCAGCAGACATTCACTAGATTTTTCAAAGCACAAATGCCAGGGTACAACTGCGACACATGACAGTTTAATTTGATAGACGTCTGTGAAATGTCAATCATTTCATACGATTGTCATATTGATTCATGTTTCTCATACTAAGTGAATTATAAAACAGGTCATATGCCTCCTAAAAATCTCTTGATAGCAGTTGATGAGTTTCCTCCATCTAAAAAGAAGCCTGAATGCAGAAGTAAACATGTACAGGTCAGATTCACTGATTATGTTGAAATAAATGAGATTTAAATAATTAAGTACCACTCTTCCATGAAGTCAGCCTATGCAGTGAAAGCATTTCTAGAGTTGGGGCTTAATGATGAAGTACTTGTGCTTTTCCACTTCATTCAGAAGCCCATACAAGCTGCTGAAAGGGGTAATAACATCAAGGACAGGCAGCTGAAATCAGTACCAGCTAAACCTTTCAGACCTCAAGACTACCCCTAGGAAGGAGCACTGCCTTAATCCAACTTCTGAGAGAAGGGCCTGGAGAGCAAGACATTGCCTCCATATCTGAGCAAGACAGCAACGTTCCAGCTGCCAGGCACAGTAATAAGCAAAGTACTGCTCTGCAGCATGGCAACAACCACCCTGCCCCACAGGGAGCGAGTTCTAAAACAACAGATTCTGTAACCCCCAGTCATACAAATTGCCTAGTGAGGCTGAGGAACAACTTCATTCCAGGTTGCTGGCAGGATGGTGCTGGAGATCTTCACTCCTCTGCACCATCCATAATGATGTCGAGGAAGCACAGCTCCAAAAAGGGTCAGGAAAGAAATCGAGAAAATAATCCAGACACAGGTAACTTGCCAAAAGTCAGCTTTACCCATGATTATCCTGGTATTCATTGTATCTAACTTTGGTGGCCAAAGTTAACTGACGCTTGCAGATGATTAACAGACAGGATGAGGTAATAAAATTCTGTCTCTACGAAAGAAGGAAAACAGGTTCACCATACCCCATTGTGACTGTGATTCCTAGTATCCCAGGGAACTGTGAACTCTCATTTTGTGACACCTGGAAAGTTTTTTGCCAAAGGTCAGTTCAGAGATAGAAAAAGGGGAAGGTTTGTTTTAAGGGCTCTTTTGAGCTCCTAGTGGAAGTTTGTTCCCGTGCCTTATGTCTCTCTAGTTTCATTCTTGTTATCTTCCTGACATACTGCCTTCCTAGGTTAAATTTACTACCTCCTGGTTTCTTCTGGTATATGAACTACTCATCATCTAATTATTTCCTTAATATCACTACCTATACATACACGAGAAGCAGCCAGATCTATATTGAAGACTAATTACTGTAAAACTAGGGGAAAACCAGGCTGATTACAGAACCACAATAAACAAATGCCTATGCAGAAAAAACAAATCTGGAAAAAGTTCTTCCAGCAAGTTCTAAAAGAATCAACTTAAAGACAGGGGTTTCTTCTTCAGGAGTTCTGGCAAAAGTTTGGTGTGATTATGGATAAAGAAAAGGCACATTTCAAATGCAATTCCTGCGATTTGACCACTATTAAATATAAGCTTGAATTTTTTTTAGGCAGAGGTGAAAACAAAATCGTACAACAGTTAATTTTAGTACTTGCTTGAACTTGTAAAGGGCGTTACCCGTTGCTGGTAAATACTTCCATTTTCCGCCACTTCAAATTCTGCCAATTTGGAAGTAAAGATCAACACCTACTTAAAAGAAGACAGACCTTTCCTATTTTCAGGCAGTCTGGATTACTTTCTCTGCACTAATGGTAGAAAAATATGTTTTTTTATTTTATATTTGGCCAGTCTCTAAAGAATGCTCAAGAGCAAGACAATTTTCATTTTTAAAGAAGTCAATAGTCATTATCTTAGGATATATTTTTCAGGATGTCTTTACAATAGGTTTAGGAAAGACATTAAAATATTGCTTGGAGAAATTCTTTAGAAACACAATAGCTGAAAACTTTAATGCAGCTAGTGCTCAATTACCCCAAAATAGAATATTCACTCCCCAAATGCAGAGCTGGGCTGTCTTCAGCATAACTGTTTAGAGCTGCAGTTGAGTGCAGAACTTGTTCAGTTTTATCTGTGCACTGCAGTGTCAGGCTTTCTTTTCTTTGATATATCCTTGAAATTACAGAGCAATCAAATTCATTATGTGTGAAACACAGATTATCTGTTACTGTTCTAACTGCTTACGCTTAACAACTGTAGTTAAAAGATTGCAGTGAAAGGTTCAGGGCTTCTCACATTTTTGACTTTTTATTTTAATGAAGCATTTCCAATATGATATCAGGAAGGTTACTTCAAAGTATTATGACAAGCTTTTACTGAATCTGTCACAGTTCACCATGTCATCATCTGCATTGCAGTCCAAACAACTCAGGAAATTGCTCAACAGCTTATTCATTGCTCTATGACAGATATCTTGGAAGGAAGGATATAAAAAAAATCTTCTACCTGAACAGATGGTTAACATTTAAAATAAAGCACTCTATTACCAAACACGACTTAACACAAATCATTCAAGCTTTCTGACACATTAACATTTAGTAAGAACACCACCACAAAACCCCCAAATACTCACAACCTCTCTGGAAAGAAAGAGGTCATACAAGACTGTTAAGAGCTGAGTGCTAGCCATGTGTTACAAATGATGCATCTAGCTTTTTAAAAAGCTTATTGCTACAAATTACATCTTTTAGAGACTGCAAGGCGAGATTACAGGAGCAGTAGCAGAGTCTGTGGGACAAGTTTTGTTCATAATGACTTCCAGCCAACTCTGCCATCAGAGGATTAGAGTCACTCTTAATTACTAGAATACTCAAACTCAAGTATGATTTCTATCTCAGCTGCAACAGACACATTTACTAGAAGAACTACATGAAGGGCATGATAGGTAACCCACAATTTGTTTCCCAGCCTTCTGAGATGACTCTTTCCTATTAATTCCCCTTGCATATTATAGAAGACAGAAGAGCACAGTGGCTTCAAAGATGAGGAGGAAGAAAAAAAATGCTGTCATGCCATATTCATATACGTACAAATTAAAAGCATTCCTCTGGAATGCACTGAGCTTGATTCAGAAAGCTTTATCCAGACAAAACTTGCAGAGATATTGCACAGATAACACACAGAATGATTTAGGGTGTGGCTGGGTAAGGCAGAACTTTCAGTAAATCACCTGCATGCATACTAAGCAAGAAATCAGACTGTACATCTCACACTCTTTTGGCTCTGCTACTTCAGTTAATTTTGTATATGTACTTGCAGCCATGATTCCTAATACCTGTATTTCCAAAATACTTTGTACAGTCTGCAGGGCTGTGAAATTCAATCTGCAATTGATGTACTAGGCAAATCAAACAGCAAATTCTGTCAGCTTATCAACAGCATGTGATAGCACTCATGGCACAAAGGGTTGGATTTGTTAATCATCTAGGCTAATATAAAACCACTGTGTTAAAAAAACCCCCGACAAACAACAAAAAACAATGCCACCACTAAACCACTGTTAATGTATGAGATTCACTGCAGAAATAATGTTAATTTTCAGAACAGTTACTCTCCTTAATATCAGAATGCATAAGTGAGCATGGTAGGAGTTATCTCCATTTTACACACAAATGAAGGCAAGGAATCTCCCTATGGTTAAATGCAAGCAACCTGGAAATTCGTTTCAAAACTAGAAATTATTTCCATAACAATTTTGCCGTTGAAACGCTTAAAACAAATACAGCAACAAGAACAAGCTATTTCTTTCTCTCTGATGAAATGCCATCTCATACTTTCACACTTTGAGTGTCAGTAAGTCATTGTTTCTTGGGAACATCTTATCATAAGAAAGATGATTTACTGTACATATTCACAAAAACTTCACTTTTCTTATTCTGCAGTCAAGAGCAGAAAATTTCATCTGAAGACTCCACATAGATATGAGAAGTCATCGTGCTGAAAAACATCCGCAAATACTAGAAAATTCTAAAAATAATACCACATCTCAAAATAAACAGTGATTAAAAGTATCACTTACACGCCACTTAGCACATTTATAGACTGTGTCCTCAGCCCATATCCAGTGTCTTTCAAATTGGAAATAATTCCTAACACATTAATATTGGAACCCTTTGATCCAAAGTCTTTTTCACTGTACATTATCATATGGGAGCTTGTGAAGTCCTGTTAAAACAAAGAGAAGCACAATAAGGAAAATGGCACAACACCTCAAGCACTCCAGAGATGCCTATTACATGTTCTTGGAACTTACACCAACAATCGGTCGCAGTGACTGCAACTCCTCATCATAGCCACCCCATTCTGTCCAATCCCGATATGCTCCTTCTTCCAGCAAGTACTGATGGCCTTCAAACCCAGGCTTCTCATAGGCAACCCAACTAAACAACAACAACAGAGTCTGCATGTGAAAACTGACAACTGCCACTCCATGTTTTTATGAAGCAGATACAGATGTGTGACATTTTTCTTTCGCTGTGAATATTTTCAAATTTAATCCAGTCATATACCTCAACCCAAAAACTAGGAAAACAGGTAAAATAAACAGGTACTGAATTTGTCCATTGCAATTTCCAGCCTGTGGAGTTACTACTTCAGCTGAAGAGGAAATAGCATTTTCCCAGACTTACACTCCTCCCAGTACTTTCACGGATCCTACTGATGTAAGTGGAAGTCTTGTCTTTTCTTCTGATTCTGTCTCATCAAGCATAAAGATCTCTGATTCTATTTCCACATGTCTCCCTTCAAAGAAAGGCTTCTCATAAACAACAACCTGCAGCAGAAATTAAGTAAAAGAAAAGTTGCAGAGAGAATGATAAATTCTGACAACAGACAGTTTCTTTTATATGGGTACACAGGGGAGAAAGCAAGATGATGAAAACAACTAGTGGGATCTCTACACTCTACAGGAGGTCTTGAATTTTCATTACCCATCTGATTCGAGGATTTAGAAATTCAATCCCTTCTCACATACCCAGCAGTCCTTTTCCAGTTCATGTGTGGCTCTTTCCCCTTCTTTTCAGTCCCACAAGGCCTGTACAAGTAGGACCACTGGAAACAAAGCTTTGCTCTTAGAAAAGCACACCTAGTGGTCTAGGCAGTATGTCTGCAAAGCCCTCTGTGTAAAACTTCCACCACTCCTCATATTCTCTGTCCTCAGATATGGCATGGCTCTCCTGGCCCACACTTAACCATAAAGAGCAACACCTGAACACAAACATAATTGGGAAATGCTAATAACAATGTCCTTAAATCGAAATAGACTTAGAAGATTTGGATTTGGAAGAATTACTAGGTGTTAAAGGCATATACCAGGCCTAAAAATTGAAGTCTTAATACTAAAGGGAAATTTGGCCATTTCTCAGCACAAAACTGTAAACGGAATGGGGTTTTAGCCAAAACATAGAGCAAAGGAAGGGAAAATATGGGAGCTGATTGGTCAAAGGCTTAAAGCAAAATGTAAGTTTATGACTGCTAGTGGAATATGTATTCATGAGGTGATTTGCATACGTGTTAGGTATAAGCATTTCAACTGGGAAGAGAGCAGGGCTGAGGCTTTTTGCCCTTGGTTTCTGGCCTTTTGACACTCTGGTGGGCAAGGGGATGCTTTGCTGGTCAAAGCCTGTTTTTTTCTTGTTCCTAAGGCCTAAAATAAATCTTTTTTACAGCATGCATGCAAAGCCTTGAGTCACAGACTGATTTTCCTTAAATCACATCTGCATTACCCAGATAGTGGTTAATACTGTCAAATATGTATGTTACGGATGTACAAATGTGACAAAAATTGCAGTTTCATGGTGTGGCCACATTCAAAAGAACCAGTTACTATCTACCCATATGTGGTTTGTGCAGTTCATGTATTGTAAAACTTTACCTTTGGCTCTCCACTGAATTCAACTTTGCGACCACCCTGTTAAAGGGAAAAAAACAGAAGAAAAAAATAAGCTGTCTATACATAGACAACTTACATAGTTCTCAATTCTTTACAAAAAGGCAAGATGAAGATGAAATCTTCCTTGAAGAGCACAAGCAAAAATAAGAAGGCAGATTAATGGCAGAAATTGATGCAATCAAATGCTGAAAGTTCAAGAATTCTATAGACTAAAAATTTCGATGCTTAAGAGGTACATTTTGTAAAATTTGAAAAATCTAGTCACCATAATACATTATTTCTAAAGCACAGACACAGGTCATTTAACTTGCAAGTAACAGCGGGATTTTACCATTTTCAAGGGCCTCATGGACCTAATGTAGGCTTCCTTCTTCTCCCAGAATGCTAAATTCGGATATTCACCAGGCTCCAACATTAAAGGGACTCCCTGGAAACCAGGTTCTTCATAAATTAGCCATCTAAAAGTAGAGGGGGTGGAAGGAGAAAAGCACAAGATGAAAACCCCTGAACATTTCTGAACATAAAGGACAAAACAGCATGGTTACTTCAGGAATTGTCTGGACAGGACAGGCTGGATCAATGGGCCAAGGCCAGTTGTATGAGATTCAGTAAGGCCAAATGCCAGGTTGGCTCCCAATAACCCTTTGCATGGTAGAGGTTGGGGAAAGAGTGGCTGGAAAGCTGCCTGGTGGAAAAGGACCTGGGTGTGCTGCTCGATAGCTGACTGAACACGAGCCAGCAGTGTGCCCAGGTGGCCAAGAAGGCCACTGGCATCCTGGACTTTGTCAGCAACACTGGGACCAGCAGGGCCAGGGCAGTGATTGTCCCCCTGTCCTCCATCACTTGGGAGGCCATACCGTGAGTACTGTGTTTCAGGATTGTTGTGGATTAAAGGGAAAATCCTTGGGACAACTACCTGAAAGGAGGTTGTAGTCAGGTGGGGGTCAGTCTCTTCTCACAAGTAACAAGAAATGGGACAAGAGAAAATGGCCTGAAGTTGCATCAGGGGAGATTTAGATTGGATACTAGGAAAAAATTATTCACTGAAAGAGTTTTCAATCATTGGAACAGGCTGCTCAGAGGAGTGGCCATATCACCATCCCTGTAGATAATTAAAAGATGTGTAGATATGGCATTTAGGGACATGGTTTAGTGGTGGACTTGGCAATGCTGGGTTAATGGCTGCAGTGGATCATCTTAAAAAGTCTCTCCCAAGCTAAATGAGTTTATGATTTTAACTGCACTTCACAAACTGAAACACGTGGAAGACCAAAGAAGAGTACAGTCAGAAGATAAAGGTGGACTGATTCATTTTTGTTGGCAGCTTTTAACAAACAACAATTAATTCTGAACACTGGGAAATTTTAAGATGATACAACCACACCCACATGGCCAGGTGACTCAGAATCAGAGCCTCCCTTACTGCCAATACAGTGAACTATGGCATGCCTGTAAACTAAAGGCAAAAAAATCCCAAGCCAAACCCCCTGCAACATGCAAAAAAAGCATCAGCAATTTACTGAATTTCTCATGCAAGCAACTTTGTTCTACACTGGACTAATGAACAGACATCTGAGAAAGACTGTTAAAAAATTATCTATTTTGCTTCCTGGTTCAAATATTAGTCTGCCTTCTCTCAAGGGATCCAAATAAAACAGCTATTAAGACTGTAAAGTTTTACACAGATTTAGTACAAAAAAAATGCTGTCATACTGATGCAAAATAACGACAAGTCAGAGACATGCATAGGCTTTTATCATTCACAGATAGTGTTTAAAGGACAGACAGGAATAAAGCAGAGAGAGAGATAAAGTGAATTAATAATCAACCTCAATATAACATATCTGATTCAATTACTCTTGGGAGACCTGTGTTTTGGATTAAGCTTGCAGCTGACCAGAATTAACTTCCTGTCAGAGAACCAACTACTTGGACATCTTAAAACTTGCCTATATACTAAAATGCTTAATTTTTTTCCACAGAAATCAAGGGGTAAATATTTAATCCAATAAAATATCCATTGCCTAACAACTACAATGTCCTATATATCATATGGCATACTTGAATACATCTTTGCAATGGTATGTAATACCTGTCTTTAGCTGGGCAGTTGTTCGTAACTAGATGATTTTGCAACAATGCAAGTGCTATCAGTGCACAATCACAACATGGCTAGCAGGTAACAACCAAGGTCTGTACACCCTGTTAAGTGTTCAGCAGGATTCAACATCACTGGAAGTGGTTCCAGTCTCACTTTTATGAAAGCAGACCCCGTGTTCTGCATAGTACCACTTCGAGGCATATACAAGTTTGTTTATTAAGTCATCAAAACTAACATTAATACAGGGCCTGGATTGTTCCTTAGGAGTCGTCTTTCTCATAAAACTTGCTTGGTTCATGACATTACCTTCCTAACTCAGATGGCTAGATATGTTCAGGTGACAGATGTCCTAAACATCACCATAGAAACACGGACCAAAAGGCATTGTGAAATACAGGAATATCACGTGTGGACTCCGTAAAGCATTGAGTCTTATTTTGTAACAGAAGGACTTAATTTTTTCATCTTGTAGTACAACAATTTCAAGTTTAGAAGAAGGAAAGTAGGAAACGTGGTTTTATCATAACACTTCATCCCTCACCCTCTCTTATGGTGGGTTTGCCTGAATGAGAAAGAGTGAGAGAGGCAAACTCATTCTTTGCTACACAGGAGTTATTCAATATTTACTACGTATATGCAAACAGAAGAAAAACAGACTCTAACAAAAGACTCTAAGAGATCAGCCTCTCCAAGAGTGAAGCACTACAATAATATACTAATGCTACTGTCAACAAATACGTACTACCAAAACATAGGACTAGAATAAGTATAGCCTGCTCGCATGTCTGACCGGCGCAACCAATGGTTTAAACCAAATTCCTTTCATAGCACTACACGTTCATACAGAACTATGTACTTACATGCCCCAATGTACTTTAATAGAACAAGTCTTCTGAGTGGTACCAAACACCCCTGTTTCTTCAGTGTCATCAAAAAAGGAAGTCACGATTCCTAACCCTTCAGGCTCCGTATACAAATCAATACGGCAAACCCTGTAATCCTAAAAAATGAAAATTGCCATAATCACTTAATCTGTGCTGCGAGTTCTGTAATTACTGTGGATAACTAAATCAGTTTTGAAACGCCTGTTTAAGTTGTTTTCCCCCGTGTCCATTGCTACGGCTATTAGATGCCCGTAATAAAAGTATAGCTCAGCCAGCTTGCCTGTCTGTTTGGCCCAAGACAGTCAGTCACTCTCTAATCAGCATTTACTTTCTGCCATCGAGACAGGAATGCATCTTCTTTCATCAGTTAAGATCTCCTTTAGCAAATTAAACCCCAAGATAACACTAAGCAAGCCATTCTTGAGGAGGACTGCAATTTAAACAAGAATTATAGTTACAAGCAATATATATTCCACCTTTTTCCTTTCCTAGTCAAATAGCTTTATAGCTTGTGCTTGTTTTGGCAACCTGTGTAAGTAACTGCTTAATGGTAGGTTAAAAGTGCATGCAAAAAAAGTATTCCACCACGTGTGAAACTCATTGGTAAGCTTGTGCATAAAGGCCTATTTTCTGAGTATCAAACAAGGTGTGTTGTTTGCCATTGAAATTTGTATTGAGTGCAAATTTGGTTTAAATTGGAAAAAAAAAAAAAGAAAAACAAAAAGCCACAGAGATACAGAATTATCGATTGTTTTCTAGGATGCTTTTCTTGAGGCTGGCCAGCCTACAAAGCACATGTTGTATGCAGCATTTTGACGGCTAGCCTAATAAAAAAACACTAAGTTGTGTTCCTGTCCTATCCTTCCCATAATTCCCATTGTGTAAAAACACCCACATGGATTTTGTGATTAAACAAGAAATTCAACGTGGAAAACCGTTCTGTGAATTTGTAACTCATGTTACACTTGTGTCCTAAGATACAAGTCACACTTTTTATCACTATAAAACATGACTACACATTAAGAACCATACAAAAATGTCTTTATATTACTTGCCTTAACAACATGTCTTATTGAACCAATCACTGCGGGCTTTAGAGACTTGCAGTCATTTTGCTCTTCAGAAGTACCTGCACCCCAAATATCTGGGAGTTCCACCTCACCTTCTTCCAATGGAATAGAGGGGCCTTCAAAATTTGGTTTCTCATAGAGTATCCAGCTTGAAATTAAAAAAAAAAAAATTAATGGTATTTTATCAAGTGCGATTCGCAAAAAAACATTCTCCGATTTCAGAAATCCTTTAGTAAGTACTATTTCCAGTCCCTTCCCGTTTCCCCAATACAGCTTATTTGCCCAACACTGCTGATGCAAATAATTTCCAGTTTCTGTGATACTTTTAAAAGCAGTAATAAACACAAAGTTGTCTACTGCTGAATTGTAATTTCATCAAAAACTCCTCCCCCTTTTAAAATTGATGATTTGGGGTAGCAAAGACGACTGTCTATGAATACCAGGCTTCTGTATAAGATACTAATTAGAACCAATTTATAGGTCAGAAAACATTGACACTGCAGAATGCTGCATCATGCATAAACACACAGGCTACTTGGATTCTGTGAATAACAGCCTAGAGTTCCACAGGGGCTGGTGTAGATGTGCCAAAGGATGATAAGACTACTCTGAACACAAGTACGACTTCATTTTTAACAGTGTGTGGAAGATACAAATAGATAAAAACTTTATCCATCTGCAAATACAACCCTATCTCTTACGCTGCCCACTGAAGAGGAAAAGCCCCCCAAACCCAGTCCTTCTAGTCCATGCTGCAAAAGGCAACCTGGTTTACACAGATCAAAAGGCTTTCATTCCACTTATCTGAAGCTAAATAGCAATCAGCATGCTTCCTAGCTACTGCAGCTTGTTTCTGCAGCTTACTATTGGATCATTACTTTTGAGAACCTGCTATTTGGCTGCATTATAGCCTGGCCACAACATAACTTGCTGTGCTAGCCAGATTACTAAAGGCCATTCTGTTGATGCTACGAAGAAAGGAGGAGATTAATTTGTTTTGAATAACTCTTAGGCAATATAACTTCTAGAGCAAAATCCCCCTGGATTTGTCATAGAAACAGTCCATTATCTCTACGACACTATCTTATTCCTTTGGACATTAAAATTAATCATCTTAGACCTGGCTTCAAACTTATTTCATAGCCTTTTAGCCCAATCCAAATGCTACTATGCAAGAACCCCTAATGGGCAGAGGAGGCAAACGCAGCACAGCAGGACAGAGGCTATTATTTCATCCCACACCTATGCCTGGCGAAATCTTGCACCCCTCCAGATAGTAACACTCTCCAGTCAGCAAAATAGGTTTTCCAGCCCAGAGCTTCCTCTTGCAGAGTTAAAATGCCATACTTCTTCCTCACAGGTGTCCATGTTACATTGCCATTTATAAGGCAGACTTGTTGTGAATAATACGCCAGTTCTGTTTCAAAACTCTTTTAGATAGACCAATTATAAAGAGTAAAAATTAATCTCTTACCATCCTCTGATGACTTTAACAAAAATTGTTGGTGACAGAACCCAAGAACTGCAGTCCGGAACATCATGGAAAACTTCAATACTATTTTTTTGACAGTCTGAGTCACAGTATATTACCAGCTGTGTTTGAAAACAAACAAACAAACAAAACCACACAGCAGCAACTTGTAATTGTATCTTCCTATGCTTTAAATATACGAAGGAATAGTACAAATATTAAAATTGATCTTACCTTGCCAGGTCTGGGATTGATTTTACTTTGTCCATTTCTTGAAAGCGTCTAATAGATAGTGGGGAGAGAAAAATCACAAAACCAGAAACATATTCAAAACAGATGCTCAGCTATAAAAAGAAGGGCTACTAGAACAAAATAAAAACTAGTAAGAAAAATAAAAAGCTGGTACCATTTCAACTACACTTACTGCTTCCATCTCATCTTCCTGTTGAAGAGTAGTATATTGCCACAAATGTATAAATTTATACACTGTCTTAATTCTGAATAATCATCTCTCTGAAGTCAACAAATCTCAGATTTGAAACACTTTAAAATCTTTCATATCAGCTTCCCTTATATTACAGGAGTTTCATACCAAGAGACTAATTAAAAAACTGGCATTGATAAAGTACACGCCCTACAATGGTAAAGATATTAACGAAATTTTAAATGTTTAAAAATGTCTAGTCATAAGCATCATCATTTTGAAGGAATATACAAAGATACTGAGGAGGCATGATGGCATATGCATGTATGAGCTAACTAGCATAATTAATTTTGTGATGAACACCTTGTAACACGATAGGTTTCCTCAAAAAGCATGAGACTACACAATAAGCCACAAACTAAAAAATATTCAGAACAAATAAAACCTGTTGAGTTCTAAAAAAATCTAAAACAATGTTGAAGTCAGCAGTAAATTATATGATATAGAATATATGGGAAAGTTGTGGTTGTATCACATCATCTTAAAACAAAGAAAGAAAGCGTTGCAATTACGTGTTTGGTTTCCTAACACAGACCGGAGTGCTCATTCTGGGACAGGGTCCCATTCCTCTAGGAGCTATTCATACAAAAGCACCAAAACAGATCCTGCCCCTAAAAAGACTGCAGCCTAAGACAACCAGCAAGAAATAATCAGACTACATTAGTTAACACACAGAC
Source organism: Pitta sordida (assembly GCA_013390025.1). Lineage (NCBI taxonomy): Eukaryota > Metazoa > Chordata > Aves > Passeriformes > Pittidae > Pitta > Pitta sordida. The sequence goes on along the minus strand of WEKX01005634.1, from coordinate 228,534 downwards.
CAGGCAGTAGTCTCAGAACAGAGTTCTTAACCACCACCAGATTTTTGTATGCATCACGAAGGCATGTTGAAGCAAGACTGGTTTTTTAGCCTGTGCTTCAATTCCAGTTAAAACTTGCTCTGTGTTTTAAGGAATGCCAAAGTCATTGTTTTGGGCTGCCCTTACTCTTTCCTTCACATTAGCCACTAGCCATTGCCTCACCACACTCTTAGTCAGTGGAAGATGCACAGTAGGTACACATCATATAAACATTTTTAGTTCCTGTCTAACTTGAGCAAGACAATTCACAGTCAGCAACAGTACCACGGAACTCCAAAAGCCTTCCAGAGCCTAAAGGGATTCTCTCAAGCACAGTCTTAGGTGTATATCCACTCCATTGCCATAGGCCTCTACACTCCATTGCAAAATTGAAATCCACTCAAGAACAGTATTTTCAGTGGCAAAAAACCAAACCAAAACAGTACTAGTCATTTAGCTTTAATTCAAGTTTTTAAATCCAAGCAGGACCATTAGAGTAAGAAAGCCTGTTAAACTGGCAGCATACATCTACGCCACTGCACATTGCCCCCCTAATTTTCATCCCCACACTAATTAAAAACTTGGCATGGGAGAAAAATCTACATTCTCAAGTCTAGCTTTGGAAAGTATCTCTCAAACTTCTTACATCCTGCTTCAATTCCACAGGTCACATTACAGAATCACAGAATCAGTAAGGCTGGAAAAGATCATAGAGGTCATCAAGTCCAACCTATCACCTATTACCTAACCTAGCTAAACCTGTTACTTGACCANTCCCAGGTCCCTTTCCACCTGATCATCCTGCAGCCACTCTGCCCCCAGCCTATAGTTCTGCATGGGGTTATTGTAACCGAAGTGTAGGACCCGACACTGAGACTGGTTGAACCCTATTGGCTATTAGACTGTGGAGATCATATTTCTTCCATAGTTCTTCAATCTCCTGACTATAATTTTCCTCTTGAGTAACAATAAGGGCTCACATTAACAGGAACAGTAGATACTGCAGGCTATTAATAATTTTTAAAACAGAAAACATAAAGCTATTCTCCATTAAAGAAATGGGGAATAGATGCTGGCAATCAGACCAAGTGACAACCCTCTACTACAGCAGCACTTTCAATAATCACTGCTATCCAGGTCTTAAAGTATGCTTTTCTGACAAATGCATGGGAATACTGGGAGCAACAACAGAGAGCAAAAGTTTTAAGAAGTTTGCTCTGTTGCTTATTTAACAGTGCAATGACTGAATGTCATGCTGGAAGAGGAGAGAGATTACTGTCAACACACAGAGAAAGCATTCTACTAATTTACAATAAAAAATAAAGTTAGCATGAGATTTGTTTCAATGTAATAAAAAAATCAAGTATGAAAACATATTCAGACATATGCTTTCAATTCGTATTAGCAAAAAGTCTCAAATAAGGGCACCCTGAAGAACCTTGATCATGTTAATATGTAGGTGCCATCTCACTTTCATGCTTAGCCCATCAGATGAAACTGGTACCATACGGTACCATAGTGGTTTTCCTCTATGCATTTGTAATCCACATATATCCCTAAGAGGGAAACAAAACAACGTATACATATTGCCTATAGAAAATACAAAACCTCTGTAACTTTGAAGGCAGAGTTTAAACAACACAATACTTACATCCACATCCAATAAACCAGGGGGGACATTGGATTCATATCTGCTTGTCCCCAGCCAGCTGGAAAAGCTTTTCTCAGGGTTGCTGTAGCTGGGTATTTGTAAGCTTAGTTCTTTTTTTGCACTATCTGCTTGCATGTATTTCTCCACAAAACTTGGAAACTTCATGTCTGAAAGAGACTGAATTGCAAAATCAAAATTAACAGTCATTCAGCAGATAGGCAAACATTGTTTCATTTCCAGAATGATCTTTATTACCTCAGATTTTTGAGGTATGCCAAATGGCCCAGAAGCATCCACTTGTAAAGGAGGCAGCCCTGAAGAGTCAGTTGCAAAAGCTGTTGCAGTGCTATTTACTGAAGTGACAGAAGGATTAAAGAACTTTTCTTTAGGTGTAGAAGACAGCAAGCTTGAGAAGAGGGAGCTTTTTTCAAGCCGGGATCTCTTAATTTCACCATCTGTACCATCAATGTTTTCTTTTCCATTTATTTCATGAGTGAAGGCAGGTTCCTCTCTACAGGACTGCAGAGCTTTGAATATGATACTTTGCTCTGTTGATGCACGCTTGGGCCTGTTTCTGGCTATCATTTCCAGACTTTGCAATTTCATTTGTTGGGCTGGTAACAGATCCTGTGTTTTTTCCCTTCTCAGTCCCAAACCAAAAGTAAATACACTAGGATCAAACACTTTCTCTAAGTTGTCTTCATGAATGGGAGGCATTGCAAAGTGGGGTGCTGGGGACTTGGGGAGCTTTGACCTCTTCTTTTTCTGGGGTAAACAAACTGAGCTGTCCAAGTTCTTTATTGTTTCAGCAAACTTCTTCATGTCCGATGGGGAATCAAAAATGCTATCGTCTTCAGCAGATCCATTACAGGTTTTGCCTGGGCTCTTCTGTGTATTGATGTTGTGCTCTGATATCAATATACTTTCTTGACTGCTGTCATCGTACTGCAATGTTACAAAGTTCAACTCTTCTGGCTTTGCCCTTTTATCTCCATTTTCCATCTTCTTAAATTCTGACCTAGAAATCTGCTGAGATGGTAGAGGATGTTGATCATTATTGCAAGGTGATAAAGCCTCTGTGCTTGGCAGCATCTGTTCTTCGTTTCTGTGGAATTCTGAGCTTGTGTAATTTGTCTGGCAGAAAGTATCTTGAACATTTTCACTTTTAATGGGCAAGTGCAAGGACAGTTTAAAAGGTGAGTTTTCTTTTTTAGGTATGGTTAATTCTGGTTCTGGTTGCTTCAGAGAAACACTACTAGCATCACTTTTGCTGCCTTGGTTAAAAAGGGATATTGCAGCTTTTACTTTAAGTTCTGTTGTCTTCCCAATATCCTCAAAAGAGGCAAAGCCTTCTTCATTTTTGCCTCTTAACTCTGCAGTGCTTTCCTTCTCTAGTGTGCCATTCTCAAATAACTTCTGGCGACTGCTTTGCTTATTTAACATTTTATCAGGCTGTTCATTTTCTTTAGGTTGTTTTCCAAATTTCAGCTTTGCTCTCCCAACAAAGGTGCTTGGTACAGTACTATTTTTTGAAGCAGGGATGTCAGTAGGCCTCTGGCTCTGGTTAGCGCATTTATTTTCAAACAAGGAAATTTTGTTGGCAATGTTGCTATTCGTTTTATTGACTGGTTTTTCAAGAGTATCCTGCTCACTTTCTAAACTGTGTTGATTTGTAGGTGTTTTAAAATTCAGCTCTATGTTCTTCGGTTTAGCTGGACTACAGGAAGCAAAGTGATACAGAGTGACATCTTTAATTAATCTGGAACAGACTTGTAACAATTTTCAAAACAAAATGTAGCATTACGTATAATAAAATGTCCATAAACTTAGTTTAAATTTTGGTCTCTCAAAAGGAATCAACTAAAAAGGGATTAACTACAAAAAAGGTAAAAAAATTAGACACTAAATAAGGAGAACACATTTCAAACGTACTTAGTGCTTTAATACGTATTTAGTAAAACAAAAAATACAGCAGCCTACAGCATCTGCAATTGAGGCAGAGAACATTAAATTTAATAGTGAATAGGCAGAATAAATTACACATGTGCAATTCCCTACAGAGTTTAGAAAACAAATCCCAATTCATTAAGGTGATAATGAGTTGGTTAACATTTGCATATACCTCTCCAATGGGTTTTGAAAACATCTGCCCAGATTCTTTGCAGCTTTTACACTTACGCCGCAGAAGCAACCTTAAATGGAGTGAAAGACATCTTCTGGCCTTTTTGCTGAGCAGAAAGGTTAACTGTCACCAGCCACTGCAGCACCACCTTGGCTAAGCAAACACCACATGTGAGGACTCTTTTCACTTCCTTTGGGTAAAGTTGGCTAACAGTTTATACTGCATAAACTAATCCTACTAATTTTACAATAACTGAAATCTGAAACACGGAGAAAACTTCTCTGTCAGACTGGATAAAGAAGTGTGTACAAGTACATGGGACACAGTACATTCACGTACTATGGCAGAAGGCTGATGACATGCAGCAGAGGGTTTCAAGCCTCCTTCCTCTAAATACCTACAACTAGGAAAAATCATTTGTTCATGTCACCTCCTACTGCAAAACGGTATGAAGAGCCGTGAAGATGCAGGGCAGATGTATTCAAAATATATCAGTCAGATAATAAGGAGTGTCACAGAGCCCACCATCACCTCGAAGGGAGAGACTCGTTCTTCAAACAGGAATCTGTGCACACTCAGCAGTGGGAGAACAGGCAGAAACTACTCTACACGAAAACTGACAAAGGCGGGAGATAAAAGAAACTAGCTTGCAATCACAGTCTCTGGGGCTCCCAATGTTCTACCAATCAATGGACATTTCTGGAATTAAATTGCTTTCTTGTTTTTGTACCTACACAAACTGTGTTCACTGAGCTCTCTCTAGGGCAGCTCTTTAGGCCAAGAAAGAAGCATGAAATTCAAGTGAGTTAATTTGAACAACTGAAAACCTGAGATCACTCCTTTCTCCTCCTTCTCAGTAGATCAAGCTCTCCTCCATCCTCTTCTTCTCCTCCCTGTATTTTCAAGAGGTATCACTAACGGCCTAATTATCTTAATAAACTCATTCCCATACCACCTTTTAGTCAGCCTGTAACTTGTGCTAGGACACACATTTGTTTCAACTTAACAGCATGTATTTTCTCCATGAAATCTGTGATTCCCTGTATGACCTGACACAAGCAAGTTTAGCAGTTAATAGTGATACTTATCAGCCACACCTAAAACCTATTTTAAATGAACAGCTAACCCCTCAAAGGTATAGTTTCAAGCTGTGCAAATTTATGCAGAACAACTACTTGAACACTTCATATTTTATAGTCTGCAGCCGCCAAAACAGGCGAGACCAAAAAGCAATAGAAAGCTCAGCCCTGGAGCTCAATCCACTGTAATTGGTTTCCTCTTACTAATCTTTTCATTACATCTTTTTCCACACTAAGAAATACTGATTTTAAATATAGTCAAAAGATGCACCTTACTGCAAGAACTGAGCTTCTACATTTGTTTCAAAGTTTGAAAGGAGATGATGTTTGAGCATTCTTTATGTCTCCCACCCAGTATGGGGGAAAAGCATTTAAAGACGGAAGATGGAGCTACTTAATAGTGCAAATGCTTTCTTACAAACAGCCCAGTGCGGCTGATTACTACTACCAATTCCTGATCTGCAATGCCAGGAACAAACAGGCACAAGCAAAATATCAATGTCCTTCTCTTTGGCTACACCTTGCAGCTAAACCGTGGAAGCAAGCAGTTAAACCTTTCCCAGTACAGTCATAAATGGAAGGTGAGTCACACATCAAGCACGTAACTGGTGCCAAAAAACCACTGATGCCAAAAAATCAAATCGAGGTGAGCAAAGGAAAACGGCATGTGAAAAGAGCAGAATAATCCAACAAGTGGGCATGAATGTAAAGGCAACTACAAAACCATGTCTGAACATAAAATATGATGACTGAAGTCAAGTTTTCCGTTAAGCACATCAAAGTAACTATTGCCTGAGGTTTTATTTGCCGATTAAGATGTACCATTAACCTCAGTTTAGCTTCAAATCTGATATATGTATTTCCCTTTCAAAAGCTAGAAGCAAAGTATCCCATGGCTTTCAAGTTATCTAGTACACAGACATAAAAGGAGAAAAGACAGAAAACACTGTAATTACTTACAGGGAACACACATTTCTGGAGGTGACTAAATGAACTGACCTGTTTTACAATTGTTTCTAAAGAAACTACGTTCTTAGAACTGGCACAATGTCATTAGCAAGAGACATTAGGCATGTTTAAGGGAAGATTATAAAAAGTCTATCTTATAGGAAGCCAATGAGTATGTGAGTAAATGGGTATTTTTCGGCCTGAAAGGGATTTGTATAAACCATCTAATAATAATTTTTAACCTTTGAAAATGGAAACGTTCAAAGTTCAACAAAACCACACTTTCTTCTAGTAATGGCACCATCTCTTCCTTTCCAATTTTACAGCATCTAAATCCACATCCAAGTTTATAGTTCACAAGTTCTCATGAACTATTACAAATTATCTGAGTAATCTGAGCATATAACTCTGTGTGTTCGGCTGAAGAAAGAGTGCGGCACTGTGCAATGACAGCTATGAGATTCTTGCAGGCAACACAGCAGTCCCCACCCAGGGCTAAAGTTCCTATAGTTGCAGATAAGACCAAGACGCAGTGTCGCACATACATTGTCATCACTAATGACAATGCCAAAAAGAGAAAACTATGAAGCTGTGAACGTACAACTTCAGAGTTTAATATTTGTTACCTATACATCCAGAGGGCAAAGCAACACCATGTGCAAAAATGCCACAGTTTAAGTTTCAGTACCATGAGTTTTAGATTTAGTTACAAATTAACAAATCAGATGTGGAGTATTACAAACTGTGAAAAGGAAATGGCTTCTAATGCTGCTCAGATGTGGGAAGTAACTGGAAACAGATGTATCTCTTAAGCCATCACGTTGAACCTTCATATTCCTCTGATACAAGGACAGTTATGAACACTCTGGTGGGCCTATAGGATTCAATGCACTCTGACACCTATAAATGAATATACCGGAATGAGGACTGCACCTGCACACAGGACATAGTGATGGCAGCCAAGCAACAGAAATAAGTAATGTAATAAAATCATTCTCTTTGGATGAGAATGTAATAGAATCCAGGAAATCATCACTGGGCTTATACAGTGACATTTATAAACACGTACATTCATTTCTTTATAATCCTAATGAAAACACTGACCACCTCTCTTTGACAGATGACAATTCTTCGAGTGTAAACCCCAAACCTGGCAAACTAATATATGCATAATTCTGCAAATACCTGATGTTATTCACATGCACAAAATTTTACAGGATTCATCCTGCATATACTTTAGAAAACAGCCATATGTAATCAAATTTCTAGAGTGTGATTTATCATATCATTTGAACAATCAAGTTCTATATTGAATCCTATGTTTCTTCATAAAATAGTACTAGCAGAAATTAGACTGTTTCAAAGAACAACTTGAAAATGTTCCTTATTCAAAGATTTTCACATACACAATCTTCAGTCCCATCCTGAGCCGCTTAGAGACAGCAAACTTTTATTAAGATCAGTGACAGACAAGCTAATCTGAACAACAGTGACAACAGAGCAGTTTTTATGTACATTAAATTATCCCATACAGTGGAATTCACAAAGACATTCCCTATCTCCCTAAAAAATGGAAAAATGAATTATTTTTCTAATATATGTAAATTACAGTGCTTGTTAAGTGGTAGCTATAATTATGGTAATTTTTTTTTTAAAGGCAGTACTTAACTGAAAACAATCCTAATAGTTAACAGATACATACCTAGTGTTTCCATAGATTTCTAAACACAGATAGAAGCAAAACTACAGCTATAGAGGCAAGGTAAACTAAGTTGTTACTTACAGGCTAATCTTTGTGGTGACTGTTCTGGAAGCATCCAAACTCTTCAGCTTCAAGTCGTCCAAATCAGAATTTGCCTGTTGCTCAGCTGACAAACACACATCTCCATTTTTAATCCCATCAGTGTGCAAGAAAGTTCTTCCATCTGAACCATTACCATGCTTTACAGCCTTGATCTCATTTCTGCCTTCAGAAAAGACCAAGGCATTGTCTTCTGCCTTAGTGGACAGAGAAACTTTGGGAGACTCCAAGCTGTCTTCTCCCAAAGCCACGGGTACAGTTCCTTTTTCCACTGAAGTTCTTTTTGTCACTGGGTTACTTTCTGGTGATGCTAAAGGTTGTCTTTTTGAAGAGTAATCCTTTACCTGACCCTTCAAACCAGTAGGGGAAATGGGTACAGGATCTGACTGATTCTTTTTATATGATCTTCTCCTTGCAGAGACTGTGCTTGAGATCTGCTGCTTGCCTTTGTCAGCTTCAGCTTTAGATGCCCCTTTGTGACCAGATCCAACTTTTAGGTCCTGATTATTACTTGACGAAGATGAATTCCTTTCAGGATTCTGTTGAGACCTCACTTTTCTTTCAGAGTTTATTATCTTGTCTGAAAACACCTCAGAAGAAACATCATCCTCAAAACCAGATTCTTCTCTTGCAGTAGTCTCAGTATGGTTTCTCTCTCCATTTGGAATGTCACTAGATGACTGAGACTTTCTCCTTTTCCCAGACCTTTTACTAGCAGATTTTTTATCCATTGTGTCCAAATCACTACAAGTCTCTTCTGATCTAGCAGTCACAGGTTCATTAAGGAGTTCCTCAGTCTTTCTTAGATAGATATCAACTGTTAACACTCTAGCAGAATGTGTGTGTTCACTCGCTGCAGATTCCAACTCGTATGGCAAATCCTTTGGTTTTGCATGCCCAGGCTCCTCAGGCGCCCACGTGTTCACAAGCTGCTTGTGGCTTAAGATACTCTTTTCTAAGTCTTCACTAGACAAATTTCTCAAGCTCTTAATGAAATCAGGAGTTGTGGAATTGTTTATATCTGTGACAGATTCTTTCTCCAGTCCCAGGGTTTCTACATTCAGGCTACTCTCACAGAAGGAGTTTTTAATAGTTTCACTGCTGCCGCTCCAATCTGCTGACCACTCGCTGTCAGAAGAGACTCCCCTACTACTCCATTCCGAAATGGTATCGTGATACAGTGGTCTTACTTCCCCACTGAAATTATATTCCTGGGCCTCAGAAAGGGCACTTACGTTTCTCACTTGGTTCTGTAATTCAGGAGCTTCGTGACTTTCCTTTATGTGCCTACAGTATATTGGCTGTGCTCTGTGAGGAGAAAGTGACCTCTCCCCTTTATGATGTGAAGTATGTTCTAGTGAACTTTTGACATTTTTCCTTTTCCCCGTACCAAAGAAATTTCCAAGTCGTTCCAAAACTGGCTTCTTTTTATTCTCTTCTCTGGAAGAATCTGGAAGGTGTGAAGTTGACTATAAAAACAAACAAATATTTGGTTGATGTCAAAATTGTTTCTACAATACCTTTGTTTGTATTAGCATCACCTACATATTAAACAGACATAGTGAATGGAAACAAAACCAGCTCTCAGAAAAGAACAAGAAAAACAAAACTCCTGAGAAACAATTAAAATTTCAAGATTATTCTGTATGCTTTTGCCTAGGTTTGTTTACAAACATATTCATCTTGTCTTATGATTGCAGCATTTTATGTCCCCAGTCTCAAACTTTTGCACAATTATTTAATGTCACCCAAAATAATACAGGAAAGCATTCTAGTGCCTGCAAGACCAGGAACAAACTGCTAGGTTAGAATTTTCCTTACAAAAGCAAAAGTGGAGAGTTAAGCTTTCCATACTGGTTGAGTCAGTTTTGACACTTGTGCTGGCCGAGTGTCAAAGGCATAAGTTACAATACAATTAATACATTTCTCATTAATGAAGTTCAATAAACACTTGGCTTGTGTTTTGGGCTAGAAAACCCAGAACTATAAAAGCCACTGCATCATTCAGTGTACATTACTGGGTCAAATACTGCCCTGGATTACTCCCGGTTGAAGTTTTGCCCTACAACTTCTAATTAACATGGTAAACAGGAAACACGCAACGGCATCGCCGAGTACACATGCATATTTACGTTTTAATATAAGAGCCCTTTTTGCATGCCGGCACGATGAGTACTTGTTTTGAGACATCTGTTTCAAAACACCGCGAGTATTTTCTCCTCTGGCGGACCAGACCTGCCGAGGACAGCGGGTCCCCTCGGCGGCACCGAGGCTGCGGCGGCGCGTCTCAGATTTGTTTGCCGCCGCAGATACCGGGACCGCCTGGCAGTGCCCTGCGCGCCCCCGGCACTGAAGCCCCCGCGCCCTCCGTGCAGCCCCGCGGCCGCCACTTCCTTCCCCGCAGGTGCGGCTACGAAGAACCAGCCCGGCACCACGGCACCGGAGGAGCCACGGCCCCTGGTCCGCGCGTTACCAGGAGGGCGAAGCCTCCCGAGGCTGCCGCCGACCTTCCCCGTCCCAGGACAGGATGAGCGGAAGGGAAGAACCGCGCCGCATCCTCGCCCAGCTCCGGAGGTGCGGGCGCCTTACTGCACTTCCCCTACCCGCCGAGCGAAGGGTCCCGCCGACGGCGCGACACTCACCGCCCGGCCCGGCTCGGCTCGGCCCCTGCGCGAAGCTGCCCCACGCACCTGGCCGCTACCCGCGCGGC
>WEKX01005634.1:156457-217976 GCA_013390025.1 Pitta sordida | reverse complement strand
GTGCCTGCCTGCCCCGGGCACACCAGCCGCGGGCCGCGGACACGGCTCCCCCCGCCTGCCCCTGTCGCTCGTCGGGGCGGCGTGAGAATGACTCCGCGGCCAAATGGTGCCGGCGCTCTCCTCGGGCGCTCAATTAGTATTTAATGTTTAATGAATGCTCAACTAGTCCTCTTCTAATTAACGCTTAATTACTTATATGAAGTGGAACAGCTTCAACAGGAAGGACCACGCAAGTCTCACTTCGGTGCTTCTAAAGGGCCCAGTGAGGAGGCGGGGGAGACATCAGGTCAAGCTGCCTCCAGCTGGCCAGGCAGCCTGGCCTGCGGTGTGTCTGGTCCTCCGGCTATTGAAGAAAAGAAGGACCTTTTTTTTTTTTTTTTACACAGTCACTTCCTCCACTGGCTGAAAAAGTGTTAAGTTAGTTCTTTTTGCTTCATGATCAGATTAATGTCAAGCCTCTTCTCTAAACCTTCACCAAACATGAGCTGTGAAGTAAGGTCTTGGCTCAGGAGACCCCTACAATAATGCACACTTAATGCCAGTGAATTTGCAGAAGCAAGGCTTGCCCAAGCACACAAAAAGTACTAAAATCCATAGAAAATACAGAGAAACCTATAAATTGGGGAATAGGTAGAGTTTGCTTATCATGCTGGAAACAAACAGAAGTCCATGGAAACCCTTGGTTTTGCCTACATGTCTTAAACAATGCTACTCTTTCAACTGATAAGCTGCTGTACCACCAACTAAGTCCTGCAATCTCATCCGTAGTGATGTTCCATCAGCAGCCTCCAAGTAGGCAAGCCTATGTTCATGACCCTAATGTTAAGGTTTCGGGTGTGTCGTGGTTTGACCCTGGCTGGGTGCCAGAGATTCACCCACAGCCACTCTCTCACTTCATTTGCCACCTCCCCCCCAAAACAAACAGAGGAAGAGAGAGGAAAAGGAAAAAAAAAAACTGAAGGGTTTTTGCTACAACAGGAATGAGGACTATTAGGAATCTTTTACTGTCACAGGCAAAACAAGCTCCAAGATGGGGAATGTAAAGGATTTATTTCTAACAAGATCAGAGCTTAACGTAAGAAGTATCATCTTAAAGGCAACCTTCTCCCCCCACCCCTCCTTCTCTTACAACAGATACCACATTTCCTTTTTTTCCTCCNGCCTCTATCTCTCCTGATTGGCCTGGCCTTGGCCAGCAGCGGGCCCAGCCAGGAGCTGGCTGGCATTACCTCTGCTAGCTACGAGGGAGGCCCTCAGCAACTTCTCGAAGAAAAACCTCTTCTATAGCCCCCCTCCCTGCTGCCAGGAAAAAACCGGCCACAGCAAACCCAGCACAGGGTGGTTGTTTTTTGGGGTTGTCTAAAGATATTGAAATAATGTGTGAATGAGAAAGCTTGATGTCTAGTTTTTCCCCTCCCTTTGATGACTTCTTTCAACCAGTAGAAACAAACTAATTAAGTAAAGAGCAACACTGAGGGCTGCATTAAGTTCATACAGCTCAGACAGGCAAACTGCTTTAGTGATAACAAAACCAACTATAAATTTCTCTATCAGATGCAACAATCTTGAGTAACGCAAGCCAATTGCTATCTAATTTCTTATTCTACATATGTATTTCTAGTACTAACTAATTATAAGGAAAGGATAAGAGAATAATGAACATTGTTAGCAGAAAAAAAGCAGAAATGTGAATTTTTTTTACACTCAATGCAAGCCCATAAGGAATGAGTGACATTAATTTATCTGAAAAAGCATTAAAACTACAAGTGAGAGGAGGATGCCTATATTATTCATAATATAAACTTGTGAAACACCAAAATCGGGGACATTTAGCTTTATTATGGTGTCAATCTGCATATTAGTATTGGGATGGGAAAACCTTCAGTCTTCTAAAGTAGTCTGGATTACATTATCAACCTGACAGTCATTATTACACTTGTAGTCAAGTTTTCGGGTTTGCAAGATTACACTTGGAAAAATTAGTTATTTGAACCATGGATCTGGAGTTCTCTATTCCCAGCCACTGATTTTCATAACGTCCATGGGAACTTAATTACCTTTGCGACGTCTCCCCCTTTCAAATGCACATAGTTTAAACTGTCCAACAAGTTCAAAAGGTGTTGGATGGAAGTGAGGAGGGACAGCCAGCCAGTCCAGTCACATAAGCCTTGTTTCCTCAGGGAACAAGGCTAAAGATTTTTTCTTGATCTTGAAATAGCTGTCCTGTGTAAACTGTTTTGAAGTAATTTCTTCATACAAAGTACCTTAATTATATACAACTCTTTCAAAACACATAAAAGACTGGGTACTTGCCCTGGAGAGCTTGTATTTTAGCTCAGATAAATGTAGGTGAGCCAGTATTGCCAGTGCAAGAGGGCACACAGACCAAGGTCTTCAAGAGGCTCCAAAGTGGGGCCCAGCCTGACAGAGCAAAGCACAAGAAGCTTGACTGCCAGAGCCGCACTGCACTGTTTGATTTCAGAAGGCAAGAAGGATCCTTGCTCTGCAGATCAGGCTTTCTCAACATGTTTCTGCTCAAGTGTTCTCTGTTCAAGCATTCTTAGCTGTTTAAGAAATCCCTGTTCCAAGGCACCTGAAAAAACTGGAGGACTTGCCTATCCATTACTCGGAAAGCATGGAGGAAGCTGTTTCAACGAGACTGCACAAATCTTTAAAGCCATGTTCTAATCTGAAAGCAAAATACCGCCTTCTTAACCAAGAAATGTAAATCTTCTTTGTATTTACATATATTCATTCCTGTTTATGTTATGGTTTTGGCTGGGGTTTTCTCTCGTTAGCTCATGTAAGTTGCCATACCCAAACCCTAATTTAACAATGTAATTAAACATATGTTTTGCTGATCTCCTGTGGAGAGAGAGCTACTGTGATTTGTTGAATCAAAACTTCAGGCTGTGTCTTAAGGGATCAATTGGATGTTATTTTCTTAGATGAGTTAATCTGAGTCAGCTGAACATAAATGAAAACACTTCTTAGAGCACACATTATAGAAAAAAGTAGTATTTTTACTAGTCATTAGCAACTTCGTGGTAACTAATAGGTGGTAATACCTAGTGTGGACAGTTCTTTAATTTAAACTTTTATTTTCTAGTACATGTTCATCTTCAGAGGAGGAAAAAAGCAACACACCATTTAGCAAAGGGTAAATTTGAGATTCACTAGAAGGTCATAAGTAACTGGATTTCAAGCAATATGAAAACCTTTGAGACCCTTCTATCTTCAACAATTCTAATAATGTAGCATGCCTACACAAGATCATGCGAGAATGCCAGCAACTTTGAGTATCTTTGAATCACACTATAATTTCCCCAACCATGAGAAACAGAAAGCCTCAGAGTTCTTGCAGTCACATGGCATCCCAGAACGTGCATTAGCCAAAAACATTTAAATAAACTTCTCTTCAGGCTTTAGCATTCTGCAGAGACTGAGGCTCAAATACCTAACGCTAGCAGTGCCAGGCTTTGTTAGGCTGAAAATCTGTCTGGAGTATTGCTGGCACAATGTGCTGTAGAAGTACGAGTATAAAAACTGGAAGGAACAATATAAAAATCAAAGCTAAAACAGAGAAAAGTCTGAGAAGCACCAGATCCACTCAAGTCCCTGTTTCAAGTCCTACAGAGAGATTTCATACAGCTCTCCTACAGGTGAGTGCCATAGCTACTGACTGAGAGAGAGAGAGAGAGGAGGGAGAGGAAGGAGTTTCAGATGGAAATAAAGGTTTGCTGCTTTTTCTCGTGTTCTTCTTTCAAAACCATGGGGAAGAAATATACTTAACAAAGCATTTGACGTGAATCACTTTTTTTTTTTTTCCTGGTGATACACTGGGGGGAAAAAAAGCAGTTACATTTCAAGCTAATCTAAATGATTTCGAAACTTAACCAGTTACCTTGTTGTCAGTCAAGCAAACAAATTACTTCAATTCCCTATAATAAAGCCACAAATGGGGGGCTACTATTATGAAAAGTATGACTTACTTTATTTTAACTCCCACACTGCATTCTTCCAAATACAAAAAGTTTGGCATATACTCCCTACATTTTTTAGCATTTCTTTTAAATATATCATATTCTAGATTGACAGTGTCCTCTTCAGAGTTAGAGAAAGAAATACACATTAAATTTAACAAGTCTACTCTAGCATGGAATTCACTCCCTGCCTCTTTCAGTTCTTTGCCTGCTGCACATATAGGGGATAAAAAAGCAATAATTGGATTTATTTAGATTGGGGAACTTACCCGAATAATCAAGGGGCTATAAATGTGAGACTGTTAATAGTCATGTTTTTCCACAAACTTTATTTTCTATTGAGTCAGGATATTTTAGTAAAGCAGTTCAGGACTTCAAGAGAACAGGACCTGTCCGCTTCAAAATTTTTTTTTAGCTGTAAAACTAATTTTTAGTTCAAATATATACTGCAAATTGACTATTTCTGCAACAGCATATAGATTAATGAGAACACCGAGTCTGCATGCTTGACAGATTTTTTAAAAGGAAATAATCATGTGGAAAAGCATAGATAAATTTAAGAAAAATAAGTAAGAATAAATCCAGTATTATTTCTGAGGTGACGAACACAAAGGTTTAGATAATGACTGTATTGAAAAAGAACAGCAAAATTGAAAGAAGCAAATAATTCAGAATCAAATGAATGGAAGTATTTTGAAAAAGCTTAGGAAAGACAAAGAAGCATAAAAATTGAACAGATCCTTACATGAGTATTTAGGAAACAAGAGAGATTTAAAAAAACCCCAGGCACGTCAGAAAAGGCATGTCTGCTCCCATCTGCTCTTCCCCAGAGCTAGTCATTTCCATATACTAAAATGTTTCCCCCCTCCCCTTCTGTCAACAGCAGCATCTGCATAAGAGACACTCTACAAAACTAATGGATATCAGTTAATTTGACGATTTAAAAAAATTAATTGTGTATCAACCTGAAGATTTCTGGTGGGGTTTAAAGAGCGAAGAAAAGAGAATGTTGTTTGCCTTACCATGATGATGATAATTCTTTCTGCTGTTTACAGAAGAATAAACAAACTATGGTGTGTGAGATGCAGTCCCGTGTGTCACTAACCAAACCCTTTTTCTTAGCAATCCTCCCACGCTTTAACCCCTTCTTTCTTCTGGCAGCACTCAGGTAAAATCAAGCAAAAAAAGGAAGTAGTATCTGACTTGAGCCTTTCCAACTGATAAGTCATTTGGCAGACAAATTATAAGTACGAAAGGGGCTCAATTAGAGGATAGGAGAAAGAACTGCAGAAGGCTGGCAGTAAGCACCTCTACAGAAGCAGAGAACCTGTTGCAAAGAACTGTGAAGTTAGTGTTGGGCAAACGCCTTACGTGCATTAATTAACATGCAATAGTAGAGCACAGATATGCAACGGTAGGGAAAAAATATACCACACACATTGGTTCTCACACACCCGGTTACTGTTTTCTGATCCACACTTAAGATGCCTAAAGAAAAAAATAATCACTTCTGCCTTTATTCAGAAAGAGGATGATTTACACAGGTATCCTTGGTTCTTCACCATCATGGGTTGGTATATTAAGCCTGGGTTTTTTTCTAGGTATTCATGGTAAAATGATACAAAAAACAGACTTGAAAAATCAGAAAAGAACTAACACTAAATGTAGGAGCAGGGATTATGCAACACTGAGAACAGAGAGAGTATTTAAAATCTCCTGAACTTGGAAAATCTCCAGAAATAAAATTATACTCAAAAACCCAGCATTAACATATATTATTGCACTTGTAACTCTTTGTGTTTCAATATAAGAGAAAGTGAGGAAATTTGATATGAGTCAGCCTCACATCTTAACTTTCAGGATTTTGAATCTTGCTTTTGGGTCTGAGCTTTATCATTAGATAATCTATTCAGTGGAAAGATTCAGCAAGACCACCTCTTTCAAAGTAAACAGTGAAAATAAACATATATTATGTGTGTTTTGTTCTAAGAGACAAGAACTTGAAAGTACTTCAAGTTTTCCTGAGCAATAAGGGCAAAAGTCAGAGGCCAGGGATGAGAAGGGCTTGGAAATTTTTTTTGTCTTCCCTAACCAAAAGTCACAACTAAAAAATGTAATCCCATTCCTTTTTTTTTTATTCTGAATGCTATATAAGTCGTTTGGATTTACTAGATAGCTGTCTTCTAGGTTTGTAGGTCTCCTGTTCTGTGGGAGTGTACAGTGTCCTGTCAGTAACTCTAAATTGTATATACTGGTAAGTATAGATTTACCATAAATTGTCTAATTTAGATCTATAGCTTACTGTAACACTTCTCTATACCTTTTAGATTAAGTATTTATACATAATTACCACAGATAGGAAATAGAAATTTTTTCTGTAAATCTAAGAGTGTCTGTATGACTGACTAAGCTACGAATTGCTAGAAATAGCTCTTTCTTAAGCACCATCAATCTTGATCTCTTCCCCATGCTTTCATGTAAAACTGTTGCTGTCAATAGGACCTCCAGAGTCTTGAAAGTATATTACATTTGGAAAAGTCTTGCAGCATTGTATTAAGTGATTATGGGGCAAAGAGGAAATAAGCCTAGGGAGACACATACGTTATCAGTCTTTGCCAAAAACTCTGTTGATGTGGCTACTCTGGCTACCTGAGCTGGCTTTTCCTGGGCATCCGTCTCTACAGGATGCTGCCTGTGGCCTCGCCTCAAGTCCTACATGTGGTTTTGGGTGCCACAACATCAGAAAGCTACAAAGCAATGAGAAAGCATCCAAAGGAGGGCTACAGAGGGGAAGACTTATGAGTGGCTGAGTTCGTTTTTTGGATTGTTCAGCCTGTAGGAGAAGAGACCGAGGGGAGACCTCATTGCAGTTGACAACTTCCTCATGAGGGGAAGCAGAGGGGCACGCACTGACGTCTTCTCTCTCATGACCAGTGACAGGACCCAAGAGAATGACATAAACCTGTGCCAGGGGATGCTTAGTTTAGGAAAAGGTTCTTCACTCACAGGATGTCTGGGCACTGCAACAGGCTTCTCAAGGCTTTGGTCACAGCACCACGCCTGTCACTTTTCAGTGTCTTGCAGGCACATGATGCAATTCTTGGGGCTGTCCTGTGCATGGCCAGCAGTCGTACTTCCATGATCCATGTGGGTCCCTTTCAACTCAGGATATTCTATGATTCTATGTAGCTCAAGAGCAAGGTGGTGCCCAGTGTTTCTTGTTAGCTAGCTCTAAGCGCTCAGTACATGAAGAACACAGATTGTCTCACTGTATGCTTGCACTAGACAGGAAATCTAGGTATTACCTGCAGTTTTAATTCAGCCAAGGGAACATATACCTCAGAGTTAGTTTAACTAACTAAAGCACTGAAGTGTCCTTCAGCAGCTCTAGCTCTAGATATCTAAGAGTAACTTGTTACATAATTTGAAATTTATAAAACACTAGGTATCTTTTCCTTGGGTAAAGCAGATAGTCTGCAACTAGAAATTGAAAACTAAAAGCCTTTTGCTAGCAACACTTTCCCCAGGTCACGTACAGTAGAATATAGACTGTCACAGGCATACTAGGCAAGAGACAGAAAGCCATCCTCCTGAGTGCTGTGTTACTAAGGTGAGGATGTAAAGGCGTGAAAGAATAAAAACAGTAAGCAAACTGCAAATTAGACTGCTAGTCTGACCAAAGCTATATTCCATAAACAACCAAATGAACTGCATATTTGACACGCTTGCTTTGCAAAGTTGATGTTATGGTCTTGTAAAAGAAAAGTATTACTGTAGACTTATGACTCTGAACTTAGCAGGCTGAAAAATGACAATATTTAACCCAATTGTATTTAAATATGAAATTAATAGAATCCCTCTTTTCCACAGAAGTTCTCATTAAATAGATAAAAATCATGCAATGTAACACCCATTACACATTATGCCATTTTGTACCTTTAAACAAAGTGAACGTTTCAACTGAAATATGTCTCAAATCAACCCCCCATCAGGAAAGTTTGCAACATAGCAGCTGCTTTGGAAAATTTGAGTTTGATAGCCTATGTGCTTCAAAATTTTATGAAGTATAAAAAGTGTTTACACTCCTTGATAACTTCTTTGATGTACAGATTTTACAACACATACAGATGAAGAGTTTTAAGTACAAGGAACTATTATTACTAAAATGCCTTATCCTGACTTCATAAAAATTGGCTGAACACCTCATTTCATATTTGAATGACAATGTTATAATTTAGCATTTACTCTAAATAACAGTGTTTACCTAGGGCTTCCAGAATTCACTAAAATTATTTCTTATAATCATTTTACAGAGAATTGCCTTAAGTACTGGTTAGAATAAACTTTATAAAACCAGGACAATGAAGGTGGGAATGGCTTCAAATCCACTGGTGCCCTGCAGTGCTGTGGGTAAAAACTAAATCAAGTGGAATAGTCCTTCAAAGTCTTTGCTAATAATCCCATTATTACATCCATATCACAATATTCACCATTAAGCAAGAGAAACTTTTAAGAGGAAATGTTTCAATGAAATGCATTCATACTCTTAGGTGTGTTTATTTTAGGTTCCAAATGGAACTAATAATTATATCAAACATTAAAATAACCAATATACCTCTGTCCAGAAAACAAATGTATTATTACTGGAAAGAAGCAGGGTGATACTATATGTCTTCCTGCTATTTTGTATCTATGACTACAGACATGTTGCATTATGCTACTGTGCACTAAAACTACTAAAATGTTAGCTGCTGAAGAGATATAATTACAACAGCATTTAAATCTCACTACTATTATCTGTGGATAATCAGATGGAAATTCTAATCCCTATGGTCTAAGACCTTGGGTCTTACCTCTAAAAATACATTTTCTTGATTAACAATAATGAAAGAGGAAATTGGATCAAACTGGATGAAATGGTACAGCTCAGAAATACCCAGATTTCCAAGAAATGCCAAGAAATCCACAGAGTTATCAACTCTGCACTTGAATTTCTAAAGATAATGGTTTGGGCATAGGCAAATCCAACATATTTTATGATTGGCTTTGGCTGTGGTTTAGAACAGCAGTCATGACAAAGGTACTTTTAAAGCTAACCCATAAAACTATCATGATTAAGAAAACACAGTTTTAGCTCCAACTGTGCTAGTGTTGGGCTCAAACTATTTTAGATACTTTCTAAATAAATGATGGTAAAATCACTGCATTAGGAACTTCTGGGGCCCCCTTTACATAAACTTACTCCATTATTTGTTGGTGGTTTGGAATGTAGGAGGGAGCTGGTTATTGACCATTAAAATCTGGTAGACAAGTGTTTCCTGTACATAGAAGGCAGCCATGAATCTTCTCTCTTGTTCCTAATCTACTGCTTCCCTCCCATACCTTCTTGGCACCTGGTGGAAAAGGGTGGGAAGACAAATCTCTCCTACCCTGTGTGATTTTGCTCTAGCCACCTTCCCTCTTTGTCTGCAAGTGACTCCATCTTTTTGTCTCTTCTGCAACTCAGGCTTTGCCATCTGGCCATAGGATGAGCCTGAC
Organism: Pitta sordida; assembly: GCA_013390025.1. NCBI lineage: Eukaryota > Metazoa > Chordata > Aves > Passeriformes > Pittidae > Pitta > Pitta sordida. Next base: position 208,455 of record WEKX01005634.1, on the reverse strand, counting down.
AAGTCTCTTCAGTTTCCCACCTGTGCACAAGGCTCTGAACAGCAGCCACCAACAAGCAGGATGAGCTTCTGTTGTGCTGGGCAGTCACTTAGGAAAAAACTCTCACACAAACTGTCTATACATTTTCTACGTTTGGAAAATGGGTTTCTTTTTCAGGTCAAACAGTCAGAGATTTCTCTGATAAAAACCAAGTAAAAAAACATACCCTCAGTGTTTCCAGAAACAAAACAATCAAAACTTCCCTGGAGAAGGGGAAAGTGGAATATGCAGAAATACCACTAATAAACCATTTAAAATCACAAGTTTCTCCAGATGAAATACAAAGAAAACCTAAACAGATTTTGATGTTCTTTTTATTTAAATTCTGGTTGCTAAACATTTACAGTATCGTTTGTCAGATTTTTCAGACTTTTCAAAAGATAGGAGAGGAAAAGAAGATATATCCCTATTTCCATGTCATAATGTATGATTCAGAGGAAATTATGATGTCACAGTTCCATTATTAAAAAAAGCAATGTTTATAGTGCAAAACATTACATTCTCTTTAATCATTAGGCATTGTTTGCAATCACAACAATCTCAAAGCTTATCTGGTGAAAACTTACTCTCTGTGATTTTGAAAATTATATGAACAATGCTAGTTTGTAGGAATGGTAGATTTCTCTACAATCTCTATTTCTTACTCAAACAGTAGATTAGTCATTTTTTTTAAGTGTATCATGCCTTGCTTTTGCAGATCGTGAGCCATGGCTGATCGGCTGCTTGTTTTAAAGAGGTAAGTGAAGGAGTATTCCAGCTTATTCACTGTCATTCAGTTCTTGAGAGAATAAAACCAGAAAAATGAAGTTTTTCATGACTACCCTTTGCAAACCCATATTACACTGCAGCTGAAACTACAGAGAAATAAATTACATATATATGTATATATATATACACATTCCTCATTGTCATATGCATTATATAGCTTATAAAGTGGCAAAAGCCTGGTCAGGAGGAATGAACTACTAGTGAAAGCTTTGTGTTGCAACCTTCTTACATCTAAGGGTGTACTGTGCTCGGGTGTACTGTGCATATGCTGAGCCACCTGGTCACGTAGCCTGGCAAAATGGAAATAGAGTCACACCCAAGGAGAGAGCAGGGGCTGCTGCCAAGCTCCTGAAAACCATTCCAACACATTGCACAAGTGTGGAAGTGGTACAAGAAAAGCATGACGCAAAAGAGCCCTTAGCTCTCCACTCAGATCACTGCACAATAGCCCAGTGTGGAGCCCAGAAACAAATCCCTGGTGATTCAAAGAGCAACTTCACAGGACTGTATTCACCAAGGAAAAGAGAAGGGAGGAGTATGCCCCTTGGGAAGAAGGCAGTAAAGCACTTAGTCTCATCCTATGGAAGAGCTACATACTAATGTACGCAACACCTGTGAAATGTTGAAATGCTATGTAGCTCTGTGTTTGGCATGATGACACACAAAGGTGGGACAGATAAAGGATGGTCACTGATAATATTAGGCTGCCTGGTGCACACTCCCATTTCACCATTACCAGAGTCATTATGTACTGTCCATGCTTGATCATTGATGACAGACCTCCTTAACAATTTGCAATACACGAATGGTACATTGCCTTCCCGAGGCAATACCACACTGAGTATGTGGCTATCCACATTATCTCACTCATGCAAAGTGCAGTAGTTTGATAGACCTTTTATTTTGTCACTGGTTAGGAGGCTGCAGCTTACTCGACAATCCAGTCCTGAAGACCTCAGCACTACCACATTCCAGGACCATTGCTCACGCGACTTTAAGTCGTCACTAACCCTCTCAAAAAGAAACACATTTTCATCCATTGCTTCCACTACATTTGTTCACAGTATTACATGGCGCATGCAATAGCTAAGATGAAACTCGATTCCAAACATAGTTCAATGTGATTCAATAGAATCACTGGATTCAAGTCCAATGTGAAGTTGGACATAACCTTTTCATACTTCACCTGCATCAAGGTTAAATGCACTGAACTGCTTGCAGGAAAACTTGTCCAAGTGATATCTGTCTTAAGTTGCCAGGCAAGAGTAAATACACATAAGCTGTCTGATACAAGTTACAGTTTTTTTGGGTTTGTTCTTTATTTTTTTACTGTACATATAAAACCCCAACAATCTCCTCAATACACTGGGAGTACTTGAAAGACAGCTATCAGAATAAAACTTTATTCTTATTTTGCCCTCAAGTATATTCTAAAGGGGTGAAAGGAACCTTCTCGACTCAGTACACCCATTGCTATCCGGAATGCCAAAGTGTTAGATTTAAAAGACAGACTCCTCTTGAACCAATCATCCAGGACCTATGTTCATTCTGACAATTATTGTTCTAATAATTGTTCTATAACAATTATAAGTAACTCCATGCCATCTTCCCTCCTGTCTTTTGCACTTCTCTAAGGCCCGTCTTTGTTGTCAGCTGTAGTCCTGTACACCTACAATCAACGACATCTTCAATTCTCTTCTATTAAACTAAGCATCAGAAATACAAGAAATAAAAACGTTTTCAGGGTCTCACAAAACCAGCCATAAGAACTGGACATAACCTAGACATTATTTTTAGGAAATGAGAGAGTTGGTGTCTTAAGCCACATTGTAAACAGCAAAATGAAAACCTTTATAAGTTAATACTGACATGAATTTGTGGTTCAAATGGGGATAAGAGGAATAATGAGCTGGGAATATGGGAAAAAGTGGACCGACAAGGAAATTGCCATGATGCCATCAGTCTAGTCAGCATCATGGTATTTTATTAAGCAGAGAAGTAATTTTGTTGAGCAATACTCAGAGAGGTTTTGTCATGGATCGCTGAGAACCTCTCTTGTGCTCTAATTAGCCATGAATTTCCAGACTTCTTGTAAGATAAGAGTATGAGCAGGTCTTTAGCGAGCTGTGTTACAAAGCCAAATCATAAAAATCAGATAGTTTTATAGTGGACCTGATCCTCAAGCTTTTTGACAGTGGGACTTCTCAGAATTTTGGTCTCTACCTACACAGTAAGTACAACACAGCATGTGTAACTAGTTGCTTGATTCTTCTGTCTTCAATATTAGCAAATATGTCTGAATTGAAGACACCTGTGATTTTCTTTATTAAAGAATCATAGTTTTGTATCCAGACCATTTTTACTTCAGTGTTACAAACGCTTGCTGTATCCTGGGAAACCTGGGCAGAATGTTGCTTACCCAAAGGTACATATCATTATGGATATTCTTAACTAAGGAATTCTAAATTCTGTCATATGTCTCAGACAGATCAATCACGTTAGAAAGACAGTTCTACTATGAATCACTTCCTCCTTTGGGAATGCAATTAGCAGAATTGTAGTTCTTTAGTTCTTTAAGCAGAGACATAAAATAAACTTTACTTACAGCATAATCCTAGAAAAGAATAAACCTTTTATCATGCAACTGTAAATTACAGAAACTGCTTATTCAGTCTTCTGAATGCTTCTACTTACATTTTTGTGTTAGCTTTCTTTCCTACCTACTCTGGACTTAATCTATAAATAATTAACTGTTCTTGCTTTGGGTTTTTTTTCTTGGTTTTGGTGCAATCTTTTTGGTCTCTCCTCTCTGGTATCCCTCTTGTCCCCTCTGCTCCTCCGAATGAGGCCTTAACAAAGAACAGATACACATAAAGCAATGGATGTGCAATTATTGCAGCCCCAAATCAAATGGGCTTGATGTACACAAATTCATATGACATTTATCTTTATTTATTCTTTAAAACAGATATGATATCTAAGTTTCTATCAGCCTGACAAACTTTGCCAATGGTGACTTACAACTGCAGCTGGCTGTCCAAGTCTCCTGATTCAGCATTCCGACAGGTACAACAGTACCCATGCACTATTAAAAGTAAATTGGTTGTATAAGGGCTCTGTTACTTCTATAGTTTTTAAAGTTAAATACTATAACATTAGTTATAGTCAATATTACTATAAAGTTGATGTTGAGAAATATTTGTGTTAAAAGACAGTACCATATGTTATTAAAATGGAAAGAATTAACAAAAATGCAGTTAAGTGTTCTGCTCTTATTTAGTATGTTCTTTCGGAAGAGCTCACCTACATGTGGGATCTTGCTAGCAAGTGGTATTACATGAAGACCATCCGGGGTCAACTTTTGTTTGTTTCCATAATTCTGAGCATCCCTTTCTGCTAAATGCTTAAATGTTACCTACGGTAGTCAACACTGCCATTATGTCTCTGTAGCTTGTGCTCTTAAATATTCTCTCAATGGAAAATGCTTTGATGGAAGCTATCTTCAAATTATTCCCCCTGTACTTTGTAAGTTTTAACACTTACCATGTCATTTCAGTTTACTGGTTTATGACACTACTTACCGAATACCATGGACAAGCACTTTAAGATACACTGGCTTCTCAGAGCACAAGTGCTTGTGGGACTTAAATTGTCAGCATTTAAATTCTGTCCCAGTTCTGTATTTTCTGGCTTCCATGATTACATTTGAATTCTGTTTGTTTCTTAATGGTTGTGATGGTTGTGTGCTTTTAATTATGAACGGCATATTTATCAATTAAATAATTCTGAAAAAATACTTTTGTATTAATCATCTCAAACTATTGCAAAACATAACATGACTTAGAGCTAAGCATCACAAAAAACTCTAGAAGTTTAAAGGACAGAGCAAATTAAATATTTGCTAATTTTATAAATCCCTTGTCAACCGTATGAGATGCTGGCATGATTAGGGCAAAAAGAAGCAATCTTTTTTCCTTTCAACATATCTCCACCCTACTCAACAGGTTTGGTTTGAAAATTTTATTACTTCCTCCCCTAGTGAATTTCAAAGTAAAGACTTCAGTGTTCTTCTCCTATTAACATCACTTTTTTTCCCCAAATCACATCATGGTTGCAGCCCAAGAATAGGAACAAATTGCATAGAAAGGATAAAAGGGAAAAAAAAAACCCAACTTGAATAAATTATTATGAAGTTCTCATGTTTTCCTAGACATTTTAAATTACAATAAGGAATTACTGTGATGGGCAGTACAATAATGTCCTATTAAAAGTCATACAGACAATAAATAATGGAGCTGTTCTGAGTGCTGTCAAAGAGCCCTCATATGATCCATGCTTCACCACATCTGATTTTTTTCCATTCTCTCTAGATAGTATTCTCTTCATTTCACACAAATACATCAGGACAGCAATCCCAAAGCCATGGCTTATGAGTAACATTACATAAAAATACTTTGGTTCATACATACATTTAAACATACATCCAACATATACAGTGATTCCCCGAAATTCACTGGGGGTCAGGTCTGGGCAAGTCCCGCAAGTTATGAAATCCGAGAAGATACCGAACCCATGAATATTCAACTACTCCCCGTCTGTAGCCACAGCACCCTCCACTGATAAGGTCTGGAGGGGTGGTCCTGGGAGTGTGGCTCACACTGTAGAACCTCATTAAAGCAGAGGAAGTGCCCTTTGGTGCTTCACGGCTGCAAAATCCGGAGTCTGGGACATTCTGGGCACGTGCATAGTCTCACAACTCACTGAAAATCCAACCGCAATTAATTGAATATGTGGATATGCGGAGGATCACTGTGTGTATGTAAACATGTATATATAAAAAATGTAAATAAAATTACCATATATATTTTAGCTTATAAAAGTCTTTACTGCTATATTTTTTGATTGATTTAAATCAGAGAAGTGTATTTATCCACATTTCCTATGAACTAGTGTATTAGAGGCACATATCATGTAGATAACTCTCATAGGCAGACCTGGCTACATAAAGATCTTAGAAGTTACACGTACTTTAAATTTAAAACGTGGGACGCTACTCTCTCCTCTGTAAGAATAACAATAGGGAGCAACACGATTAAAAAGTAACCCTCGCACAGTGAGCACAAACATGGCTAACTGAAAAGGGAGTAAGTGAATGCCAACTTTTTGTGGGGATTATCCAAGGGATTTTGAATCTATGTGTCTACTAACAAGGCGGAATTCCTAGTAGGGAAGGAAAAAAATTAAAAAAGAAAGAAAAAAGGAAAGGAAAATGATTCAGTGTCTTAAATATGGGAGGGAGGTGGAAAGTGTGACCATTATTTCAGGGAAACAAGTTACACTTGGAGAAGGATGGTGGCTGGAACCATCATACGGTAGCAAATGACCTGTCTGCAGTGAACACATGCTCTCAGTGAGGTCTACAATCCAATCTGAGTGACCCTGGCTGTATTTCCCACACAAGGAACAGCAGTAATTTTACCAGCTAAAGAACACAATAGTTATACTGAAGAAGAGGGGAAAAAATTACAACAGATCACATAGCCTCATTTTATACAAAAGTTGAACATAAGTGTAGTTAAGTGGATAGAAACTCTGGCAAGAATCCAGATATCCAGCACAGCACTGGCCTTTTTCACCTTTTTTTCCCAGGTAATGCAGTAAAACCTTGTCTTGCTGCACCATCTAATTAGCTAGAAAGGTACAGTGAATCCCCTCTGTATCGCGATCTCTCCTTTACGACCCTGCCCATTTGCGAAGCAATCTTTTCGCAGTCTGGCTTCTGGGGTCCGTGAAATTCCCCAAAACACGCATGTGCTGTGCCTCTGCTTTGCCGAGGGGCGGTGCTGGCTCTCCNTGGCCTGCATGCATATTAACGACCTGCACTTCTTTGCGAGTTTGGCTTTCTGCGAGACCCCTGGCCTGTCCCCTTCCTTGCGAACAAGGGGGTTTAACTGTATAACCTATTCCCAACAGCTGAGGGAGGACGTATCAAGATTGTAAAAGAAAACAAAACCAAACTAGGAAGAAGCCCATCTCCCTGCCTTAACTAGTCCCCTTGTAGGTAACTACCTTGCTATACCTGCCCTTCACCTTTCCCCCTTCAGTCTTTGCACAAGGCAGGTATTTGCTCTCCTAAAATTGTTGGTATTTTCTCTCCTTTGAGAAAACCAATACCAGCAAATATTCTCAATCCCTGCATGACTCACTTGATAGGACCTTAGCTACATAGTTTTGTTTGGCTTTCTGGTTCCATGCTAGAAAAGGATGTCTTCTTTCAGTCTCAAGTTCTGGTAGGAGATTGGTTAACCACTGAAAGGCCTTATCTATTAAAAATTGATGTGAACCTTCAGGCAGTGACTTGTTCTTCTCAGGGCAGGCTTCTCTCACCTATCCACAAACTGATAGTTTTGTTGTCTGTTACTTTGGAAAGTGGCCTACCTGCTTTCTCACTGATTTGGTATTGAAGTTTACCAAGTGACAGTATAAAATGCTTGTTTCAACCATTTAAATATCAGTCTGGGATGTAATTTAGTAAGCCCATGGATCCCAAATAAACTTCAGGGTTTTTTAGTTCTTGAGAAAATAAGCCACTGTATGGAGAAGTATATGAGGACCTGGGCTGGATGTCTTGCTAACATTTCTCTGAGCAGAAATGAAAGAAGCAGATGAAGAATTCTAACATGAAAATATCCTACACCTTGATGAACTATGATCTTGAGAGATGAGTTAAAAGAGCAGGAGGAATTAGGCATCTGCATATCTGCTGTCTCAGGAATATGGCAAAGACAGTGATAAAATAAACTCATTTAATCCAGTAATTTGACATCGAATCAAAATGGGCTTCCAAGCCACACCTCGGTGTTAGAAGTACTCCACCCAGTTTCCTTCGATAAATATTATGTCATAGAACTGAATCGTTGTGTGAAAGGCAGTGGCTGTGCTCAGGGAGCAAGTAGGTGTGAGAACTCTTATCTAGATGGAGAATCCTGAGAAACCTTTAGACAGGTACCTAGTTATAAGTTTGAATATATGACTAATCAACACCTGAATATAAGAGGAGAGAGAGCATTAGAGTACACAGATGTGACTTAGGAAAAGAAAAAAAGGTTAGGCCCAAGTGTCTTGCATGGAATTTTGAAGCCTAGATTTTTGTGATCGTTATTCTTAATGCACAGGAAATGTGTAAATAATGAATCATTAAGAACTTTCTTTTCATTTGATCATTTTACTATCAGCAGAAGCCAATCTAAATTTGAAATTGCTCTCTAGGGGAATAAATGCCTTTCAGCTTAATTATATGGAAACCTATCAGCTTAACACCTGTTTGTCTTCAGCTATGTAATACAGTGAGCCCCCGTGTATTCATGACCCGCTATTTGTGAGCTTCAGTATTTGTGGGTGATTTTTCTGCAAGCTACGCAAACTCGACGCATGCGCAGATCCTACCACAACCTCAGTCTGATCGGCCCCCAGCTTCGCCGCTTGCGGCGCCGGCTTTGCCCCCTCCCTGCCCGCACAGCCAGCCCCAGCCCCGTCCCCACTCCCCCGCACCATGCTCACAGGGCTCGTGGCGCACCCCCACCCCGATCCCGGTCCCAGTCCTAGCCGCGGCGTCCCGCGCCAGCGCTCAACCCCCCCGCCCCGGTCTCGGTCCCCGTCCCTGTCCCAGTCGCTTGCGCCACCGCTCCTCCCCCCACCCCGCGCCGGTCCAGTCCTTGGCAGAGCACACCCAGACATCTGAAACAAGCCCCACTCTCAGGACCCTCCTCCAGACCTTATTAGGGGAGGGGGCATGGCTACAGGCGTGGCGTACGTGACTACGTAGTGGGTTCGCTATCTTTGCAGATTTCAGAACTCGCGGGAGCCGAACCAGACCCAAGAGCCTGCCAGTAATGGGGGTTCACTGTATAAGATCATCTGAGTTTGCCGTATCACAGCTAGGACTCTTTCTCCCTTGCTATTTGTATTTTGTCACTATTGAAGCTGTATGACTGCAAAATACACGTTTATCTGTGATTTGGTCCTCAAATTGTATTATTCTTTATCCAAAAAGAATGGAATGAATCAAACATTCAGGAATAACAAGTGAATCTGTGAACCTGTGAATGTGTTTCTTCATTCATAGAGACAACACTGGACACATTGTTTTAGTGATTAAACAGTCTAAAAGATATCTACTTTATGCAGTACAGGTTATATGACAGCTCAAACAATCTTCAGTGTGAATCCACCCAGACATCCTAAATATAAACATCAATCTAATACTTATTTTCCCTTAATTTGCAAACAAATTCAAGGACACCAAATACAGTCATGCCTCGATTATTGCGAGGCCACAGGTCTTCCCACCTCCCACACACCCCCCCCCGCAAAACCCTCGGTCCATGAAGATAGACAACTAATTAGTATGCAAATTACCCCCCCTTGTCCTGTGCCCCATGCTCTGGAGCAACTGCAGAGCATTCCCAGAAGCTCCTTGTGCCATGTGACCGGTCAGGAAAGCAAAGGGGGTCTTCTCTGCCCTGTCCCTTCCCAGGGAGTCCCCAGGAACAGGGAGAGAGGTCCCTCTGGCCACACCACCGCCACGGGGAGTCCTGGGCTTCCACTGCCACCACTGCAGCAGCACAGCGGGCTGAGGAGCCACCGTGGGGCTGTGCTTCTGACCCCTCCCTGCGGTGTTCCCTCCCCAGCATGGGTGCCTGCAGCGCTGCAGCAGGGAATGCAGCTGAGAGTGCCCCGGCCCTGCTCCATGCACGGCCCTGGTCTTGCTACAAGGGGCAGCTGAGGGGCAGCCGGGCTCCCAGTGACTGGGGCCAGGGCTCTGAGCAGCAGAGCAGAGGGAGGGGATCAAGACTTCCAGTCATGGCTGGTAAGGGCATCGAGGAAGCTGTTTTTTGAATCAGACTGTAAAAGGACTACAAGTGACCATGAAAAGCTGATGGCTTGTGCTATGCACAAGCCTGATGATTGCTTTGACTCAGGCCCTGTTCAGCAGCCAAATGTGGGGGGTGGGACGCTGGCGCCTCTGGGGACTCCCAGCCAGCGAGCGGTGAGCGGACACGCAGGGAAGGCAAAGAGGGGCAGCGGGGGATGGCTGGCAAGCAAAGAACCAGCCGTTACCACAGCAGCACAGCCTGACAGAAACAAGGGAAACTGCAAAAGAGCTGCTGTTGTCCTGCTGTTGTTGTGGCTATACGGACAGCCAGCTGCTCTCAGACCAGAAGGTCACAGCAGCCCTTGCAGTGGCTCAGCTGTTTAAAACGTTTAATTAGTAACCAGGAGTTTGTTAGTTCGAAACCGGATTGGTGCCTCCTGTTAACTTTTCATATGTGAAGATTTGCTTTTGTTTTTATAATGCCTCTTTCTCACAGCCCAGCTATCCTATAATATTGCAAATCACATTAAGGGAATAATTTCTACTCAAGTAGCAAAACTCTAAGTTTCACCGAGTTTCTCATGAGCTGCAGCTTCTTTTCTAGTGCAAGAATGCTTTGCTTCCATAGTAATGATGATCTGTTACCTTCTCATTTGAAATGCAAGAATGAGTATCCATAGCAATGAACTCTGACTTGCAAGAGAGTTAAGATGGGTTTCTGCCTTGGTCTGTGACTCCACTCCCAAAACAGCAAAAATGCAAACTTAAAACTAGCCAGTACTTAACCAGTAACTTTTTTTGAGCACATCCAGCAAGGGCACCACACTCCGCCAAGGGGCCCAGCTCACTGGGACTGGCCCTGGGCCACCGGGGGGGTAGGGCGGCAGGGGGGCGAGGGTGTCAGGAGCTGGCTCATGGTGAGCCCAGTGGCTTGCTAGCATTGCCACAGCAACAGGCATGGGATCTAGCCCTTTCTTGGCCAGCCCTGTCCCAAGCATGGCCCCCCTGGAGCTCAGCCTGTGTGGGCAGAGCGGCAACTGCTGCAGCCAATGGCGTGGTGCGAGAGGATGGGTGGGAAGAGCCAGTGGCAGCAATGGAGGATAAAGGCACCCTATACTGCAAGGGCTCGCAGCCCCATTCCTCCCCGCCTGCCTCTCCGTCTGCTGCCCCTGCCTGTAGCTTTTTCCCCTTCCCTCTCCTCCCCTCTCTCCACACCTTCCCCACCCTTCACCTGCCCCCCACATCCTAGAGGAGAACTCCCTGCCCTGTCCAGTATGACTTAAGCAGCCCGCGATGCTTGCACCGGTACACACCAGGGTATGTCACTGATTTTTTCTTTTTTTTTTTTCCCCACAAATGCAACAGCACTGAGATAAGGCTTTTCCCCTCTTTTGATTTCTCTTCAATAGATTTTCATCATTAGTTTGTGGCGGTGTGGACAGAGCTGAGCCGCGGTGTGGAGTCAGTGGGTCTGCTCCTGCCCACCTGCCCAGCAGCACTTTGGGTTTAAACCTCCTGTTCCCCACCACTCATTGGCCCCTAGGTCCAGTGGCTCCCATCCCCTGCCGCCCCCCGTTCCCCAGATGCAGCGCGTGTTGCGCCGCCACCGCACCGCTGTACCCGCAAGTGCTACAGGACGCAAGCCCACCGTGGGCAGACACTCCCAGCTGTGCTTCAGCACTATGGGAAGTGAGCTCAGCATTAGCAGGCAGATGGTCCCAGCCATGCCTCAGTGCTAGGGGATGCGAGTCCGGCACGGCGCGACCTGGCAGAGCAGTGCACCGGTGGTTCATGCAGCAGTGTGGCAGGAGGGGCTAATTTGCATATTCATGACTGTCTATCTTTGCATATTCATGACTGTCAGCGGATGTGCAGTCACGAATGCACCACAAAACAGACTTCCACTCTCGCAGAGGAAACAGCCTGAGAAGAAGTGAAACCGCGTGAGAGGAACCACAATGTAGTGAGGGTTCACTGTACTCCTATTTAGCTCCATTGAGCAAAACAGGATTGTACAAATGTAAGCAGGGATGCAATACATTAGTATTTAGGAAAAGGAATAAACTGAGTTTTAGAAATGTAGAAATAGTGTATTTTGAGGATCTGACCTCTAGAAATTATTTCAGGGGGCTTATTAATGTTAATATTATTAATATTTAATGGCATGTTATCAAATGTCTATTTGCCAAAATACCAAAACACAAACTGCTAATTAGCTTCATTTTCATAAAACAAAAGGTTTGCATATTAAGTAGTACAGGACTAGAAAATAATCTCACAGAATCACAGAATCTCATAGAATCAGAATATTCTGAGCTGGAAGGGACCCACAAGGATGGAGTCCAGCTATTAAGTGAATGGCCATATAGGGATCAAACCCAAAAATGACACGTATATTCAAACTTGTATGATTTTGGATATCTGAAAGATCCAGTTACCTCCAGTGATTTAATAAACATATGCTACGTATTTATATATTTGATTAGAGCACTTCGAAATCTCTCTTTCATTGTATTTTTGATTGTTCAAATCAGAAGCTTACCAGAAACAAACTTAAAAATTCCAGACACCCTTGCAAAGGAACAAAAAGTAGAAATAACTGGAAGTACATCTGAATCAGCATCAGGAGTACTTGATTAGAAGCAAGTTGTTGTAGAAGGATGTCACTCTTTTCCTAAGAAAATGATGCAGTGAGAGGAAGTATTTTTGCCTTATAATTTACGCAACACAAAACCTACTCACTTGAGCAACACTATCAACCAACTGATTTTACACATTTTTTAAATTTTCTGCTGGTTTACCATCAGTATTTATGGAAGTCTAACAAATATAAAGAGAAGGAAAGTTGCACTGTATATAAAGAACAGTTGCTGTGACCTACAGGAATAGGTAAGATGAAGATTTGTAAAACAATCCTGGAAAAAGATGAAAAGGAAAAGCCAGGATATATTATGATAGAAGTTTATTATACACTAGTTAATTGCGTGGAAAGAAGTCTGGGTTTTGATCAAGCAAAGGAAGTATTAAAAAGAATAGAACCTGACGGCTTTAATTACTTCTTGGAATTATTTTTTTTCTGTTGGAAAATAAATACAAGAAGGAGACAGTCCAACAAGTTCTTGGAATATGCTGGGGACAGCTTTTTCTTCAGAAGGTGAAGAAAACCATTTAGGGAGTGGCTATTTTAGATCTTCTGCTGACTAGTAGGCATGAACTGGCTGAGAATGGAAGGCATTCTAGGTGAAAGTGAACTCCATCATTTAATAATCACTACTACAAGAAAGAAAAGGGAAAGAAGCAAAACAAAATTCCTTTTTTATTTCCCAGGAAACAAAATCAAATGTTACAAGCTCCAGAGACTGATAAGCAAGATTTTTTAGGAAGACTGTTTAATTAATAAAAGAATGTAGGAGAGCTTGTCTGTTTAGTCATTGCTGGAGTCAGCTCTTAATCACCCAAGGTAAAGGGAGTAATATGAATTAGGCAAAAACGGAGGATAAAACAAATTAGTCTGTGTACATTAATCTGTAAGGCTCTACTTAGTACATTTACCTTTGAAAGGCTTATGAACAGATTTCCATAGAGAGAACAGCAACAGAGAGGTCTGATGAAAACCGCTTATGTTTTGTAAGGCACCATTTTCTACTGCACTCCCACAAGAAATGCTGAGGGAAGGCAGGGCTTCATTAAATCCCAATCCCCGTAAACCATCTGTCATCAGCAGGTGACTATGTTATTACACACATTAGCAGATTATCCCAATACAGAAGAAACTGCTGAATTCACACACACACACTACATGCAAATTCCTTGATTTTTATGATTTATCTAACAATCAGACCTTTGTGTTATACATCAAAGTATAAAATTATGTGGCCTGGTCTCACACACTTCTAGAAGCTTCATTTAAAAGGCTGTAAATATTCTTAGTGTAAACGGATTGGTTACTGATTAGAGGAGTGACAGCCCAACGGTTTTATTTAGCTGTAAGTATGAACCAATTATTCCAAAAGAACAAAATGCCAACTCCGAGCTCACTACTTAACAGCTGAATTCTGCCATTCTTAAATTTTCACTGAAATATATCAAGTATCTACTTGTTTTTCTAGAAGTCCTTGCAAGGAGTTAATATAGAAGTCCATCCAAGATGGCAAAATGCTGAAAAGCAATTTTTTTCTGTTGGAAAGCTACTTCCCCAGCTAAATGTACGGCAATGGAAATGTCATTCTGCCACAGTACCGTGCCATTTTGCTATTTTGTGCAGAACTGAGATCTTTTTTGTTGGATATTTCAACAGTGTCAACAGAACTTAGATATTGAATCAGACCCCAAGAGATGTTTGGGGTTTGTATTATTTGTGTACTCAACTAAAGACCAATGAGTCTTTCCCAAACACTTCATATAAAAATTAATAGATGGGATTTGCTGGCTTGAGAAGACCATACAATAAATTTATTTGTTTTAAACACAGAATATTTTAAGCCTTCATCAAATATATTCATTAGAATATTAATTCCACAACTAAGAAGAAAGCACCTTTTTCAATTATTAACCTGCTGAGTATTTTTGTTAATGTGGAAAAACAGTATTTCCCTCCCCATGGAAAGACTACAGTGAAGACAAGAATGGCATTGCACAACTTTGTCTGCAATCTGAAATTAAGTTCTCACATTAGAACAGAAGTAATTAGCATTTTCCCTAGCTTGCTTCCATGCAGTAGTACTGCTGCCAAATGAGTAACACTGCATGAACTAAATGAACACTAGAAACAAATGTGTAGCCATTTCTCCTTCTCTGGGGAAAAAACTTAACATAGAAAACAGTATGGTTTAAGCGAGAAACTGGAAAAGTGTAGGTGCTGTTCCTTTATTATTTTAGTCTATATATATATTTATGAACAAAAGGAAAAAGCCATATGGTTTGTGGGAGCATGTAGAAGATCTCCTGAAGCCATTTTCTTTGTTGTCTCTTCATGTCAGCTATAGTAATTATGTACCTTCCTTATTTCCGTTTATGATACTAATTTGAAAATTTTCCAGTACTTCAAACACAGGTCTTGAAAGGAAGATTACAATTATACCCAGTGTTAAGTTCTATATTCAGAATAGCAATCTTTATGATATATATACATGTTTTTGTACAAACATGTTTATATTTTTTAATATATAAATACACATATTTAGTTTTCTCTTACCTTTCTAAGTGCTGCTGGTAATGAGGCAGTAGACATTGATATTGCTGGAAGGACATGAGAATGTGGACAGATTACTGATGGTATTTGGTTTTCTTGAACAGTGTAACGTCTGCCTGATACATCATAGTACCTGAAAGGAGAGTGAACATTGTTCAGTTAATGCACCCTAGCAAAATTAAGTCTGAGCTAGTATCTGCTGTATTTCTGACAAAACACTAAGATGTTTTCTCCTGTTGTAGTGGTTCAAGGCCTCTGGTACTTCTAAAGTTTACTGCTTCCTTTCAGTCAAATTACTTGTTCCTCTTACTAGACATTAATTTGTCCCACCTGCTGAAACTAAGCTGTCAGCTTTTTCCTGATAATAAACCAATGAAGAAACAAATACAATACTCAGCGGGATAACCACATCAGAGCTACATGGCAGAAAAATTAGTTGTCTTATCTTCTGTCTCTCCACCTCTTCAGAGACAGCAGATTAAAACATTTGGGGTTAGAGTTCTACATCACATCACATGTTCTGTTCACATTCCTTCTGGAAACTGCCTCAATAAAGCATTACAGTCAGCCCTCTTCCACTTCGTGCTCCCCATATTGCAGCTTCTCATCTTAGCGGCATGATTTTTCAGCGATTAAGGAGGACCATTTCAGGACTGCGCATGTGCAACCTGATATGCATGAATATTCAAATTAGACAGTCATGAATATTCTAATCAACCCCCACACCATGCCACATGGACCACGGGCGCACTGCTCTGCCCATGGTGAGCCACCCTGCTCTGCCGCTCCGCTCTGAGCCGAGCTGAGCCACGCCACACTCCCCCTCTTCCCTCGGCTCTGCTCCAGGCCATGCCGGCTCACACCCCCCCGCCACGGGGCCACACTGTCTCCTCCCACTCCCCTGGGGGCTGCTCGGGGCTGCCAGGGCAGCGGCATGGGCGGCTCCCCACACCAGTGTTCCCAGCCAAGCAGAAAAGGGTTTTTTCCCGGTGTGGGGTGGCTGCTGGCACTGGAAAGCACTGACACAAACACCAATACACAGCAAAGCAATGCCAAAACAACACCAGGGGGGCCGTGCGAGGGTGCGGGGCACCGGCCACGGGGTCAGTATGCCTCACAGGGGCTGCCGGCGCCACGTCGGCCACGGGGCCAGTACGCCTTGGCGCGGCTGCCGGCGCGGGCTGTCAGTGCGGGGCTGGAGCACCCGGGCGCGAGTGCTGGGGTTGGGTGGAGTGGGATGCGGTGTGGGGTTTGGGCTGTGAGCGCGCGGTCGCGGTGGCCTGGAGAGGCCAGGGGATTCTCAGGGCCAGGCGAGTCTCCTGAGTCAGAGGGCCTCAGAAACGGTTCCCTTTGCTCCCCCGTGCTCAGAGTGTCTGAGGAGAGAAGCAGAAAAGTGCCCGCAGCCCTCCGGAGTTCTGGGGGTTGGAGCAATGGGCGTGGCCTGCATGCATATTAACGACCTGCACTTTTTTGCAAGTTTAGCTTTGCGCGAGGCCCATGGCCTGTCCCGTTCCTCGTGAAGGACGGGGCATAACTGTATTTACTCCTTTAGATGATTCAACTGAGTTAAACCGATAGTTCAGCTGAGTTTAAATTCCACTTTTTAAAAAATGAACATATTTTGATATTTTTATTTCAAATTTAGACTTTATTTTTCATAGGATCATAGGACAATTCTGTCCGGGAGGGACTGCAGGAGGTCTTTGGTCCAATGCCTTGTCTGAAGTGGAGTCACCTACGGGATCACACCAGCTTGCTCAGGGCTTTACCCAAACAACTCTTGAAAATGTACAAGGACAGAGACACCACAACCTCTCTGGACAACAGTGAAAATGTTTTCCCTTACATCCAGTCTGAATCCTTCCCTTATCAACTTTTGACTGTGGCCTCTTATCTTCTCTCCATGCATCACTGTGAAAAGCCCAGGTCTTTCTCCATCACCTGCCAAAGCTGCCTCCTCTCCCAAACTGAATAAGGCCCAAGTTTCCATTCTCTCCTTACACGACAAGTAGAACACCACAGGCCACCACCATACTGGTGGCCACCCAATGAACCCACTCTAGTTTGAAACACTAAGAGTTCTTTAGGCAGAAAATACCCTCAACAAGTATTTAGCTTGCAGGAAAAAAAGTCTAAAAATGTTCTTGCTTTGTTTTGTCCTTAAAATAAGCATATTTCCCATTTTGGTTGAATCAAAACTCCCTTTTCCCACAGGCTTCTTTTCCAGAGTCATCACAGTGCCCCAAATCCAGCTCTGTTTGTACAGCTTTAGTTGCAAATTCAGTTTTATAACTGACTTTCATACAGGTTTTCAAAGAGTAAATAAGCGAGCAGAAAAGCCTCAGGCATACTTATAAAGTTTTTCAGTTTATTGCATAATTGTGGTGAAAATGTTTTGACATTTTAACACATAGCCCAATAAACATGTGCAATTATTTTGTTTATTTACCTATTTCTGAGGAAGAAACTGCATCACTCTTAATAGCTGCTTATTTTCCCCAAGACATAGTTGACTTTGAGCTGTCCATTCTTGATTTTCATGTTCTGCCTCCACCGATAGAGGTTGCTTTTGGTGTAGTTCCAAGCATATTGCATATAAGAGAATTAAAAAATCACATTAAAAAGCCGATCAGATAGCGCTGAAAGATCCTGTGGCACCCTACCCTGTCTAAGGTCTGGAGGCAGTAGGCTGAGGACTATCAACTCTGTGACTCAGAGCAACAGAACAAATGATGTTATGGACAGGAAACCAGGAAAGCACTTGGTTGAAGTATGGATGAAAAGTCAGGGTAAGCAGGAGGAAAATAATGGCCCACCATGGGAACTGGATGAAAGAACTGTCAAGTGCTGAGGTGACATTAGCACTCTGCAAGAGTTCGCACTGGTGCTGCTGGGCTGGTGCCAAGCATCTGCACCCCAAGTGCTATACATATATGTATATATAATGAACATACGCCAGAAATAACATGCCACCAATCCCAAATGCCAAAAGGAGGAAGATCTGGAAGCAAACACTTCCTAGATAGGAAGTTATGATGTTTTGCCTGCTGTAGAAGGGGGCTGTGCTGGTCCCCAGGCAAGCAGCAACATCCACTTGGGAGGCCCATGCTGGCTCCCTCTCAGCAATGAAGGCGGGTCATGGCCAGGG
Organism: Pitta sordida; assembly: GCA_013390025.1. NCBI lineage: Eukaryota > Metazoa > Chordata > Aves > Passeriformes > Pittidae > Pitta > Pitta sordida. Next base: position 190,434 of record WEKX01005634.1, on the reverse strand, counting down.
GCATCCTCACACCCTCCCCCCATGTGCCCACTTCCTGAGACACCACTGGACCCCAGGATACAGTACAGTACCCAGGAAGCTGCTGCTGCTGCTGCTTTCAGAGTATGGTGAAGCAGTACTGATTCTTTCAGACACACTTTTTTAAAGAACACAATTTCATGTCAAAAACTGGAGCTGACACAAGCAGCATACAATGTCTGAACCCAAGAATGTTCCATTGGAAAACAGTCAACTCCAGAATTCTGAATGTGTGAGAAAAGACAGTCTTTGAATTTATTTACAGTTAAAGGTCTATGATTCCAACACTCTGCTGATGAGCTGAGCTTACCAGAGCCTCCTAGAAGTTCTGCTTTATGGCACTGGGCATTTTTCCAGGGTAACGCTGCAGTACGCTTCCCGCCTGAAGGCATGGGCATGCACACAAGATCCTGAGGGCAAGACAGGGTGTGAAGGCACAGGGCTGCACCTCCTCTGCCCTAACTGCCCAGACAAATTCTCTTCTTCCAGCCCAAATGTGGAGCCGCTTACCCCAACTCATGGTGGAGAAACTCACTGTGGGACAAGAGCAGCTGGGGGGACAGTTCCCACAGAGAAGCTGAGGCACTGCCTGCCCACACCCTTGCTTTTCTCACCCATGCTTGTTTGTGTAACCATACCCCGTTGCTCAGAGCCCTGGTGGCCCGGGGGAAAAAAGGGTGCTTGCAATATGCTAGGCATGTTATGAAACCCTCCCAGATGTTTTGCAAGGCCCATCAATTGTCAGAGGTAATTGGAGAAGAGCTTTGTCTGTGAAGGCAAGAATTTTTAAATCAGGAAAAATTAAGGGGTGGATATTTATGATAGACTACATGTTTGACTACTAAATAGTTAAACTGATTATGTAAAAAATTATCAGAATACATTTTCTTGGTCTAGCATGTCATGACTGTTAAACCCCAGCTGACAACTCAGCCCCATGCAGCTGCTCTCTCACTTCCCCCCCAGTGGGGGGGAATTAGAAAGGTAAAAGTGACAAAACTCATAGGTTGAGACAAAGACAGTTCAAAAGGTAAAGAAAAAGCTGTGTACACAAGTAAAAGCAGAACAAGGTATTCATTCACTCCTTCCCACAGGCAGGAGGTATTCAGCCAACCCAAGGACAGCAGAGTTCCACCACACTTAACAGGGACTTGGGAAGACAAACACCATCACTCCAAATATCCTCCCTTTCTCTTTCTTCCCCAGCTTCACATACTGAGCATGATGCCATATGGTATGGAACATCCTTGGGATCAACTGGGGTTACTTGTCCTGGTGTCCCATGTCCCCTTCCAGCTCCCTGTACATCGCCAGCCTCCTTGCTGGTGGGATGGTATGAGAGACAGCAAGGGCCTTGACTCTCTGCAAGTGCCACTAAGCAGTAACTAAAACATTCCTGCATTACCAACATTGTTTCCAGCACAAATCCAAACCCAACCCCCATTCTACCCATCATGAAGAAAATNTTGCATAATTGTGGTGAAAATGTTTTGACATTTTAACACATAGCCCAATAAACATGTGCAATTATTTTGTTTATTTACCTATTTCTGAGGAAGAAACTGCATCACTCTTAATAGCTGCTTATTTTCCCCAAGACATAGTTGACTTTGAGCTGTCCATTCTTGATTTTCATGTTCTGCCTCCACCGATAGAGGTTGCTTTTGGTGTAGTTCCAAGCATATTGCATATAAGAGAATTAAAAAATCACATTAAAAAGCCGATCAGATAGCGCTGAAAGATCCTGTGGCACCCTACCCTGTCTAAGGTCTGGAGGCAGTAGGCTGAGGACTATCAACTCTGTGACTCAGAGCAACAGAACAAATGATGTTATGGACAGGAAACCAGGAAAGCACTTGGTTGAAGTATGGATGAAAAGTCAGGGTAAGCAGGAGGAAAATAATGGCCCACCATGGGAACTGGATGAAAGAACTGTCAAGTGCTGAGGTGACATTAGCACTCTGCAAGAGTTCGCACTGGTGCTGCTGGGCTGGTGCCAAGCATCTGCACCCCAAGTGCTATACATATATGTATATATAATGAACATACGCCAGAAATAACATGCCACCAATCCCAAATGCCAAAAGGAGGAAGATCTGGAAGCAAACACTTCCTAGATAGGAAGTTATGATGTTTTGCCTGCTGTAGAAGGGGGCTGTGCTGGTCCCCAGGCAAGCAGCAACATCCACTTGGGAGGCCCATGCTGGCTCCCTCTCAGCAATGAAGGCGGGTCATGGCCAGGGGCATCCTCACACCCTCCCCCCATGTGCCCACTTCCTGAGACACCACTGGACCCCAGGATACAGTACAGTACCCAGGAAGCTGCTGCTGCTGCTGCTTTCAGAGTATGGTGAAGCAGTACTGATTCTTTCAGACACACTTTTTTAAAGAACACAATTTCATGTCAAAAACTGGAGCTGACACAAGCAGCATACAATGTCTGAACCCAAGAATGTTCCATTGGAAAACAGTCAACTCCAGAATTCTGAATGTGTGAGAAAAGACAGTCTTTGAATTTATTTACAGTTTAAGGTCTATGATTCCAACACTCTGCTGATGAGCTGAGCTTACCAGAGCCTCCTAGAAGTTCTGCTTTATGGCACTGGGCATTTTTCCAGGGTAACGCTGCAGTACGCTTCCCGCCTGAAGGCATGGGCATGCACACAAGATCCTGAGGGCAAGACAGGGTGTGAAGGCACAGGGCTGCACCTCCTCTGCCCTAACTGCCCAGACAAATTCTCTTCTTCCAGCCCAAATGTGGAGCCGCTTACCCCAACTCATGGTGGAGAAACTCACTGTGGGACAAGAGCAGCTGGGGGGACAGTTCCCACAGAGAAGCTGAGGCACTGCCTGCCCACACCCTTGCTTTTCTCACCCATGCTTGTTTGTGTAACCATACCCCGTTGCTCAGAGCCCTGGTGGCCCGGGGGAAAAAAGGGTGCTTGCAATATGCTAGGCATGTTATGAAACCCTCCCAGATGTTTTGCAAGGCCCATCAATTGTCAGAGGTAATTGGAGAAGAGCTTTGTCTGTGAAGGCAAGAATTTTTAAATCAGGAAAAATTAAGGGGTGGATATTTATGATAGACTACATGTTTGACTACTAAATAGTTAAACTGATTATGTAAAAAATTATCAGAATACATTTTCTTGGTCTAGCATGTCATGACTGTTAAACCCCAGCTGACAACTCAGCCCCATGCAGCTGCTCTCTCACTTTCCCCCCAGTGGGGGGGAATTAGAAAGGTAAAAGTGACAAAACTCATAGGTTGAGACAAAGACAGTTCAAAAGGTAAAGAAAAAGCTGTGTACACAAGTAAAAGCAGAACAAGGTATTCATTCACTCCTTCCCACAGGCAGGAGGTATTCAGCCAACCCAAGGACAGCAGAGTTCCACCACACTTAACAGGGACTTGGGAAGACAAACACCATCACTCCAAATATCCTCCCTTTCTCTTTCTTCCCCAGCTTCACATACTGAGCATGATGCCATATGGTATGGAACATCCTTGGGATCAACTGGGGTTACTTGTCCTGGTGTCCCATGTCCCCTTCCAGCTCCCTGTACATCGCCAGCCTCCTTGCTGGTGGGATGGTATGAGAGACAGCAAGGGCCTTGACTCTCTGCAAGTGCCACTAAGCAGTAACTAAAACATTCCTGCATTACCAACATTGTTTCCAGCACAAATCCAAACCCAACCCCCATTCTACCCATCATGAAGAAAATTAACTCTATCCCAGCCAAAACCAGCACACATGTTTTCATACAGCTATTAGTTAAAATAATAAGTATTTTTACAGTGAAACAAAGCAAGAGCAGCTAGCAGGCCTTACCAAGCGTTAGGAGAGAGCATGAAGCACTAAAAGGAGGAAGAAGGAGTTCTGTAGGTACATACATCTTCTCTTCACCTGTACAGAGATACTGATTTACAGTAGAACTACTGACTGGGAAAAGGAAACCATCAGATAGGAACCGAATTGGGGAGAACTCTCTTTATGTTGCAGACCAACAGTTCAGCCCCATCACATATATTGACTTAAAATACGACAATTACAAATAATTTTGAAGTGAATTAACCTGCAGACATAAATACATGAAAATAATAAGATAAGACCAATAAGAAAACAACTCACAAATAAAAAGAAGAAAAAAGCAGACTGCCATACATTTTAAACTAACAATGATTGCTAAACTGGCATTCTTATAACTTTACAGTCATGGCTTCCCTCAGAATCCATCATATTCAGCCCTGTGAGAAACCAACCCTGAGAACCATTTCCAGTCTGCTATTTTTTGCAACAGTCTTTAATTTGTACCTGGTAGAGTGTTCTTGTCTATAAATTCCCATTCTTCAATCAACATAGGATGAGATAATTATTTTAAAAAGAGAGAGAGAGCATGTATGAGCAAGAGCAATTTGATTAAAATGGAAAGACATTTTGTTTGTTTATTCAGATCCTTTTCCAAGTCTTCCCCCTCCTACGCCATATCTGAACTTGAATTTTTCCCTGGGAGCAGCAAACATCAATTTGATCAGCAAAATGCCTGACTAAAGATTTACTGCAAAACACAGAACAACATTAAGAGCAGTAAGAGGCTTCTCCCAGGTTCATCCACCACCTCAGTGCTTATGGCTATGAGAGGTGCACCTATGCTGCCAAAAAATTTACCTTCCTGGTTCACCGCCTGGTCCTGGTCCCCTTGTCAGTCATACCACACATGCATCACTGTGTGCTTGGACTCTCCTCTGGAGGAGACCAACTACTTCCCTCCAAGGAAAAGTCAAGGTGCAGCTCTGTGGATAGATGGCCCTAAGGATGTCACAACAAGGATGGAACTGAACCAGTTGTGGCTTCTCCTGCTCTACACCATCCCAACTAGACTCCTGCCCTCAGACATCCTCTGTATGCCTCACACCCCATAGCATGCAGCATACCTTTGGCATAATGCTGTAAAAACACCAGTCTTGCAGGCAGTAAAGCAGCATTCACATTGCTTCAGACACTTTGAACTGAAGCCACAAAAATATAATTATGATCTTACAGCCATGGGGGCATCGGACCCAGGTCAAACGTTAGGTAGAACAAACACAAACAGTTCACTTCAGAGATGTAAGAGGTGTGGATACCTATGCAAGGATTACTCCTTAGGGCAGATACTTTAGCACTGTAGATTATTTTAAACAAGGGTTTTTTAATTGTGCATTATCTGAGTTGCTGTCGTTACTGTCTTAATATATTTTCAGCATTTCAAACAGACTGCTCTGGGCTGACGTTTTCCATACAATGCTACTGCTTGTTTTTGTTTCTGTCATCTTTTCCACAAAACCAGTATATGGACTTCCTGAACAGTCTGCAGCAAGCTACGTACCACGTTTACATCACCTCTTCCCACTGCTTCAGCAGTCCCATTACCGTAACCCCAGTTGGAGAAGAGCCGACATCAGCTCCTACAGAAATTGCTTGTTACACTTGGGCGCTTCTTGCACATACCTGCCTATGCACATGGAATTACAAGGAGTGAAAATCTGGAGCAGATGCATGCCCTTTAAGGGATATTTGCTTGGGAGACCGCTGCTATTTGACGTGTTGTGAGGGTGACAGGATGCACGTGTGCGATTTTCATAGGGAAATCGAGCATCTCTCACTTCTCCCAGGCCTTGGGCCTTGGCTGTCAACATCTCCCGGTGCACAGCATCAGGTGGTGAGCAGGCACGCACTCTCTTGTGCCAGCACCCTGCCATCTAATGGCGAGGCTTCAGATTCACAGGTGAATCAAGTTTTACCCTTCTGCCTCCACCTTTCTAGATTCTAGAGATAGAAAAGTCTGTTTAAATTACCTTAGGTCACATCTTGTCAGCACAAAAGTATTCCTACTGGCTTACTTCGAAGTATTTTGTCATACATATTAATAACAGGGTTAATACCTCACCTAAAAGTACCCTTTGTTATAGTTACTCCACTCAGCCTTACTAAGTCAGCCTAAATGATTCCTTCCTTTGTTTGGTAAATTCACACCATTTAAATACTCTACTGGCAAGCTTCAGCTGTCTCACTCACTCAGCCATTATTTAGCATCATTGTTCCCATTTGTAAATAAATTCCCACATTCTCCTCTTCGTTTCCTTCTATCAACACCTCTCCAGCCAAGATGTGCCCAGAGCTGGACACAATGTTCCTGCTACAACCACACAAAAAATCACGAAGAACAGGTCTCCTGCCTTGTTGCTTTGTTCCATGCCATATTTGCACACAAAAGCTGTACAGAGCTTTTTCTGAGCCACTCTAATACCACAAACTTGTCATACTTGTTGACCACTTCCATTCCTAAATGTATTTGTTTTTTCTTTCTACTGCCTTCCCAGTACAATATATTAATTTCAGGTTATTAAATGTATTTGTTTGCACTTGGAAGTTTGTTGAAGCTCTGAGGAACTGCTCATGAGATGAAATGGCTTCAAGCTTCTGGCTTTCTTGCACTTCAAACAGCATGCAATTGGAAATACTATAGTCATTAGGTCTTCAAAACATGTTTTTCTGAGTTCTAACACAGACACACAGAATTGCTCTGTAGTTAAATCTTCAATACAGTGAAACCAAGAAGCTTCTGGTTTCTTATTCCAAGTGACCCTTTTCCATTCTACAAAATCAAAAAACCCCTTTGTCATAGAAAATATTGCACTTATTCATTATGTGTAAAGTTGCCTTCTTTGGTACCTCTACTATTGGGAAAAAATGCAAACAATTCAGACTGAGAATAGCTGGAGTTAAATGATAAGATTATCTCCTAGATGACCTGGAAACTTAGTGGATAATGGGACTAGCTGCACCAGAAACCCTGCCATTAAACAGCTAGTTAAAATCTTCATGATTAGTAGCATAGAGCTCGATCTACAGCAAGCTTGTACCAGATGCTCATCACCCTTCAATTCTTCCATCTCCTGATAATCTCAACTAAAGAACTCACTATAAGAGATTTAATTTCGCATCTTGCTGTCATCAGAAAGACCTTAACTTTCCCCCTCCCTTTTTATAGTCCATAAACCAGACAATTTTCATTCATATTAATGTTACTATGAGGAGATGCATAACAAATTATAGCTAATGCCTAGCACAAACAATCACTCTTTTTTAGTTGTACTTCTATCTCTTATTCCCATAGGAAAAAACAAAAGCTCCCAAGAAACAACAAGAATAGAACCTTGGTTTGGTACAAAATAACTTGAATGTGTACTGATCCTCTTTCTAATACCTAGTTCCAGAGGAGGACCCCATTTTGTCATTTCATCACTTGGAGAGTATTCAAGTTAACTGAAGCCTTTTGTTATTCTGTAACTTAAAGACCATTATCAAATGTTGGCAGTTACTGCTTTTTGTGTAACTGAACTCTATGTGCTGATTATGAAGTTTAAAACAAACGCCAAAACTAAACTCAAACATTAATGTAAGATGTACTCCTTTAAGCACACGCTTGTTTTGTTTTTTTAAATTCATCAGAAAAACTCTTTATTACCATCTAACCACTGGGTGGCACCTCTACATAGATAGCAGGTATGTCCCAACAAACCCATGATTCCCGTGATAACCACTCCATTCCTCCCACTGCCAAGTGTTAACATTATATCAGCTTTGTGTATGCAGCCATGTTTGGGAGACAACTAAAGGTGGTTACCAAAAATTTGCTTTGAAAAACATTCCTGAAATTTTCCACTGTAATTTTTCAACTCCTAATTTTTGGGGAAATGAAAGAGTATAGAAGAAACCTGCCCTTAGAATATGTTTAAGTATTGGAAACTTTTGAGGGCATCTGAAATTGATTTGACAGATGTGCCATAGAAGATACATAATTAATTTGTTGCTTTGCAGTAATATAAAATAAATCCTGTCTAATATTGTAGCAGCATCCAGCAAGTCCGTGCAGGGTAAAATTCCAGTTGTGGTGGGCAACGAATAAGTACATGCTAGTAGCAACCTTGCCCTCTAAGGTCAGTTTTAACTACACTTCACTGGACTATCTCATGTGAGTGAAAAGCTCATCTTGATATGTATGCTCTGGCCTAGCTTTAAAGCAGTGTATAAACAATAATCATCACACTGACTTACCTTACAAAGCTAATACGTATCTCATTTTATACAGCAAGAAGCTCAAAGAACCAGATGAAGCTGTTTGACTGAAGAGACAGAAAGCCAGCACCACTCATTTCTTTAAACACATGATGCTTGTCTTCCTTTGTTCATATTGACTCATCATGACTTGAGGAACAGAAACATCATGTTAGAGCATAATTTTCCTACTTTCTGTGGCTACACGGAGAGATACAGAAGGGTGTTTACGAATTCGGGGACATGAAAATACTTCCTTAATATAAAGAATCACACTTGCACCACTCCTCCCTGTCCCTCCTTTATTATGTGAGTTTTAGTATTCTGGTTCAAAGTGATAGTTGGAAAAAAGTAGCAAAGTTTCTGCTCTTTACCCTTTAAAGTTTGATGTAAGCATCTAGTAATTTGCCTTAGAATAAAATTCCACTTCAAATAAGTCCAGTTCATCTGGACATTTTGAAACACAGTCGAGTATCCTATATGGCGGACCCTTGGTCTTAATCAGGCTCCATGAAGCCCTACTTCCGCGTTGAATGGCAGCTCATTAATATGCAAATTTGCCCCACACCCTCAGATGATCCCTGGCGCTGTTTCAGCACTGTGTTGCTGTGTATTGGTTGCCGTGGTGGCTGTGCCGGGGGTGTGGCGAAGCGGTAGAGCCCGGGGCCGGGGGTGGCAAAGTGGAGCCACCGTGGCCACGGCCAGCACGGCACAGGTGGCCGAGTCACTGCCGCCACAGGAATGTCGCGCATGTACAGTTGTGAAAAGAGGCCTCCTTCGTTGCTAAAACATCGTGTCACTAAGATGTGAAGCCGCAGTATGGGGGGCGTGAAGTGCAAGAAGGCCGACTGTACACGGCAATTCCAGTAACAACCAGTAAAGTCTTTAATTCTTAGGAAAAGAATCTGCCCAGAAGAAGGGATAAAACAAGTTTGCATACACCAAAACAAAGCTCTCAATTTCCCACTGGCCAAGTGCAGGATGGGCACAGATGCAGCAGGGTGAGATGTACTGCTACACACACCTGAACACTACATCTCATGGCAGAGACAGAAATATTGTAATTGGAAATAAATGTTATATGAAGATAAACAACCACAGCATCAGATTTCAGCTGAGGACTGTAACTTACAGGAAGGTCCCTTTCATGAGATCCCACAAGATTATATGGCCTTCCAGCAGCCTAATGCTCTCTCCTGCACCCATTGTGTCACTGAGGAGACCCCTGTGCCGGCTCCATGAGCCCAGGAGCACGCATGAGGGTGAAACCCCAGCAGCACAACCTGAGAAAGTGAGGGAAGAGCCAAATGAATGAGATGCAACCAGGGATGTTAGGAAGAGCTTTTTCACAGAGAGAGTGATCTCTCAGTGGAATAGTCTGCCCAGGGAGGTGGTGGAGTCACCAACCCTGCAGGTGTTTAAGAAAAGACTCGATGACGAGCTCAGTGACATGGCCTAGATGATGGGAGGCTTGGCTGGATGGAGTGTGGTGCCCATGGTTCCATGTTTGTGGGTCTGATCCCTGGGTGGGCATTCGCTTGGGAGTTGGACTAGATGATCCTGTGGGTCCCTTCCAACTCAGAATAACCTGTGAACCTGTGACTTGTGACATTTGGCTGGTACAGAATAAACTCATCCATTTATCTATTCATCGAAATCTTCAAAAACCACACCCTGCAATTACAGTAAAGGAATTTGCCTAAAATGAGTTTATTTCATGAACTAAATTAGCCCACTGTCTAGAACAAAGACAACCAACTAGTGTGGTACCAGCCATTCTACATTTGCATCAATTACACTGTGCCCAGTTGAAACTCAGACTTTTGGCAACAAGGCACTGACCCACCTTTTCCTCAGAAAATAACACGGCAGCTTATATACAATGGAGATTTATGACTACAAATTGCATTAATGTAAATTTATTATGTCACTTCTGAATATCAATAGTTAAAATACCAAGGTAATCTACAGTTACAAACATGCTGCAGGAAAAAGCAATTTAGTTTTTTTATAAATGGCACTGTAGAGGCACCGGTTGGGGATGTAGAATCCGAAATTCAACTTTGATAAGTGGGCATTAAAATTTCACTGAGCTTTAAGTAAAAAGGTAGAACAATTTATTACAATGATTAAGCAACTTCTTTTTAATGTCAGAAATGGAAAGTTGAATTAAAATCATATATTCAGTAAGAAGTAATAGGAAAATGTAGTTAGACAAGTCAGTTTGTGTCATATGAGAATAATGGACTTTATAATTTCAAGTTTCAAATAATTATAACCTTTTTTGCAAAAGATATCACTACAGATTTTCCCATTTGCCTGAAAACATGTATCTGCAGAGATTTTAATATGAATCCTAATATTTTACTATTTTTGGTTTAAGAAACCACTAATTACTTTCATTCATATTCCCTGCATATTTCAATGTGCAGCATCTGGGTGAAGTTTGAATCATGTCATAGAAGATGACAATAAACACTCTCATAAATTGTGATTGGGTAACAGGTCAGGTCTATGACTGTAATGTCCTAGAGCAAACAATCTTCATCTTATAGTTGCATTTACAGTTACATTTATGAAAATATAATAATGCTTTAACACAGATATATTTTAGATATAACTTCTAAAAATCCATGCTCATATTTCATAAGGCTTTTCAAGTCACGAGTCCAGCAGAAGTAGTAGTTAAGTCTTGAAAATTATTACATCTTTCAATAGGCCAACAATGGAGAGAGACGGTAAAAAGGAGTCTCAAAAACACATATGAACTGCAGTCACAGATATATCATAAAAAGTGATTTTGTCACAAACTCTAGCACAACACCAACTTTAAGATACCATTTCACAGTATATTTGTAGCCCAATAGATTATTATCAGCACTCTTCATTCTCACATTCCTTTTAAAGCAATTAATACAGCTATTTAAATTGTCAAAAGTTACACATCAAAATAAATACATGGATGTGGATGGGTTTTCTACATACCTCCACAGAGGTCAGGCTTTCTGCCAGCTCAAACAGACATCATAACGTGGATTTACACTATGAGGTGCTTCTTTGAAGTCATATGGGCTTCTTCAGAAGGACAAGCTTACCAAGTAGGTGCAGAATTCAGGATTCTTTCTAGATACAAGCTCACTGAAGGTAGCCTACCTGCATCTCTGCATCTTTTCAGAGCCAGAAGATCACGGGCTTCACTTTCAGAGTTTGTTTTCCTTCACCTTTTGAGGAATAAGAAGTTGTCTCCTGACAATATTTTTGCCTCTCACCAAACCCATTTACTCTTTCTCTGCTTTTTCACCTCCTTCTCTTTTCCACAGCCACCAAAAATGATCTTGCAGGCAGTGAGAGAAGAAAAAAGAAAGGATGTAAAAAACAGAAGTGAGGGGGAAATGAAAAATGAAAATGGGAGGCTCCTGGGAAAGGAGGTGCAGACAAACTAGAGAGAATATTTTTTTTAACTGGGACACTGACAGCCCAGTTAATTTTGTGTAAGGCTTTGTTATTTAAAATGATGAGTATTTTGTTACAATCCAGTACACTTACTTAATGCTGCTCCCACTCTGCTCATTAACAGCTTTCTTCTGGGTTACTAATCTACATGGCCTTCAACTATTCCTTACGAACAGCTCATTTTCCAGCCTCAATGTTTGATCATCCTAGGATGCTTAATACCTCCTGAGCAGGAAACACCTTCACGTTAATTATGTTAAATGTCTGGAATGGAGCCTGTCAAGCAGTTCTGAACACAGCAAAGCAGGCAGACTCTTCATGATGAGCAAAACCAGTATGCTCCAAAAATGGGATTTTTATGGGTAAAGAAAAATCTGAAGAAAAAAAACTAAGTAAGTTTTAAACTTTGAGGAAGTTGGCTATGACAAATTATCTCTGTCTCTAGCACTGATTGGTTGTCACATCTCTATGGAAGAAATAAGTTTATTTTGGCTCTTAGATTTAACAAACAGCCAAAGCAGAGGCACATGCACTTTTGAGTGAAAACAAGTTTGATTTGTCCACCATAAGTGTTAACTTTCAGCCACACCTACTCTTCGGACTGGGTCAAGTCTATTATTAATGAAAACGCCTTCTTCATGTGACAAGCAAATTTTGTATGGTCCCCCTTATCCTTGACTAAAGGTGCCATCTATATGATTATAGGATTATTATGGTTGTGTTTTAAGCTGATTTAAGAAATAAAACTTTGGGTAGTGAACTTGCTCTTACTAGCCTACAGCTATAGCATTGCATACTCTATGTCTACCTGACCTGGTCTGTACCTAGCAGGAGTAACCTCCACGGTGTTTGCTGAAGGAAGTAATTGTCATTGCAGTAAATGTCATGCTTCAGCTCTTTGTCATCAAGCAGCAAATTATTTTGGTATGGCAGTAAGTGACCGACTATATTGTTCAAGTGTGCGTGCATACTCTCTCAGTGATTCTGACACTCCATGTGCTTTCGGTGTGTAAGTTGCTGGAAGCTTCACATCTCAAAAATGTTCATGTGACCATTTAAAAACCAATGAAGAAACAAAAGCACCACATACAAAGTTTTCTCCTGTTCCTTCAGAGTCACAGGAGTTTGTATCATCCTCAACCTCTCAGTAGGTTATGCAGCTCAGTTTGGCTATGGGCCTTATGCAAGACATCTAATTGACAGTTGAGTACAGAGAGTAATTAAGTAAACATCTCGAATCACGCAAAATAACGCTACTACCATTTCAATCGCATTTTAATTTTAAAATAGTTCACACATTAAACTTTATCCTAAAGCATCATGTGGCACAAATATACTATGAGTCTTGGACCTTACACATTAAATGCAAGTCGTTCTGGAGCCTGTTCAAAGACTGACTTCAGTCATCTAGGATGTCCTATTTACAATTGCTGACTACAAAGTCATCTGCCTGCAACTCTGTAGTTACCTGTTAAACCTTCTATTTTAATTTCTGCATTTGCCTACTTTCAACCCTCTAAGGGCTAGAACCGGTCTAACAAGGCATTTATCTCATCATTTGTGACCCAGATGGGGCAACTCATTCATAAGGGACAAGAAATTAGAATCTCCCACAGATAAGTCCCCAGGATCTGGGGCCAAAACATTTCTGGTACTCTGTTTCAGGCAGCAGACTATTTTGTCCTGATGATTTCTCAAACGATAATATAAACCCCTTCTTTCTTAAAAACCTTCTCCCAGGTAAAGGAGCCACAGATTCCTTCACAAACCCCTAAGTAATCTGCAAAAGAGTATGAGTAAACAACTGAAGTAATCAACACTCTCTTACTAGAATCAATTATGCAAGGGTAAAGAAAGCAAGCAGTCATGTTTTCATTTTATTACATACACAGTGAAACAAGTGACAATTTCAAGATCTTTGAACGCAGTCTCCAAACTCAGACCTTCAAGCATTCTAAAAGCCTCCTCTAGGCTGCTCTGTGTAGTAAATGAACATTTGAATATACAGTTAACCTGGCAGCAGACCTTTAGGATTGCAGTTTCTTCCTGTAAAGGTACAGACTATGACATTTCTGTCAAGACATATTAATGATCCATAATGCAGAACTATATTTGAACTGTATTTTTTTCTCTCTTCATATGTGATAATATTCATTGCAAAGAAGCTAAGGATCAGGAAGAGGTAACTAAGGATGACAAACAAACCCTAAATATTTATTTTTGAGATAGGTAATTTTATTAGTTTAATTGTTTTAAAATGCTAATTTATAGATACAAAAAGAAAATGGCATGATTTTGTTGAAGTATCATAAAGAAATGGCCATCAGAAGGCAGCACTGTAGCCTGGTCGGTAAGTCTGTTAATTACAAATCTTTCACATAAAAAAGTAAACGTAACACACCATTTTCGATGAATGTTTCCATTAATTAACAGGAAAAAAAAACCCAAGAGGTATGGAAACAACAGAACATTGAAATCTTGGTTTCCCTAATGAAAGCTAGTTCAACAGACATTTAATAACTCAGGTCTCACCAATTAACACATGCAATAGCATTTTTAGGAATTTCAGAAGAATAATGGCTGGACCTCTAAGCAAGACTCTATGTCATCCCTAGGCAATGATCTTTGTGGTAAGTCCAGCTGTACAAAAGAACTTACACTATCATCTCTAATACTCCTCTCCCTTAAAGATGTGTTAGAAGACTAATGCAAATGGAGGCAATAAACACTAATGAAGCTTTATGAATTTTAGCACAAAAATCTAGAATTAACAACCTGCATTTTACACGTCCATCTCCCTATGGGTGTGAACCATCCTGTTCATTAGAAGTTTATTTTCTTGCCACATAAGACTGTATAATTTAAGCACAGTCAGCCCTCTTGCACTTCACGCCCCCCATATTGCGGCTTCACATCTTAGCGGCATGATTTTTTAGCAATGAAGGGGGCCCATTTTCACAACTGCGCACGCACGACCTGCCACAGCAGCGGTGGTGCAGTGGCTGGCCTTGCCGATACACCATATAAATCAATAAAAACAGAGTCAGTGATGCACAAGAAAAGATGCAAACCTTCAACAAATACAAGACGGGGCAAATCAAAGTGATTATGCTATACTCTGCTGGGGTTTTTTGCTTGATTCTACGTCCTTAGTCGTTCTTTTTTAATGCTCTACCAGGCAAATATTCAAAGAGTTGGCTCAAAAAGCAGTTTTGCCATAACTGTGGCAGGCCCTTAGAAAACTATTTCTGTTAAAAGGCTTTTCTCATCTCTAGTAAAGAGGCACACAGTTTTCATTAAAGAAAAGCTTTGGTTCCCCTTTGGTTTTAGAAGCCATACACAGTGGTATTTTTGCACCTCAGTCTGTACAAAGGTACAAGAAAACAAAGAAGTGACATGTAAAGCTTGGGCAGACTGAACTGTGGACTGCAATACCAGAAGATGCAAGATGACTGAAGAGTTTTGTTTTACAGCTAACTTTTTAAATTAGAACTGTCTCTCCTCCTCAACCCTCACCTTCATTATTAAATTGTAATTTGGGCTAGATTAAAGGATAGTGGAGCAGCATAAAAGGAAGGATGTAAAACTAACCAAAATAAACACTTTTGTAAAGTGACAGATTATTGAGTATATTAAAATAATGAGAATGCTCCAGCACAGAAGACAAAGAAATCAGAGTGGAAGAAGCAAAACATTTCTGAAAGTATAGCAGATGAAGAAGCATGATGACTTCTTCAACAATTAATAGAATAAGGACTCCTCAAGCCATTTTTTAAAACATGTATTTCTTCCTCTTGGAGGAAATGGGAAAGAGCTTTAGGAAAAATTAATTTGTATAAACATTAAAAAATTGTCTGTGTTGATTCAAGCTTTTGCAATTTACTGTTTTCTGTTGCATATATTCTGTGTAGGAGCCATGTAAAAACTCAGACCCAGATATTAAGCACTGGAATATAATCATCAGGTTAAATGTCTTAAAGCCAAAAAGAGTGTGTAAGAGGTAATATCTAATATTATTTGTACTACAGTTATGCTGAGAACCTCACTGCGGTAGGTCCTGTCCCAGAAAGTGGGTATGTCCAGTAAAAGGGAAGGGAGGAGACACAATTACTGCAATTATCCTAACACTTTCAGAACAGCAGCTCATTCATCAGGTTTATCACCAGCAAGACTCAACATATGTGTCGTGGTTTGAACCTGGCTGGATGCCACAGATTCACCCACACCCTCTCCCGGAGAAAAAAAATGGAAAAAAGGTTTATCGCAGGCAAAACAAGGCAAGCTACAAGTGAGGAATATAAAGGATTTATTTATTAACTAACAAGACCAGAGCTTAATGTGAGAAGCATCATTTAAAGGCAACCTTTCCCCCCCACCCTCTCCTTCNTTTTTTCCTTCTCAAATATGTTATTCACAGAGGCATCTTGGTCTCCATGGCAGCGACGGAGGCTCAGGCAGGAGCTGTTAGCCCCCCTCGCTGCCAGAGTTAAAAAAAACGACCCAAACCAGAACAATCTGACAGGGAAAACTTGTGGCAGGAGGCATCAACACCGAGTAACAGCTGGTGTGAACATCAAAGCCAACTGATAGATGTGAACAAGTTCCTGGGAGTCATCCAAGATACACACAACGTATGTACCTCCATGGGACAACAGTGACAGTCACACAAATTTGAGGGCATTTCTAGTAACTTCCTGGATAACAGAGGTATCAATGGGAACACTTCATTACTAGCTAAGTAATGATGTAGGACAAAAGGGAATGCCACATTATGGTATATATTCAGTTCTTTCCTTGGACATTGGATTTGTGTTCAAATTCATGCTTACATGGATTAACAAATACAAACATGTAAATTCAACAACAAGTATAAAAAAAAGGCTAGAGAGTTTACAAGGAAGTAAGAAAAATTACACAATAAATAGTTTTAAAAAGTGAAATAATGTTACATGTCCAAACGTGTGTTTCCTTAAAGGATTAAAAAAAATATTCAAATTATGTATTGTGTAAATAAAGCAGGTTAATTCTTTCTCTATGTGATAAAACATACAGGCAAAAATAGCCTTTTCCTATCTTCCCTAGGCAATCTTATGAAGTTCTGAAGTCTAGCAATTATTTTTTCTTTCTCCAAGCTTAATAACAACAAATGTTCTAATTTGTAAAAATTATCAAGGACTTTTCTAAAACTAAGCTGCAGCTTTGGCCTCATAAGGACCCCAGGTAGTTCATCTCAAGATCTTTCAAGATACAATTTTTGAATTATATATATAATATTTTTCTTCCTTTAAAAGAAAACTGCCTTAAGTTTCCTTTAATAATTTGGTGACTCCTTCACTAAAGATTCTAAGTGTGTTTTAAACATCTATAAAACAATATTGTTCATCAGCTTTATATAAGAAGACATTGATAAGTTTTCACCTTTTTTCAGGCAACATGGGTTATTTCACAGTGACTTTTCTTCTAAGTTACAACTGCTTTTTTTTTTTTTAAACTCAGTCTTCCAGAGTATGTATGTACATAAAACTCATTACACACTGAACTATCAAGGTTCTTCCACCAATCTTTCAGACCACAAGCTGATATAGTAAATACTTCAATAGAAAACAAATCATTAACTATGTATAAACACCTCAGAGTGTGAACTGGGTCTGGCTGGAATGCAGTTAATTTTCTTCATTGAGTCCCATATGGTGCTGTAGCTTAGATTTGTGACCAAAACAGAAAATACATCGTTTCAGTCACTGCTGAACAGTGCTTGTACAGCACCAAGGCTTTATGGATTTACATACTGCCTCCCAGCAAGTAGGCTGGGAGGGAATAGCTGGCCCAAACTGGCCAAAGGGATGGATATTTCACAGCACGCAATATCATGCTCAGCAATACAAACTCTGTTTTTGTGATGTGAGGTGTCTGTCCAAAGCAGCTGCTGCTCAGGTGCTGGCTGGCCACAGGTCTGCTATTGAGAGTTGGTGAGTGAGTGACTGTGAATCAGTTGGAACTTTTTTTCTTGTCCTTTGCTTATGAATCTATCCTGATCTTGACCCATGAGTTTCTTCTTGCTTTTGTTGTTCCAATTCTCTCCTACATCCCACTGATGGAGAGGAGTGAGCAAGGGACTGGTGGGTACTTAATTGCTGGCCAGGGTCAACCCATTAGAGTTAAATCCCTCTCATGGGGCTGGGATTAGGATTCCTTCACAATAAATTGTCCTCAGGAGATTACATATCTTTAGAGGCATATTTGTGAAATGCATTTTTGGTTATTATTCAAAAATGTACATTAAACTGAAACAATAGAAAAGAAGCTATGAGAGTTAAATCAGTACTGGCCATACATATACTCCAATAGAAAGATACATACTTGATACACTTTTTTTAGCAATACTTTGCTGTTTCTTTACATTTGATGTTCTTCATACATAGTTTAATGTTCTTTACACCAAGATCATAAAGGGCAAAAAGTCCCAAACTTCAGTTTCCTCATGAGCATGTGATCCCAGGTTGTCTTATGCATCAAGTGGTTTCAGAAGGTGCCTATGGACAACATATCTCCAGGAAAGCTAAATAACACATTAAAAAAACTCCTGTCTTCCACTTGTGGCTGTCCATAGGCACACACAAGAATAACAACACAGGAATAATCAACTAACTCAGAAATCGGAAGAGGAAGGGAGACTTCAAGAAGTGTTTTGCTGAATATACCATCAAATTTGGATGCCCTCAGAAAATGTGTAATACGTATTTTATGAATGTGAATCTATAAAACTGTCCTTTGGACCTCCTTATCTTACCTTAAATAAGATAAATACAGTTTCTGATCATGCTGGAGGTGCCACTTCCCCAGTAGTCCCAGTCAGTTCAGCAAATCCATCACCCAGAGGACACGTGTTTATAGACACAGACACTGTTCCCATAGCTGTTTGCTGAACTACTAATACTGACACGCTTTTTGATGTGGTGATATGTTGCCAGTCCATCACATCTTAGACCTTAACTCTCTTGAATTCTTCTGTAGAGTGCTCATCTACAATCCCTTCATCTTGAAAGCATGAGTTGGGAACAGCATCTCCAACACCTGTGAACTCGATTACTGTCTTGCAAACACTCTCTAGCCATGGGGACTGCTCCTGGGTAGCTGTGGGGCTGAAGAGTCTCTAATTGGGCCACTCTGTCCACCACAAATGCCTTGTATTTCTAGACTGTCTCAGAAACCACGTTTTCTTTCTAGGACCTACTCATATTGGCAAAGACAGAATATTTACACCCATCACATCCTCCTAGATTCCTGCAAATGGTGAGGATTCACAGAAAAAGGCAACACCCTTCCTCCACTGTGGTAACATTGGTGCCAAAAGCAGCAAGGTCATCACAGGAACCAAATGCCAACAGCAATACCATTTCAAGTCCTGGGGCATTAGTCAGTGATACCTGTTGCTCAGATACCCTGGCATACCCTAGGTGCTCTGTCACATATAACCTGGTCTGTGCCAGCAATGGTAATGAACACCACAGTGATAACAAGAATCAGGTAAGATACCATAGGGAAGATCAGTGCCTGAATATTTTCGTTATTGTCATTTGATTGGGATTCAACCCTGGGAGAGACGCAGAAGGCATTGGCAGTGAAGCAGCACTTGTTCCTCACCCAGACACTTGGGAAGCAGGTCACCAACATCAGAAGCTGCATGAGCACCACTGGAAAATATTCATGCTCCCAGTTTTGGGAGGTGCTCACTACTCTTCCAGATGCTCCTGATCACTGCCTTGTTTATTCTTACGTCCTACTTCAACTCTGTGAACTCTGTGACAAAGGACCTAGCCCAATGAACTCCAGCTCATAAAAAGTATTGGGAACTGAATTTAAAAGCTCCCCAAGAACAAGAAACACATGAAGAAGTCTCGCCCTTTGTTCCTCTGATAGGAAGCACAAGTGGCAGCAGTAAGTCTATAGATATGCATGTATATTGATGTATTAGAAAGTACTTATGTTTGAGCAGCGTAACCACACACACATGCGCACCTGACCACGAATGAGGACCGCTGCTCAAAAGCAAAGAAGACTATTTAGAATACATGTGCCAGAGAAAAAGGTTCTGCCAAAGCCTTTTTCTGAGGAGCTGTTCATGATGATAATTTCTGTATTTTCAACCAATTTCTAACGTCTCCTGTAAAAACGTGACCTTGAAGTTCAGAAAACAGCATAGTCAAATGACTCTTTAAAAGTTTAGTGATCATACGCTAAATTACAAAGAATGGAGAGGCAAACAGGGGAAACCCAGGGAAGACATACGAAATGCTAAATCAAGTAAGGCTGCACACATTTCAGTATTCGCTTAGATAGTACATATTTATTTTCATGATCTTAAGTCAATATCCTTTATTTCACACCTATTTCTCCTGATACTTTTAACGTGATTGGAGAGGTAAAGACAGCTGCATGTGTTCTTCCCACAAAGTGAATAAGAGGCTGCTTGAAAAAGGGTTCAGAATTCCTTCTAAAAATAGAAATTACTCAATCACTAGATGGAATATTACACACACAGAGGGAAAAAAAAAAAAGTCACCAAAAGCACCAAATAAAAAAATCTATCCTTGGAGAAGCACCCTGATTTCTTTTGAAAGTAAAAAAAAGGAAGCACGTATATCTCACACACACCATGGCCTGCTGCTGACAGCACCTGGCTGGTCACTCCTGCTTCATTAAATGAACACCTAATTTGTCATCAGCAGCAAAATTTATTTATAATCATCTCCATGTCTAATGAACATCCGGCTAGAAAGAAAACTCAGTCAGTAAACCCAAACACACATGTTAGAATGAAAACAAGTATTACATCTTGTATATAAAATTAATTTATATTTTTATTTATATTTTTCTATTTTTATTTATATTTTAAATTTGTATCAAATAAATCTACTTTACATACTTATGCTATGATACAGACCGTAAATCTGTGAATCCTCTGGAAGTAAATAAAAATATATTTCAGTATTATGAGAGAAACAGATTGGGTAGCAGATAGCCAGGGAAATATTATGACCAGAAAAAAACCTGAAGGAATTGCATGTTGGTAAAAAATAAGCACTATTACTGATGACAGAGAGATTTGTCTGACTTGGTTACAGGGAACCGGGCCTGAAAACTAATGTTAAACTCTTATCAACTCTTATGTTGTGTGAAACAAAGTCAGAACTGTGGGAAGAAATAAATACATTACAGCACATTGCTTTGGCAGTTGTCCCAGGGTAATGACTGGAGAGTCCCACTTCAACTGGAAAAGCCTATCCAGTCCATCATTAGGGGAGAAGGAACTCCATGAACCATAATAAGGAACAGCGGGAATAGAGAATTTCTAGACTTTGATAAACCTTAACCCCAAAGAAACAAAGTGTCACAATGTGGAATCTTCAGAGCATAAAAGATTTGCTTTACAGTGGATGCAGGAAAAGTGCTCCTTTTGCAGAAAACAGCAAGGAGGGGACAAACACCGCTTAACAGAACTAGATCAAGGAAATACNAGCTGGGGGGTGTAGGGCTGGATGATCCTGTGGGTCCCTTCCGGCTCGGAGTGGCCTGCTAGACTATGAGGGAACTAGGTTTGCGTTTACCGCTCTGGGATGTGCTTTCGGTCTCTGTACGGGTGTTAGATGGTGAGTTGGACTAGATGATCCTTGTGGGTCCCTTCCAACTCATAATCTGTGATTCTGTGATGCAGGAAAAGCGCTCCTTTTGCAGAAAACAGAAAGGAGGGGACAAACACTGCTTAACAGAACTAGACCAAGGAAATATGCCAAAGGTTGGCAAGTAACTCAGATCTAACTTAGAAGAGATTAGACTTGTCCAAACAGGTATACAGAGCTTTCTTCTTCTTCTAAAACCAAACAAAACAAAGCAAAACTAAACTGTAGAGTGAGGCAAGTTAGTCACAATTGTGGTGATATTAACAAATCACCCTGATCATATTTCGCAGAATTACAAAAAAACCAAAACCACAAAACCAATTCCAAAGAAAAAAACCTGCTAAATAAACCTTTGCAGACAAGCCAAAGAAATAAAACAGGCATTCAACAGTAAGAAGTGATTCAGATACCTTTCTAACAACAATAAAACACCTCTTGTGGACAGTAAGTCCACAAGAAGAAACCTGACGGACTATGAAAACATAAATACTCATCACAAACATCTGATTACATCAGGCAACACTACAGTGACATAAAAAAATACTGTTGTGCTCAATATTTAAACTTGCTAGAGCACAGGCAGACACAGAATTTTGAGAATTTAAAGTTGCCAAGCTTTTGTTGGATACTTCCTGTTCAGTTCCTCTTCAGCAGTCACAGCAAGCACCCCTGTAACATGTAATCCTCACTCGAATACCTCTGGGTAAGCCCTGAACTATTATTACAGCCTCCAATGCTGCCCCACTGGTTTAACAGCCAGTGGGACATTCCTCCAGTGCCAGCAGCCCACTGGCCCCTGCCAGGCTCACGCACAGCTCCTGAGCATTGCACCCTACACTGGGGAGAAGAGAGATATAGCCCATTAAAACTGAGTTCATTTAGAGTGCAGAGGGTTCATAAAATACTCAAGCCTAAATTGCTGCACCGTTTCACCACATTTATAATTGAGGTCACTTTTTGCTCATGTTTTCACATTCAAGTCTCACTGCCATGCTGTGTCTAGTATTTGAACACAAAACTCACAGACTTTTCACAGAACAGACCAGTTTATCATCTGACTAGATTTCTGCCAAAAATTTACATTATGAAGTATATGCTGATTTTCTAATTTTTTATTTATTTAGAAGATAGGTCTTAGCTCACTGGCACACATGCACATGTTGCTTGGGATAAGACTTCTATTTATTTTGAACTTAAGTTTACAAAAATGAAAACATTTTCTAAACTATCCTTTGATCTATAGCATTTTTGTACTAACAAATATTTGTTGAAAATCAAAGGACGTTTGGTCTCTTAACAGAAAAAGCTGCATTTAGGATTCAGAATTTTTTTACATTTTAATTTTTTTGTTATTTTATTAATTGTAAAGAGCCAGTAGACAGTACATAATTTTTTATCTCCACTCATTTTGTCCTTTATAGTGAATTACATTGAAAACATGAAATCTCTCACACAAAATTTAGCTTACCCATAAATTTATCTCATACAGAGCATGAAAATACTGTGTTAAAATTTTAGCTCTACCTTACCTCAAAGGTTGGATATAGTAGCAAGTTTTCTACTTGTCTCAAGTGAGGAAGATAACATCTAGGCCTTATTAAAGAACTGGTTAGTTCAATTACCTGTCGCTCCAAGACACAGATACGTGACCCAAGATAGTGCTAACAATGAGAGAGTCACAGGAGTAAGAGCACAGCTGCCTGCCTTTAGATTCCTACTGTACCAGCAGAGAGGACAGAAACCTCCATAAATCAGATTTGTTAGAACTTTGAAGGTGACAGTTTTCCTGAAAGCATCAGCAGGTTCCAGCTGAAATACAGAACAGCCTCCCTGAAGCTGTGGCTATGTTCAATTCCTGACCAACATGACAGGAATGGGCATTCAGAAGTTCTTCAGCAACCAGGCAGCCAATTTCACGTGAATACACTTATCACCTGCAGGACTGTCACATATATTACATTTAAAATACACCCCCGTGGAATGTTTACAGGCCTCTAAGCCTCTTGTTTAATTCTTCACCTCATACACACCCTTTAAATTATGCAAGGACTAAAAAGCCTGATGAGTTCCGCTCTGAAATTGCAAATGATATGTGCTCATTAAGAGCCTTTAAAAGATGCCAACTTTTTTTTGCTCTTTTGTGCTGTTATTTACTATTTGCATAGTCAAAATCAGACTCTATTATTCTAGACATTTGATAAACACACAACACAAGCAACCACAGCCTGGGAGTTTATTCAGTAAACTAGCAACACAGACAATAGGTATGAGAAAAAGATTTCTTAGTGTCTAAACTGAAAACAGACAAGGTTGCCTCCCACTGAATAAGTTAAAGAATCCAGCCTCAAATCAGAAGAATCTCATGAAGTTAACACAGAATATGTCTACAACGTGGGGAGAGGCAGATGTCTGGGTTCAATGTGTGCAAGTTCAAATCAGCCAGGTTAAAAGCAGTTCTAGTTTGCAAGCCATGTCACTATGTTAGCCAGCTGCTGTGTCTGCACATTTGTCCTTCCAGAATGAATATGTGTATGCTGTAAAAAAACAATCAATCGGCCCAATTAATTAATCTACCTCTCAACAGAAGGTGACGGTGCTACATAAGCTATTTGTGTCTATGCTATATGAACTCATATATATTGCTTCCAAACAACTTGTGTCCAAAAAACTTGCTCCTAAACCACTTCTAACCCAGGAAGACTGAACATACATAAATCTATATCTCTTCTTGGAACCTAACAATACAAAGGTAACATGACAGCTGACATTTCAGCAGTTCCACAAAATTATCTACAGCATTACTGTCAAACATATTTAGAAAAAACAAACTTGACAAGAGTTGGACTCGAGGGGAACCTTGTGGGTCCCTTCCAACTCAGAATATTCTGTGATTCTGTGTTGCTTGACGTTTGATCGTTGTATACTTCCAAGCCTAATCAACAAGAAAGGAGATTTAACCTGTGAAACAGAGAGCAGCTAACAAGCAACAAGCAAGCCCTAAGTGATGTCCAGGTGTTAAAACTCCAAATTACTTATTGGTAGAATTGCTTTGCTAAGGTTTAGGGCTTGACATGTTTCAGTGTTCTCAAACGTGGGGGAAGGATAATAAAGCTTGGGAAGAAGGATGTACCACAGATAGTGGACACAAATTTATGGGCCACAAATCCATTTGGCAGAACCCCCTAATAAGAAGAAACTAATAAAGACAACTCAGCAACTGCACTGAATCTGCTCCAACTGGGTAAAAGGTAATTCCAGGAGGAGGAGATCATGACCACTGACTCACAGCCACTGAGCCAAGAAATCCAGTCTCAAAAGAAGAGAAAGACTGAGCATGGAACTAATTAGCATCAGAAGCAAGAGAATCATTAACCAATGACAGATATGTATAAATAGTGAGGTTTTGGTAGTTGCTGCACTAGCTTTGTAGATCTTTCACCCAGCACACCTTTCTGCTCAAAATTGCAAAAAAAATCAAGTATTTTGACTCTGCACATGGGCTGGCCCCTTGAACACTGGGTGAAAGAACCTCTCTGGGACAACAAAAAGAGCAAGTGTGCTTGTGGTCTTGGATTTTACCTGAAACTCAGGATTTGGGGAATTCATCAAATATGTCTATTTAACAAATTTTCACAGCTCAGAACATTCTTTTAAATTATAGGTTGGTTGACTTTGCAACTGTAAATTCTAAATGAATAAAGGATTTGTGTACCAAAAAGAAATACTTTATCCAATTAATATTTTTTCCATTTCAGAATTTCTAAGTTCAGTTCCAGAATAATACAGAAGATGGTATCTTATTTTCTTTATATAAATACAACTTTCTTTTCCAGAGGACACTAATAGCAACCGCTAATTTCTTATATTGATCAGTCTTTGCCTATCTGTCACTTCTTATCTTGAGGGAGCACAAATGATTAAATATTTCATGATAGATTGTATTAGTTCACAGTATGTGGCCACATGAACAAACACACGAGAAGTGTACAGAAGAAAGTTTGCTAGGCTTGACAAGTGACTGTATATACAAAGATACACCACTACCAGATGCATTACATGCATGCAAACCATTGATGACTTTTTTTCTGTCTGTTTTGAAAGCTGAAGAAGGGACCTTTTTTCCCCCCCTTGCGCAGGAACCTCTGGTTACAGAACAGGTCCTCATGCTTTCATTTTATTTTAAATTGGAAGCTCCTATAGCAAGAACTGCCTAGTGTTAACAGTTCCCCATCTTTCCTAAGATTCTGTTTCCAGCAGCCTTCAACTTTCCTAAACTTCTGCAAATCAGACTCTATGTCTCCTGCTTCTCCTGTCTGCTCTCTATAAACACCTGGGGAAAGTTTATTTCCCACAACTTTCCAATGACTTGCTTAGCCTTCCCTAGGAAACACAGAAGTAGAGTTCAACCCCAGTTCCCTAAAGAAACTTGTAAACTCTTAACCACAACCAAATGAATAACAGAATATACTGAATAACATAAAGCCTATGGAAAATGAGTCTCTAAAAGCAGACTGCTTATGAACAAAGAAGATGCCTTAAAGTTGCACACAATAAAAGAGTGTAGCTTTTGAAGCTCTTGACTATTTAACTTTGCACCATAAAATCTCCTACCTGGAAGTATCAGCCTGTGGACTTCCCCATTATCAGGTAGCGTGGATGGAATTCAGATGCCCAAATTTCGATGTTGGAGGGGTCACCTTCAGGCAGCTTTTGAAGTCAATGAGGAAAAACTGGCACTTCTAAGACATGATTCATTTGGCCTGGTTTAAACACTCACCTTAGGGTGAGATGCATTGCAAACCAGGCACACCTATTTGCCCTCCTTGATTACAAAGTGAATAACTATTTCAGATGTAGATATCTAAAATTAGAGGATATAGATCCTGTCTTGTATTTGAAGTAAGTCAAATTAATTATACTGACCTTTTCAATAACAGACATTCATTTCTATCTGTCCTGCCTATGCCTATGCCCTGATTCCACCACAGGTACAATAAAGCACCACTCCTCTGCATCTCACTTCCTGCAAGTGGGAACCCACTAGAGTATGAAGGATGAACTGCTTGATGTAAATCTTGAGAGGATGTAAAGGGAGGGAAAGATGAGACAGAGTTGCAGGAACAAGGAACATGACTAGCAGAAAAGAAAGAGATGACATAGCATTGTTGAGAAAAGATAGAGTGAAAACTGCTATTCTCTCTTTCAGATAAACGGTACTCCATGCATTACTAAGTGCCAGCTGTATGTACCTGCATTCAATATGAACTTTTTGTTTGTGCACCCTCCTGGGTAGTTTCTACAAGTGGTGTATTATAATAGTAAATTCTCAAAACACACTTCTGGTTTTATCTGTCACTATTTCCAAGTGTGGATCTGACACACCACAACCAGAGGTGTCAAGACTGGCAGCTAGTCTGAGTAGGCTAGAACCTGCTTTTCATAATAGTCCCTGTTTTAATAGACATTAACTATTCAGTTGTCCTGGTTTAGGTTTTTTGCCCCTCTGGCAGTGAGGGGGTTAACAGCTCAGCTCTTGCCTGGGCCTCAGTCACCGCCAGTGATTCAAGGTTAGAGAGATAGGGATGCCTCTGTAAATAAACATATTTGGGAGAGAAGAATAAAAAACTTAGTAGCAAGATGTAGAGTGCCAGAGCATGGCCTGTGGGGAGAGGCTGAAAGCTCTGAAGGCCCCCCAGGCCTACTAGAGAAGGGGTAGGAATGTTCTTCCAGGCATCCCGCTGCTGCTTGTGGAATGGATGGACCATGGTGTAAGCCTATGGAATAGAGAGAGAGGAACCAGTGATGCAGAATCCACCTGAGGCCATGACTGAAGATGGAGAATCATGCTGCAACAGCTACAGATGTTTTGAGATCCCAGAAACACAGAGCCTGGAGCTGAGAGCTTGACAGAGATCCTTTGGACAGACGTTTTGTGATATAATTGCATTGTGGCAGGATCTGATCTATGTACTTTGGGATGAGCTCATTATGATGCAGCAAAAAGCCAGTACTTAAAAAGCTGCATCCTCTGCTGTGACTCTGGGACAACAGAGGATGGAGGAGCTGTCATCCGTGGGTCGAGATTTCAGTTGGGAAAGGGTCATGAAAGACTTTTTCTCTCGTGAGAGAGAGAGAGAGAGAGAACTTTACGGAAGGGCACAGAGATGGTTCCTATCCTGGATCTGGTCAGAAATACCAACAAGCCTGGCTTATCCCCTACTCCTGTTCCCCCTTTGTCTCCTGGTCAAAAAAGGGAATATGAGATCTGTTGTAAGAGAAGGAGGGGTGGGGGGAAAAGGTTGCCTTTAAATGATGCTTCTCACATAAGCTCTGATCTTGTTAGTTAATAAATAAATCCTTTATATTCTTCACCTGTAGTTTGCCTTGCTTTTGCCTGTGACCAGTTTTATTTTCCAGTTTTTTCCTCCAGGAGAGGGTGTCGGTGAATCTCTGGCATCCAGCCAGGGTCAAACCACGACATCAGTACAGAACTCCTATCACCTGAAAGGTACTCAGCATTACTACAGATCAGATTCTCTAGAATACAGTAGGGTACACCATCCGGAAGCACATGAAAAAATCAGGAAAAATTCCTTGACTGTGAATGGCATGAGGTTGTTAAATCACTTTATTTTTTAAGATAACTTTTTCTAATTTCAGGGAAAAAAACATGAACAAGTCAGCAATTCCTGTGCACCACAGCAACGACAAATGAGATGCTACTCTTCCCTACCAAGATCTACTCTTTCCCTGACATCCATGCGAACTGACCAGGAAGGCACCAGCAGTCTTACCGGTTCAGATTTTTTAGGCTGTCATATGATTTTTAAAAGGACAAAATGAAAAGGAGAGTTTCTTCACTATGGTGTTTTCACAATCATCAAACCTGCAAAATCAGTAACGCAGAGAAGCATCTGATATTAAACTCATGCAGGAGAGACAGGCTATTACTTTCACGGCACAGATGTCATCATTTTTTCACAGGACAGTATTTTTTTACCTTTTAAGAATGCAATCAAACAAGGGAAAGTTTTAGCATGCACCTTACCTTAGTATCATTGTAGAAACATATATAGTAAACCCTCATGGTTCTTATCTTGCAGGGTTCAGTTCATCGCAGTTTTTTTCCCCCGCGAAGATGGTCCCATTCTCTGTGGCGTTTTCGCGTCTGCGCATGCACAGTCTCTCTGCCACACCAAGGAGAGGCACTGATACTCCCCGTGGGGCAGGACAGTCATGCCCTGTGGCGTGGGGGGGCGGCGCCTCTCACTCACTTGGGGACCACCCAGAGTTCGCTCACTGTGCCCAGAAATGGTGGCTGCTACCATGGGCACCCCAGAGATTCTCTGGGAATTTTAGGTGGGATCCTCAGAGCGTGTGCTTGGCCACTGCACCAGCGCCATTCCCATGGCAATGGGCTGTTGCAGGACCTGGCCAGGCACAGCCAGCCACTCACCCCCGCTTCCCTCTGGATGGTGGGTCCCGGCCAGTGGGGGATCCAGGAGGGCCCTGGGCCACTGGTCACAGCAGGAGGGAGGGGGGAAGGCCACAGAGCCACAGCAAAAGCCAGATTTCCAGCAGGAACCTGGTGCAGTGCTTGCAAACAGCCACAGCACAGTGCCGCCGGATCCTGGCTGTGGGGGGGCACAGTGCCTGCTCTCACTTGCAAGTGGGGAGACATTCGAACTCCCCTCTCCAGCTCAACTCCCGGCAGTGATCTCCCAGGCCGATAAAATGGGGCAGGACCTGGCCATCCGGACCCCCGCTGGTTCCCTGGTCGCACTCACAGTGGTTCCCGGGTTTGAACATGTTGTCTGATTTTTTTAATCCAGAACATGGTGGCAAGTACCGAGCACAGGGCAAGTGAGTCACCACACACCATAGGGTGCCAGCTGTGCACCACTGCTCAGCATGCCCTGGCCGCTCCAGGGAAGGCACCGCTCTGTCAGCAGCTCGAGTACCATCCCAGCATCGTTGCCACCGTGGGCTTGTGATCCCCTGGCTGGCCATGAGAGTGGGCTAGGTGGCCTGGCAGCATGGCTACCCCAGGGATTCGCTCAGGACTCTCTGAGTGGGGAGAGGTCAGAAGCCATTCCCTTCCCTCTCCTCTGCTGGCACAGGGCTTGGGGCAGTCCCGGGAAATCCTCTCAGCAGTCCAGGCTGAGGGTGGCAGTGCAACGAGTGGGGCTTATTTGCATATTCATGAGCTGTCTATCTTCACAGAAAACGGGCTTTGCAGGAGGT
Source organism: Pitta sordida (assembly GCA_013390025.1). Classification (NCBI taxonomy): domain Eukaryota; kingdom Metazoa; phylum Chordata; class Aves; order Passeriformes; family Pittidae; genus Pitta; species Pitta sordida. The sequence continues at coordinate 160,937 of WEKX01005634.1, read as the reverse complement.
AGGGAGACCCCCAAAATTCAAGGGTCAACCGTAATTTTTAATTAGCATTAATATCTTCATAATGTCAGAGTATCAAGAAAAAAAAGAAAAAAATCTGCTTTTTATTATTTGATCATAGTAGTTTAAAAGAACTTCTTTTCTATTAAAAATATGTATCTTTATTCCTACGGTATTACACTTACATTACAGATTACCAAGACTCATACATCAAACCTAATTACTCTTTTCCATTTTCACCTCCCTTTAAGTAAATGGAACCAGGAAGAGTTGCAGAAGTCCATTTTCAGTCTTGCAAAGAACACAGATGAATATTTCCATTTTTGCTGCACAAATGTGAAGTTACACGTGTAAAGTACACTGATTTGAGGGTTCATATTTTATTACACAATACAGCTGACTGTACGACAGTTTTCAGCATTCTTCATCTTGTAACAAAATGTGACGTTACGTGTGGGCTGTGAAGCACAGCTCCTTCACTTCTTCTAACAAAGATGTCAAAGAAAAGTAACTCAAGAACGCAAAAGTAGTGAAAAGATATCAGGTCTTGGTCTCACTGCTACTTTCTCCACTTAAAACATAACATTTCTTCACATTCAAAAGATCTCCCAAATGTGCACGCTCCTCCACAAGATAAGGTACTGTAACTATTCCACAGTCAAACTTTCCTTGAATGTGGCCTTATGCTGTTTCTCTTCCCTTAATTTTATGTAATTACTGAACCCTAAATAATTTTTGTTTCCTTGCTAAATCATTGTAGAGTAAGAGTCACATGGGTTTGTCTGCCTTCATATATTTAGTATATTGATCAAGGTGAGTTAATTTAATCAGGGTAGAGGCAAGTAAAAAAACCAAGGGGTGCTGCTGATTGTAGCATTCTTAACACACTCAATACCAAATTATCTGTGTTTCTTGAAACTGAGGAAGTAATCAGCAGAAAAAATGTGCTCCTTTTTCTTGTTGATTGAATTCACAAATTTGAGGCAAGAATCTAGCTATTGTCATATACATTAACATATATGTTAGTCAACTCATAACTGGACTGAAGTAACTTGTCTGGTCTTGATCCATCAAATACAAAAAGGTTCAGATTCATAGAGAAGCATACACTGTGAGAAACACTGCTAAATAAACACACCCCAAAGATATACAGTTTTCTTTGTCCTCCTGCAGTCAACTTCCTGCTTTAAAGTTCAAATCCAAGCCATCATCCTAATTTTTCAAGTTGCCTTTGGGTGGAGATCATTCAATGTCCAAGCCATGACATCTCTATAAGGACATGACCTCCAAAGGACTAAGTAAAAATTGTTTTCTTAATATGGTGCAGTTATGTACAGCACAGTGACAACTATAATTCTTTTTCACTCTTTTTTCACTGCACCTTCTTCTGTATAGAGGCTCCAATTTGTAGCTATTACCTATGGGAAAGAGATTCTACAAGCTTTTGCTTGAAAAACCAGCCAGAGGTTTGATCTGGTTTCCCTGATTCAACCCTAGTGGCCCATGAATAGAAGCAATGCAACACAAACTTCATTGTAGCAGGAGACTGCACACTTTTAGCCTCAAGTCTAAAGGAGTTGGGCTGCTTGTTTGGTTTTTAAGGTAAGGTTTTTTTATACCGAAAATTCTTTTATGCTATATGGGGTACTGCTCTTCCAGATAAGTCACTAATAGCACACAGAAGTATTGGCTACCTGAAAAAATAACATAAAAACAGCAAAACAGCTCAGCAAATAATTTTTAAATTGGAGTGCCATGTAAATTGGTGTCTTCAAGCTGACAGCTGTCATGCTCGTTATGTCCAAAACCAAGACTCTCTTACAGCAAAAGCCGTGGTCATTTATTAAGCATCTCATATCTTCAAAATCATCACTGTTAAATGTATACTTTATTTGGCTTATATCGGGTCTTTGGGACCACGTATTACCGCCCACTGCTCATGTAATAAAAATAAAATACTTCAAACAATGTCTTCTGAGAAATGTTACCATAATCTTCAATGGAATTTAAAAATACATTGAGTGGTTTTGGCTGTATCCTAAAGGCTTAGTTGTTCGTCCTTTTTTTTAAAGCAAGGGTGGTAGAAACTTATACAAACAAGAGAAATTTGTGCTCTCTGAAGGTGATTGACTACAGACAATGATGGTGACATAGACGTATTTCTGTGTGCTGAACCACAACCTCAAACTCTTATCAATAGTAAAAGGGTAGTAGCAAATACAGTCAGCCCTCTTCCACTTCGTGCCCCCCATATTGCAGCTTCCTATCTTAGCAGTGTGCTTTTTCAGTGATTAAGGAGGCCCCTTTTCGCAACTGCGCATGCATGACCTGGCACAAATAAATATTCAATTAGGCAGTCATGAATATGCAAATCAATTTGCACAGCTGTGGTGGCAGCTCTGCAGGTTCCCCCCCCCCACCAGCACAGCCCCCACAGCAACTGATACACAGCAACGCAGTGCTAGAACAGTGCTGGGGGGCCGTGTGAGGGTGCGGGACAAATTTGCATATTAATGAGCTGCCATTCTATGTGGAAGGATGGCTTCATGTATAGGAGTCAAGACCTGCGGTACCGTGGTATAGGAGACCCAACTGTAGTAGCAAAACTCAAAGAAGACAGTATTTTGTAAAAGCAGATACAACTCTACTCTTTCAGAAGCCTTGCAGCTATTAGATTTCTCTTGTAATTTAAGCATAGCGCTTGATTAAAAAATTAGACTAAAAACATCCTCTCTCTTTTTAAGGTATAAGAACTGAACCTCAAATCCCATACAGCATTTCTGGTTTGGTTTGACAATGTAGACCCATCAAGGTATCTAAAAGGAAAAGGAACACACACCAAGAGTAAAGACTTACGCCACTGTTCATTTGCCCTCATCTAGATACTCTGTTCCATTTTGGGCCAGATGTTGATAAATTGAGATGAGTTGAGCATAGGGCCTCAAGATGGTAAGGAGGTTGGTGTTCTTGCCCTGAGGAACAGCTGGGGGAGCAGGACCAGTTCAGCCCAGGGAAGAGCAGACCTCGGAGAGGACCCTTCATCTGTCTGCCAACATGCATGAAAGGGTCACCAAGAGCCATAGGGCTCTTCAGTATGGCAGGCACAGCAGAGGCTATAAATTGACAGATATTCCAGCCTTCTACCAAGAGACACACAAGACAGTAATACAGCTGTGTACCCTCTGTTCTTGAAGGATTTCAAAACTCAAGTGGACCCAGTCCTGAACAATCAGGGTCTCAACTCAGAGTTGACCTTGCCTAGGGCTCCTTTCCACCCTGAGGCAGAAGACAGATCTGTTCCTGGTTGAGATCACTTGAAGCATTGCCCTGAGCTTGGCCACTCAACAACATTGTGAAATACATACATAATTTCCTGGTTTAATAGTTATGAAAAAGCAGACTTCACATTCTTTCTCCTAGAATACACAAGCACCTTTTCCCCTTTTATAAAAAAGGTTGGTGCTCATAAGTTTTCAATAACACAATTTGATACCAAATACAAATATCACTAGACTATACCTTAGCCAAGTCCATACTTCTATGTGATGTCCATTTTTAGGCAATTATGTACTAACATTTTTCATACAGAATCACCTTCTGAAACTTACAGATTTCTCAGCGTGAACCAAATGCCTGAGACACCAATAGTTAACAACTCTTTTTTTAATTCAGGTAGCACTGACATCACCTGGGTCGCAATGCTCGTATTTGAGCAGTATTAACCAAACAGATTCCTGACACAGCCCCAAGTTCACCCATACCCTACAGTGAAGTAGCTTCCTATCAGAAGGCTCTACAGCTTGGCAACCCCAGTCTCACAGAGGTTCCCCACGCTGCGGGTGAAAACAGCCCCGGGGGAACGCCTGTGTCCTCAAGAACTTACAAGCCAGCATGCACTAGATGGTCATTACTCACGGGAGACTTGGAACCACACTGGGGAGCAACAGCTACGGGGAGCACTGCAGTAGAGTTGTGTCACGCCTTTATCTCTCATCTTCCTCCTTTACTACGTCCAGGAAAAGCGAGCACAGAGCAAGCCCACTGATGCCGAAGAAAAAAAACACTCACACGCCAGCCGCCCCTAGAAGGCTACTTTGGGCCAGGAAGCCTCCCTCTGCTCCGGGAGCAAGGGTGACTGTTACTTATTCACACGGGCGCTGCTGTTTGTCAACACGGCTCACGGGCTGCTCTGCCAGCAAGCTCAGGCAAACGCGGGACGGGACGGCGGCTGCGGGACACGCGTTTCCCTCCTTGAGAAAACGCCCCGACCTTGAGCCGTGTCCGGCCCGCTGGGCCCCCGCTCCCCGCGGGGAGGGGGCGCGGGTGTCGTGCTTACCGTGGGGCCGGGGACTCGAGTGGCGAGGCAGGCGGCGGGGTCCATGCGGGCGTAGAGATGCTGCCACCCCGGGGATGCTGCTCCTTCTTCTTCGGGCGCCAGTGGGGGAACGCGGGGCGCCGCTTGGGCGCGGGGGCGGCGGAGGGG
>WEKX01005634.1:137522-156339 GCA_013390025.1 Pitta sordida | reverse complement strand
TGGCACAGGAAGGGAGCGGCCCGCCTATGATCCATGCCCAGGGTGCGCATTAGGGGCCATTATCTTGTTGTTGTTTTCTGCCAACCCTTAGGGTGTTCGCCGCGCCCCGGACACTTGTGCAAGGCGCGGGAAAAGGCTGCGCGCCAGCCCGCACCGCGCGGGGGCGTCGCCAGGGGCTCCACAACCCCCCAGCCCCACCACCGCCCCCCGGCCCCTCCTAATTTAAGGGCAAAAAACATGACTAAAGAACGCCAGCTGTACAGCCGAGGGGACTCCTCAGGAGCTGGCACACCCCAAACCTTGCAGCGCTGCTTTTTGTCTCGGTGCCCGCCACATTAATTAATTAGCTGCTTATCCCTCTCCCTGGGAATAAATTGGTTCCGACCGCCTTGCTGGCTCTTTATCCCACTGAGGAGGACGAGCAAATGATTCTGTATATAGAGGCAGAGCCGTTCCCGCGGAAAGGACAAGGTTGAGGCACCTTGCAGCGGGAAGATCGTGTCAGGTCGTACAGTGGAGCTCCCATGTGTTCCTCGGTGCTTTTAGAATCTTCTTTTAAATGACCCTGAAGTCCAGCTCTCCTTAGGAGACATACTGTTGTGCGCCGACACATACTGTCTGTCCTAAATGGCATCTAACAACCATGCATTTGTCTCATATAAGGAGCTTTGTAGGGTCGCTGCGTTTTTGGTGCTGATTTTTCTTGCTGCTGATGGGACACGGATGTTATACGTAATTCTCTGTTAAACGTGTTAAGATGAGATAATAAAAACGTTGAGAGTCAGTATTCTGGAAAAACTTTAAATTCACTGTTATGCAATGTCATAATCCACCAATCAATGGCAAATACTACATAAATTCATGGAAATAAATTAAGGGGGGGGGTATGGCAGGAGGACAAGGGTGGGAGCAAGGCAGACAAGCACAAAATACTGAAAGGCTGTCTGAGCAGCTAAGTAAGTCCTACCTATACTACTGTTTTGCCCAAGGCAATATGTACATCTGTCTGGCGGGCAAACTCAGTTCTTTTCTGACTTGGGAGTAATTTGCTTGGTTAGAGTTTTTCCCAAAATTAAATATGTGTTGTGTCAAAATTGGGCAGAACTGGATAGGAAGACAGTTGTACTCTGAGGAACTGCATAAGGGATTGAGGAAAAAAGTCTGTCTCAGTAAAGCAATTTATATGAGTATGAAAATCCTAGAAACACAGAACACTTGAGGTGGGAAAGGACCTCTGAAGGTTGTCTAGTGCCGCCCCCTGTTCAAGCAGAGTCATCCAGAGCAGGTTATTCAGGACCATGTCCATTTGGATTTCAGGTATCTCCAAGGACAGAGACAGTAAAACTGATTGGCTAGACACTGTAAAAATTCAAATAACTACGTATATCTCTTCTCTTATTTTAGCCTAAAGTTATTACTTTCTGCCTCCTTGATGGGAGAAACACAACTGGTGTAACCATGGCATTTTCTGACATTCACCGTTGAAGAAGCCAGATAAATATATTACTGACTCTGCATACTACATTTCCATTTAGGTGTCAGTTAGAATCAGAATTCTGTTGTGCCAGAATGATGGTGAATTAATTAGTATTGGTGAACCACTTGCTCTCAACAGCACTGGGAAGAAAGGAGTCAGGGCTGGTGCAGTCATGGTGTCTCTTCTCTATTCCACTCTATCCACTAGGTACCCCATTCTTGGTAGACCAGACAGATGAAGTTGTGTTCAGTTGTCCTGTGCTACTTCATTCCACACCAAAAAAAAGGAGACATATTTGGCCTGAAAATATACAGTGTAAATGACAGAAAAGAAAAAATGAGAAGTGCAAGGCATGCATCTTTTCAAATACTTTTAGATTATCTTGGCAGTCTTTGAATCAGTATTAGTACCATAGAGTACCTACAAAACATGTAGAATTACATCTCTCCCTAGGGAGATAAGAAATATGAATTCTACAGATGAATATGTGGAAATATAAATATATATGAATATATATGAAATACAGCTTTGGTGCTGACATATACTACAATATCCTGACATACAAAAGTAAGTGAAGGTGTTTAGTTGTTAATATTCAAACTTTGTCCAAAATGAAAATCTGGTTGTAAATTTTACAGCATCGGAGTAATGTGTGATCTTGATCCAAAGAGATATGAGGAGGCCCAGTACTGTAAGTTGTACCTGGTTTATTTAGAAGGTTTGGATCTCTTCATTCAGGAAAGCCATTTTTAAGACCATTAGTTAAGATAGACATTCATTAGAATTACCTAGTCATTTAGGAAACTTTAAATAATGGCCATGTCTATGTCAGCAGTCACTTTATGTCAGTTTAAGGCAGGCACATGCAACAGAACAAGTCAGTCTAGCTTTTATCTGAACCAACAGAATTTTGCAACAGTTCATAGCACTTCATACCATAGAAAGGTATTATGCAATAAATTATCCTTCTCCTGTTTAGTATCATTCCAACATGGTGAAAAAGAAGATGATTGAGTAGCTTGATTAGACTGTATCATACTCAATATTCACCTAGCTTGACTGCTCATTGTATGTGAGATTTTAAAAAAGAAAAAAACCAAACCACAAAACATGAAAGATGCTAATTTTGGAGTTACAGTGAGAATCTGACAAATACGGACTCAAAAGTCTTTGAAGTTTGTAGTAACTTTTTAGTTAGAAATTAACTAACGCATAAGTTGAGATAACACTATTCAAAGAGTTGATTCTCTGTTTTTGTTCCAAAACTTGATTCTCCCGTTTTATTCTTTCCAAACAGAAACAATCACTGCTCTAATATAAAACTATTCCAATATATAGCACAATATCTGTAAAACAAACAAAGACCAAAACAAACAACAACCCCCCAGTCTAAAGCCTACAATGGAATTACAGGAAAATAGGAATGGATTATCATCAACCTGGTCACCAAATATATTATCTTCTTTTCCAATACAATAGAGGTTTGATATTTCCTCCAGAAATGGAATATGCATGCAAACATTTTATGTTTAAATAATTCACTGTCAGAACATAAGAAGAGTGCTTTGGAGTCCCACAGTTAGGAGTTGTTGCTAAAAGAGCAGTAAAGTACATGGGCTCAAATCCTGCTTGTGTCCCACATAAAATATGTAAGTTCCAAAGTATGGTCCTGAAATCCCACATTCATTTGACACCTAACCCTGCAGGCACCTAAATTCCAGGATTGCCTCCCTGTTTGTCTTGAAAGTGCCCTAGGCACTTAGGGATTCACTTCCCCACATGCTCAGAGTTGCCTCAGTCTTCACAGGACTGACTGTTGGGTGCTTGCTTCTTGCCTAAGCTTGACAAGGAGCTAAAAACTAGGTGTTGCTTGGCCTAAATCTCTGCTGGGGCTCCCTGTGGTTGCATATTTGGGTCTTGTTCAAGTCACACAGTAATAGCAGGTTCTGCGCAAATTGCCATACTAGCTTCCATTTTTTACAATAATTCAAGGTATGGTGTAGAAGTAGTGATGGAACCGGTAGCTTTAATTCAGGAATATCCTACCTACAAGGATATGTTCTACCTCACAAGCCATATCACAATGTTTTCTTTCTGGCCCAACAAGACTAGAGGTTCACTGGCTACACCTGAAAAGAGGAATGAGTCCCAATCCATGCTTGAAACAAAAGGCATAAATTAATGTCCTCAGTAAATTATCAGGTATGGTGGGATGTGGGTGATCACTCCTGGGGGGGTTAAAGACAGACTGGAAAATAAAACTAAATACAGTAATCCCTCAAATATCGCGGGGGGTAGGTTCCAGAAAGATGCTGCCATAAGCGAAATTTGTGAAGTAGCGGTAAATGCAGTAAGGATGGTAAAGATGTGGAAACCCCTGCAATGTATTGAACCCCCAAATGGTAAACCACGAAGTACCAAGGGATTATTGCATTATTACCAGGGAAAGTCAAGGCTAGGAACTAAATAAGTTCAGTAACATGCCAGTAAAAATATGCAGAAATAGCAATATGTTGGAAGCCAGTTAAGCAAAGAGAACCTTAAAACAAATAGGAGGGCAAACCTCATAAAGTTAAGCAAGCCCATGTCACAGGGAAGGACTTTGGAAAAATGTCAAGCAGAGATTGAATGATGGTAGGACTAAGAAATCTGGTGATTTCAGCTTCAATGAAGAAGTAAATTTTGAAATCAAGCATTTTGGGGATTGCCTTATGTACCTGGCAGGTGGGGCAAAACATCAGTCAGACTCAGAGCACACTTAGTCATTGTTATTGGTGTGCCAGTTTGCCATGACTTACCCTGGTCTGTCTGGTGGCTGGATTGCCTGGGGGAGCGACAAAGGGGAGCTCACAGGCACTGGAGCTGAAGTGCATGGAGGCACCTCAGGCTCTGAGAGACATTTTGGCATTGAATTTACATAGCCTTATACTCTGAATTTCTTCTTGTACATACTGCATGATTACTTCAGGCAGTAATTTAGATTTGTGTGTTGGATGCTTTTGGTCTCATTTCAAGTTGTCTGGTTCTCATCATGGTCTAATTTGGCATCTTTGGCATTTAGCTGCATCTATGAGCTGGTACCTCTGTTGAAAGCATGCAGTGCTCGTCTCTTAGGTGCCAGTTATTGACCAGAACAATTTAAAAATGCATGTGACCCTTATTAGGGTCAAGATTTCACCTGCATTCTTCTGATAGCTTTAGCTTAATTTATGATCCAGTTATTCATGGATAGTTCTATCAAATTCAGTGATATTTTGAGATTTTTATTCCATAAAAATTTACGTAATCCACAACAGAGGGGTATGAGTAGAATTTTAAATAGGAAATTAGCATATTGTATTGGGTTTTTCTGTGGCTGGGTTTCTGGTAGCGGGGGTCTATAGAGGAGGCTTTTCTTCAAGAGGTTGCTGGAAGCCTCCCTCATAGCTGGCAGAGCCATTGCTAGCCAGCTCCTGGCTGGACCCACTGCTGGCTAAGGCCAAGCCAATCAGAAGTGATAGAGATGCTTCCGTGATAAGTATTTAAGAAGGAAAAAAAAAGTTAGGAAGTTAGGAAGGCCACCAGAGAAGAGCAGTGAGAAGTTGTAACAGCAAATGCAGGCACTAAGGCCAGGGCCGAAGGAGGGGGAGGAGGTGTTCCAGGAGTCACCCTGCAGCCCGTGGTGATGACCATGGTGAAGCACTCCATGGGAAGGCACTCAGGGATGCAGAAATCCACCAGTAGCCTGTGGAAGAACCCATGCTGGAGCAGGTGGATGCTGGAGGGAAGCTGCAGCCTGTTGGAGCCCACATTGGAGCAGGGTCCTGAGAGAGACCTGTGGCCTGTGGAGAGGAGAGTCCACCCTAGAGCAGAACCGTACCTGGTAGGATCTGTGTGCTTTGGGATGGGACCACACTGGAGCAGCCAGTGCTGAAGGACTGCACCCTGTGGAGTGACCCATGAGCAGCAGTGTTTGGAAGAGCTGGTGCCCCTGGAACTGGACTCACGCTGGAGAGGGTCTTGAAAGACTTTCTCCCATGGGAGAGACCCCATGGAATGCAGGCAAATGGCCTCCTCCCCTGAGCAACGGCAGAGAAACACCAACTGCTTGATTTTCCCCTATTCCTGTCCCCCCCTGCCTCCTGGAGGAAAAGGAGAATGTGGTACCGTCGGCCCTCTTGAACTTCACGCCCCGCATATTGTGGCTTCAGATCTTAGCGGCATGATTTTTTTAGCGATGAAGGAGACCCCTTTTTGGAACTGCGCGTGTGCGACCTGCTGTTGTGGTGGCGGGGCAGCGGCGCAGGCAGTGCTTCCCCACCCCTCCTGGGCACAGCCAGGGCACCGCTGCTTCACCCCCCCTCCCCGGCACAGCCACCACGGCAACCAATTCACAACAACACAGTGCCAAAACAGCGCCAGGGATTGTCTGAGGGTGTGGGGCAAAGTTGCGTATTAATGAGCTGCCGTTCAACACGGAAGTAGGGCTTCATGGAGCCCAATTAAGACTGTGGGTCTGCGATATAGGAGACCTGACTGTATATGTTGTAAGAGGCGGAGGGCTGGGGGAGAAGGTTGCCTTTAAGATGATACTTCTCACTTTAAGCTCTGATCTTGTTAGAAATAAATTCTTTACATCCACACCCTGGAGTTCGTTTTGCCTGTGACAGTAAAAGATTTCTAATAGTCCTCATTCCTACCGTAGCAAAACCCTTCCGTTTTGTTTTTTCTTTTGCTCTCTCCCCTGTTTGTATGGGGGGGGTTGATGAAGTGAGAGAGTGGCTGGTGGTAAGTCTCTGGCATCCAGCCAAGGTCAAAACACCGCACATATTCAGTTAATCAATTCAGTATTACAATGGTTTCTTATTCTTATTTTTCCTGTAGAATGCCAACAATATCTCTGAGACTTTGAGTTACATATACATTCGCATAGATGAAAAGTGTCATATAGACCTCCCTGCTACCCACATACCTCCCATCAGCCACTCAAAGAAGAGTCCTAAAGCTCATCTTCAGGCCTTTAAAGAAGGTTTTGCATTAGAATCCTACAGCTTACAAGAAGCAAACAACATTAATAACATATACAGTTCGTGGGGTCATATAACTTCAGTGCTTACCCATTAGAAGTGTCCCACAACACGGTCAAGGTGTAGCCCATGGTCTTTAACATGCAATTTTATAGTGCTATTGACAACCAATGTAGGGGTTTTTAATGTACAAGTGAACTACTTCTACATCAGTTCCTACCTCCACATAATACTCCCATTATGATGTTAACAGTGAGAGTGCCCTCTTTGATTTTAATGCCAAATAGGTGCAGCCCATAAGTCCAGGCAGATAGCCAAATAGATTTCAGTTATGAAATGTTCAGGAGTTCCCAGTGTAGAACCTCACTTTTATTCTTGCTAATACATCTGTGGCAGTAGTTTTCATTCCTTCTCCAATCAGTTCACAGAAGATAAAAAAAAATCAATCCCAAGAAAACATTTATTTGGGGGGTTTACTTCTCTGTTACCTGCCAAATGCTTTTCTCATTCTCTTAATGACAATCCAGTGTTACTTTTCTCTTAATGGTAACTACCTTTCATTGAAGTGCAATGTCGGTACAAAGCCAAGGCAACACCTACAACACTCTCAATTCTTGCTCTGAGTGTCCAAGTGTTCTTCTGCTCCCTGCAAAAGATGAATGTTTCCTCTGTACATTTTTCAACTTGCAGTTTCTTCAAAGCTTTCAATCTTTTGACTTGTCAGTTCACATGAAGGTTCTGTGCTTTGTGTCAAGCTGCACAGTAACAGCTGTAAAGCACTATATATGTGCTGTGTCAACAATGGTTCACTACAGCATCTGTTGATATCCAGGGTTTTTCAAAAAGTAGGGTTTTTTTCTCCCTGAAATTGTAACAGGGGAAGATACAATAACTATGAGAAAACAGACTATATAACTAGTCTGAAAAGAATGCTGTGGATGCTGATCAGAGGAAGGAACATGTGACGTTGTAGCAACTTTTTTACTTTCCCATCTTGGTGGTTCTGTAGACTGATAGAAACTGAGTAGGAGGTGGGATGTGCTGCTTCTCATGAGAGTAGGAGGCACTGATTGGCAGCGTTGTGTTACTCTCTGCATCAGGGGCTCCAGCCTCCTTGAAAGTTTGATTAAAAGAAAAAAAATAATGTGAATTCTAGCATTCTGTTCTCCTGTAGTCACAATTTAAACTTCTACCAGCAAGATCATAAATCAATTTAATAAAAAACCACCCCCAATTAACATAAGCATTAGGAATTTACTGCTTAATATCAAGATTTGCTTATGTTTTCCTGAGTAGGCATAGCTTTGCTGAAATATGTATTTCTAGGCTAATATTTTATGGCTTTGTTTCCCTTATTTTCCAGTTTTGCACTGGTTGATGTTCATAGTATTGCTATGCTTTTATGGTTTCCCAAAAGCAAAGCTATAGCAAGTTCTTCTCTTGCATCTTGATCTAAATTTTTGTTTATTCTCTAGGTTAAAATTAATTTGGAAACCTGTCATCTTAAAGAATAATTTTAATTTTTTTTTTTTTACTAAATCAGCAATGCCATTCTGTTGTATTTTCGTTATATTCTCATGGAGATTTATCAGCCAGCATGGCTTAAGTTAAGGTAAGATCTTTCTCTTTCAGTTTTTAAGAAGAAAAGCAGAAACTACCAGGAAATTAATAAATAATAATTATTTTATAGAAAATCCAGGAATATTATTTAATCAATAGCCTTGGAAATTAAATACATAATTACCAGTTAATTTTTATTATTTATACTGTCTTGAAGATGAGCTGGTAAATGGAAAAGCATGCAGGAAAGCAGGTCTCTATCTTCAAAAATTTAAAGTCTAAAGCCAACACTCAAAAGACTGAAACATAAACACAACAGAGTAAATTGCTATAGAATGATTATCCTGTGAGAAAGCCAAGAGCTATTCAGTCTTCTGAACCTAGTTAGGTGCTAAAGATTCTGCAATTAACTACTAAGCTGACCAGATGTTATTAAAAACATAACCATTCCTATATCTCTGCGGACAATACAGGAGCATTACTAGGAAGTTGAAACTGTCTGTTCATAGTTGTGTTCACCAGTCACTCCTTCCTCCTGTGTATTACACAAGTCTACAGTATAGATCCTGTGGAAACCATCAGCCTGCACCGCTCTGTACAGCCATCAGCTCTGTCCTCTTCTTAGATGCATCTAAACCTTGCACTGTCTCATGAAAAGTTAACCAAAGAGGAGGCTTTGAAACAGCCTGATGAAGTGAACCATTTATTGGGAATCCCAGGGACTAGAAGCATGAAGTGGGTGAGCTATTTGTCAGCATTTGCTTTTCCCATGATAATCAGCTGTGATCACAGAGAATAAGGATGCAATATTTAAAACAAGCATGGAGAATGACTGTGAGAATGTAAGTGAATTTCTGCCATCAATAAACAATGATTAGGGAGTTATCTACCAGCTGTTCCACAAAACAGTGGATGAAGGAGAATGAGTAAACTGAAATTTATTGTCTTTACAAACATGCCCTTCCCAATAAGCTATCAAGGAAACTTATAATTACAGGTGAAGAGAAAAAAAGACAAACAGGAAGAGTAAGAATAACCAATATGAGATCAAACAAGGAATGGACTTCCCTAAACATCTCTAATAAAATTTTTCTTATTTAAAATACTTACTGATGAACTGTAATATGTAGCAAGACAGTAAAATGTATGTGTGATAGAAAGTTTTGTAGGCTAGCTAAAATTAGAGAAGTTCATGGGGAGTTCCAGATGTATCCAGTGTAAATCCAAAACTGTCTGGAACCAGCACCATAAGGATGAAGTAATGGGTTACAGTGGCCATGACTGGGGCACTCTAGGGACCAGAGCACCCATCTGCAGGTCAGATCTGCTGTTAAGAAGCTGATTGCTTGTCCTGGGCCCTCATGTGGGACCCCACAGAAGGATTGATGGGATCTTTGGGATATAACTGTCTGTTACTGCCTTTTCCTATTAGTACTGTGTACTTCTTATTCATCTGGCCACAAGTATTTGTATGCTGACAAAGAGACCTTGAACAGATGAAAGATGACACCCCACCCTCCCCCCAATTAAGGAAATGTTCTCAATAGAAGATGTATTATGCAGTTCAAAGCTAGTGTAGCTGGTGTCACAGGCAGAGATTTTGGCTTCTATGCCCATGGATCATCTTCTGGGAGCAAGAACTGATAAGAAGAAATGGTACGAGTGTGAGAAAGAAAGGCAAGAGCATCTTTTCCAATAATCTTGCTCATCTATTGAGAAAGGCTTCTAAACAGGTTCATCAGAGTATGAAGATCAAAGCCTACAATGAACTGGTTGAATTTAAAGTGCTAAGGGAAGTAAGGAAGGTACATAGCAAAGATATGGACTTCAGGTTGGTGAGGGATTTGGTAGAAAGAAAAAAATAAGAGTTGATCTTCAAATACAATCTCCTTGAAGCACTAGAACAGCCCATTGTGAGTGCACAAGAAAGATAAGTACAACAGGAAGACAGATGAGCTGAAGAGTGAAGTTCTGCCTGATCTCACACATAGAAAGGAAATATGCAGAAAAATGGAAATGGGGTCAGGCTACCAGGAGATCTAGTAACATCACCCAGGCACACAAGAGTTGAATTAAGAAAGCCACACAGCTGGCATTGAAACCACCAAGGAACATAGAGGGCAACAAGAAAGGCTTCTACAAATAAGCAGCCTTGAAAGAAAGGTGAAGAAAAATGTAAGCTTGTGGCAAAATAGTGCAGACAAAATAAAAAGGACTTAGTGACAAATTATATAGAAAATAATGAAGTATTTAATGCCTTCTTTGCTCTTTATTCATTGCCAAAGTCAGGTCTCTGAGCCTAGTAGAAAATGTAGGGACTGATGCACTACCCTCTGTACAGGAAGATCAAGTTAGGAAGAATTGAAGTATTTCTGTACATAGGACCAAACGAGATGAATGTACAGAATAGAGAAAGGCTGTGGCGACTTGGAGAAATTCCCAGTTGCCGGTAAAAATCAAGTATTAAACCAATAATTTAAAAAGCTAAGAAGGGCCCAAAAAAGGCTAAGAAGGCCCCAGTCATCTCCTGGGAAGATGAAGAAACAAGTCCTCCACATTTCAGACACGGGAAGGACAGCAGGATGACTGGAATCAACCAGCAGAGATTTATCATGGTTAAATCATCCTTGACTGACCTGATTGCCTTCTATGATGAAATGGTTAGCTCTGTGGAAGAAAGGAGAGTTATAGATGTAGCTTATCTGGAGCAAGACTTTCAACACGCTAAACTGAGATGTGGACTGGATGAGTAGACCGCAAGCGAAAAACTGGCTGGACTGCTGGGACCAGAGAGTGGTGGTAAATGGTTCAATGTAATACAATTGCGTTTGCATGTCAAGGTTTTGGTAGTGGGGGTGCTGTAGGTTTCTGCTGTGGGAAGCTGCTGTGGGAAATTTCCCCTATGTCTGACAGAGCCAATGCCAGCCACCTGCAAGAGCCACTGGGCAAAGCCAAGCCCATCAGCAGTGATGGAAGTACCTCTGGGATAACAGATTAAAGAAAGGGGAAAAAACACTGCCAGAAACACCAGCAGAGAGAGGAGTGAGAATATGTGAGAGAAAGAGCCCTGCAGATACCTAGGTCAGTGAAGAAGGAGGGAGATGAGGTGCTGCAAGTGCTGGAGCAGAGATTCCTCTTTAGCTTGTGGTGAAGGCCATGGTTAAGCAGGCTGTTCCCTTGCAATCCATAGAGGTGCATGGTGAACCAGATATCCCAAGCTGCGGACTGTGGAGGACCCCACACCGGAGCCCATAGGTGCCCAAAGCAGTCTGTGACCCCGTGGGGAGTCCATGCTGGAGCAGGCTTCTGGCAGGAACTGTGGCCCTATGGAGAGGAGCCCACACTGGAGAAGATTTGCTGGCAGAGCTTGTGACCTCACAGGAGACACAGGCTGGAGCAGCCTGTTCCTGAAGGACTGTACCCCATGGAAGGGACCCCCACCAGAATAGTACATAAAGAGCTGCAGTCTGTGGAAAGGACGCATGTTGGAGAAGTTAATGGAGGACTACAGTCAGCCCTCTTGCACTTTGTGCCCCCCATATTGCGGCTTCACATCTTAGCAGCATGATTTTTCAGCGATGAAGGAGGCCCCTTTTCGAAACTGCGCACGCGCGACCTGGCACACACAAATATTCAATTAGGCAGCATGAATATGCAAATCAACCTTCATAGCTGCGGTGGTGGCTCAGCCGCTCGCCCCGTCCCGTCCTGGCCATGGTGGTGTGGCTTCTCGTCCCGTTCCAGCCGCAGCAGTGCGGCCGCTTTGGCACCCCCCTCTAGGCTCCGCTGTTCCCCTAACCCCCCCAGACACGGCCGGGGCTCCACTGCTTTGCCACCCCCGCAGCATGGCCACTGCGGCAACCGATTCACAGCAACACAGTGCCGAAACAGCACCAGGGAGCCGTCTGAGGGTGTGGGGCAAATTTGCAAACTGCCATTCAACGTGGAAGTAGGGCTTCATGACACCCGATTAAGACGACGAGTCCGCAATATAGGAGACCCAACTACGTATATCTCCTCTGGGAGGGACACCACACAAGAACAGGACAAGAGTGTAGGCAGTCCTCCCTCTTGCGGGGGGGACCAATAGCAGAGACAGTATATGATGAACTGACCCAAACCCCTGTCCCTGTCCCCCTGTGCTGCTGCGTGGAGAAGGTAGTAAAAACTGGGAGCAAAGTTGAACCCAGGCAGAAGAGAGAGGTAGGGGAAAAGTGATTTAAGATTTAGTTTTTATTTCTTGTTACTCTGCTCTGATTTTGATCATCAGATTAATTTCCCCCAACCTGAGTCTGTTTTGCCTGCGATGATAACTTATGAGTGCTGTCTCTCTGTCCTTATCTTGACCTATGAGCCTTTCATTATATTTTTTCTCCTCTGTGTGGGAGTAGCTTTGGTGGGACCCTGGTGTTCAGCTACAGTCAACCCATCACAATGGTCTGACATTTAGCATAGTCATCATTTACTTGGACAATGAGCCAGAACACACACTGTTGGGTTTTTGGGTGATACAAAGTTGGCGGGGTGGAGTGATTGATATGCAGGAGGGCTGAGCTGTTATGCACAGGGATCTCAGCAAACAAGAGGGTGCAAGAAGCATGGAGTTCAAGAGAGGCAAATACAAATTCCCATTCAAGCAATGAAAGCCAAGCATGTTCTGGGCTACGTCAGACACAGTGTGGCCAGTAAGTCAAGGCAAGTGATATTTTTCCCTGCCACTCAGCACTGGTGAGGCCACTGGTAGTGGAATATCTTATGGAATAAGATAGAATTTAGGACTTTTTTTTGCTATCAACTCTAACATCCATCCTCCTATTTCACTTGCATCATATGCTTACTTTTTTCCCTGAGAAATCAGAGTGATTGTGAACTGTCTCACATGTTGTACAAATATCATGTTGTACAAATATGTATAACCAAGAAAAAATAAACCAGAGAAACTACATCCAGTATTGATTTTAAATTCACTAGAAGGTCTTTGTAAATTCAAGCATCTATAGCACACTTCATTAATGGAGAAACAAAGATATATCAAAGAATACATATATCTATTATACGTATTCAGAACTGGAGTTATCAACATTTTAGTACTACAAAACAATCAAAATTAATTTGTTATCACTAAGAAAAATTCTTTCCCTGGATAAAAGTACCAAAGATCATCCAGTCATACAAAAACCCCAACTTTGTCTGAAATAGAGAAATCCTGTGTTTTATTACAAATCATTTCTATTTCTTTACAGAAATGTAGGAAAGAAACTATGGTCTATGTCAGATGTAATAGACGCATACGTTTACTGAGAATGGAAAATTACTTTTCTGAAGCCACGGTGATGTGGATGGTCAGGAAATCTGGCCTGGTGTCCCTGCCCCACAACTGGTATTGTGTTTATCCATGAACCTGTGTGATATTTGCTATTTTCTTGCATAGTATGTCAGGTTTCATAACTTAGCCAATAGACCAAGTTGTAATTAGTATATGTGGATGACTATGTCCAACTCAGATGCTTGGACTTATGTAATGTAACACAGAAAAGAAATTAAATCCTTATTGAAATGATTTTAATATAGAGTTGTAGAGTAAGAAATCTTACCAAGGTATAAAACATTACTTGGTGACAAACAGCGGTGGAATCTGGTTTCAGTTTGGGGAATTCCTAAGTGCCAGGTGACACACAAGTGCTTAGTGTCTTCTTGTACTGAGGACTGGGCTGCCCATATCTCAGAACTGACATATCAATGGTATGAACAGGTCGGATTAATGGTGACAGCTCTTCTTCCCTAAAAATAAACAACCTAAGGCCTGTTCCAATAGCCAGACAGCACAAGATTATTGTATTATATTCCTTCTGCTTTTGTTTTACTTTCTGGCTGTGCTGTGATTCAGCACTAAGTTAGTGGTGATCCTTTGTAATAAATGGCTAAATTTGTTTTTCAAACAAAGATGGAGCCAATCATGTCCTATACTGGCATAGTACATTGACAAAGCCATTAACCATTCTGTCAGTATTCCCAACAGAAAAAAATGGAAGTATCAGGAATCATCATCCTGCTGCCTTTTGAATATGAGATACTCCTCTTTGGTAAGTGATAATACTTAGCATTAATAATAAGTACATAAGTATTACCTGCTATGGACATGCAGAGGGATGAAAATCTAGCTAAGTGAACAACTGGCTATTGGCATTGGCAATATATTAAAAAAGAAAGCTTATGAACTGATGTATATTCTTAAGAAATCTCCATATGTACATAATGTGAAATTTTAAAAAATGGTATTTCCCTTCCTCCTCCCTAAGACCAAGATGTCTTAATGAGTCTACAAGAAAGTAGAAAACCCAAGAACTTTTATTCAAGGTAAATAATAAGCAGCAGATGTAGAACTAGGCTTTCCTAATGTTCAGTCACTCGTTAAAACAATGAAAGATCTTTTTTATAGTCCGAAATATTACTTCGGAATTTTAAGTCAGAACTAAAATAGGAAATGGGGATTGGACCTAGATTATATTCAAGGTCACCTTTCAAACCAAACTATGATGGAAAATTAAGTCAGCTGTCAGCACACCTCAGCTATTTAGAGGAGTTTAAAACAGTCTAGAATACTTCAAAATACATTTGCTGTTATAGAAGACAAATATTAAGTAGGTGAAGAGAGCACAAAAGGAGAATTATATCCAAATAAGAGTGATTTTTATTGCTTCCACAAACTTACAAATTAAAAGTGTATCTGGAAAACATTACGTGCCATCAGACGTGGTACTTGAATCTTGTAAAATTTCCAGGAAGTTCTCAGATGACTGAATCAGCCTCTCATGTAATTAATCAAATTAATTCTTCCCTGTGAGTAGGCAACGAGTTATTTATCTAGATATAAATAGCAGCTTTATGAGTTTCATTTGACTCTTACTCACTGTTGCGTGTTAAAAGGTATATATTAATGATTCTCACAATCTGGTTTTGTTTACACACTCAAAAGACAATAGCTAGGAAACTGAAACAGAGTGGATTTTGCTTTCTATTGAAAACTGTTAGGGAAGTGAAGGAAAAGCATCTATAGTGATTGCTGATCAGTTTCTAATAAAACACTGAAACAAGTTAAGTTTCACATGTTTGTGTTTTGCCGAGGATTTAATGTAGTCAAGGTTTTACACAAGGAGGAGCCAGGGTACTTTCTTATACATAGATGTATATATAACTTATGTAAGTAAGTTTATACATTATATACTTAGAAAGTATCCTTACTTTGTGGTATGAGTAGGTGACATAAAATACCAATTGTATGAAAGCACCATTAAATTTGTTCCATGTGATCAAAGCAGTTAATATCAGTTATCTCAGTTCCAGCACAGAGGGAAATACTATTTTGCATTTTGTTTCAGGTAACTTTTCAGCAACCAAATGTTGGCGTGATTTGCGTTTACCAACATGTTCTAATTTCGTAGCTACTCCTGCTTTGAGAAGGGCTGTTGGCCTAGAGGTCAGGAAAGGACTCCAAGAGTCCCTTCCTACCTAAATTATAGACTGATTCTGTTTATAAACTTCATCTGCACTATCATTACACAAAAACTTAACTGCTCACAAATATGTAAACCATCTGCTCCGTTTCTCTTATTTCTGTTAGAATTAAGGCATCTTTAATTATCGTCTTTGTTCATTACAAGTATCTTTACATTCCACATTCCAGATGTACTCAATACCAGGTGTTTTGATTCAGGTGCCATTAGGCAATGACTCACAGTGTGTTGTCTGATGATGACATTTAAAATGGGGGAATACTGCTTGAGGATCTTTGGAATTGGAAATATGTTGAGCTCTTCCCCTTTGAATTTAGGCTGGTCCATTCTGCCAAGCAAGGGTACAATTTAATGCATTAGATAACAATGTGGAAAACAATATCAAAAAGATAGTAATTCCTTTTTTATAGTATCTATTTTGACATTATATTGTGGCAATTATTCTTAATGTTTGGATCCAGATTAATTATTTGTAGTCATAATAATAGTTAAATTGAAATTCACTTCAGGTTTACTTTATTTGTTCAACAGTCACATTATATCTTGCGTGTTTACCTACAACCAACTTTATCTCAGCATGAGAACCTCACTTGCCTGTTAAACTCTTGTCTTTAGAGTCTTATGCAGATTTTATCAATGTGTCTTGTGACATCTGTGTCTAGTAACTGTATCAGCAATTTGCTAGGATGTTTACAAAGGAAGATACAGTTAAGTGAGAAAATTTGGGATTTAGGTTGTTTTATTCTCTACTTGATCCTGTGTTTAATTTTCCAGCCCGTGAAGTGGAATCCATATGCCTGATGATGTATATTCCTTAGATTACACACAAGAGAGTAATGCAAAAGTAAGTGTTTAACCTGTTTGGTAGTTGTCATTAGTACCAAATTAGTACCCAAGAGAATGCTGGTTGCAGTTAATCTATCTGGCCAATGTCATGTTTCAAGAGCTACAGCAGTGGAGGTTAACACCTTAGGAGGTGAGTACAGGCAGTGTCAAGAATGGTTCACATCCTCAGGACAGACACACAAAGAGCACTATGCAGTGCTGGCACATTCCTTCCTTCCTGTCTGCAAAAAAAAAAAAAAAAAATAGCTGGCATTATCTTTAGTGATGCTTCACGTGCTGTGTCTCTTTTTTCCCCTGTAGTGTGGGGTAGACCATCTGTACCAAATATTGTGTTTACTCCAGGCTTACAGCAGTTTACCTGCTTTTTTTAATTAATGTGTCACAAAAACCCTCGGAACAAAGGTTGGGAAAACTTCACTGTGTGTGTCCCAAATCACAGAAATGCCACAGCTTCAATTTTTGCTTACAGAGCACTAACAAAACAGCTTAATTTTAAATTAGAACTCAAGTTTGGAAATTACGTTTTATAAAAAAATAGGTCACCATGACAAACTTATTTAAACTGGGAGGAAAAAACCCAAAACAAGCTTTTCAGGCTTTTCTAATCCCTCAGATGACTGAATTTTCATACTAGCACCCCGAGTCATACTGTTGCACCAGCAACACACAAATCTAATAAAATGCCAGTCTCTGTGTAAATCCCAAGAAAAGTCAGTAACACGTAGTAAGCTGCGCTCAGTTCCCGAAATCCCGAAGGCTCCTCCAGCAGCAGTGGCCGCTGCGTGACATCTGGTGGCCACCAGCCGGCGGGGCCAGACGGCGGCACTGCTGCGGCTGCAGTGTGCACCGCCCCTGCCAGGTGACACACACCGCGCCACCTCTGCTCCGGACCTGCTACAGCACCTTTGCCGCACTTGCGCGTTTTGCCACGGAGCGGCCCAGCTTCCACTAGTGCTATAGTCTGTAGCACGTTAGGTTACATGACTTCCTTGGAGTTACAACGTTTTGTCCCGCCTGTTGAGCTTCCCAGGTGCTCCTACAGCTGCGGGACGTCGAGACGGGGATTTTCCGAGCAACAGAATTTAAGGGAGTTGTCCTTTAAAATGTAGAGGTGGAATTCGCCTCGGCAAAAACCAATCCAGAATGATGCTTTGGAATGTAAGAGATGTCGCAGGCGGCAGCAGGTGCTCCTCATCCTCCCGTGAATGTGGCACAAAATCACAGAAACACCGAATGTGACACCTACACCTACAACCTCCTTGGGCAGCCTGTTCAAGTGTCTTACCACCCACAGAATCACAGAATCACAGAATCAGTAAGGTTGGAAAAGACCATAGAGATCATCAAGTCCAACCTATCCCCTATTACCTAATCTAATCTAGTCTAATGTCCAGTCTAAATCTCCCCTGACGCAGTTTAAGACTGTGTCCTCTCGTTCTATCACTTGTAGCCAGAGAGAAGAGACTGACACCCAGCTGGCTACAACTTCCTTTCTTCCTAATAACTAACCTAAATTTCCCCTTGTAATAAAATGTGATAGGCGTAGAAGCTAGGAGGGAAGAACTGTATAAAAAGCAGAGATTCAAGAACTCACTTTGCGAGCTGAGGTTGGAGGGCTGACCCCCCCAAAGCCGCCCGTCGCTGCGTATTTTGCTCACTTGCCGCTTGCTAAATAAAATTGTATCAACCACTAAAAAAGGAGCAGTTATTTTTCCCATAAATTATAACTTTTATACGTAACACCCTCTTTCAGTTTACATCTTATTGCTAGACTGTGAGGGATCTAGGTTGGTGTTACCGCTCTGGGATGTGCTCTCGGTCTCTGTACGGGTGTTAGATGGTGAGTTGGACTAGATGATCCTTGTGGGTCCCTTCCAACTCATAATATTCTGTGATTCTGTGATTCTTATCTTATCACTGCAGTTCCTGCTGGAGTCCCCCTGTGACTCCCCTGTCGGCTCCCTTCAGGTGTTGGGAGGTTCCCATGAGGGCTCCACACAAGCTTCTCTTCACCAGCCTCACCAGCCCAGACTTTCTCAGCCTGTGTGTGGCCCTCCCCCTTGTGGGTCCCTTCCAGCTCAGAATATTCCGTGATTCTGCGTGTGACTCGCTCCATCTATCACGATGGATAAGATCTACTACATAAAGAACAACAGAACATCCCGAGCTCGAAGGGAACCACAGGATTGTGAGGTTCAGCTCCTGCTTCTACACGGGACAGCCCCGGGAACCGCAGCGCCTGCCTGGGAGCGTTGTCCGAACGCTTTTTGAACTCTGGCAGCCTCGGTACTGCGGGCACTGCCCAGGGGAAGCGGGAGACGGGAACACCCGGGGAAGAGAAAACAGAGAGATGAAGCGCTCAAAATGCTCAGACACGCAGCCCATCGGCTGAGCGACCCGCCGACGCCTCGGGA
>WEKX01005634.1:87040-134992 GCA_013390025.1 Pitta sordida | reverse complement strand
GCTCCCCCATGCTCAGAGAACCCGAGGGGAGAAGCAGAAAAGTGTCCCCAGCGCTCTGGAGTGCTGGGGGGTGGAGCAATGGGCATGGCCTGCATGCATATTAATGACCTGCACTTCTTTGCGAGTTTGGCTTTTTGCAAGGCCCGTGGCCTGACCCGTTCCTCGCAAATGACAAGGTATAACTGTAATTCTAAAATTCTAGCGTCTTCATTTTTCAGGTGATGTTGGAGCATGTAATACAGCTTTGCTTCTTGAAGGGACTAAAGATTTATGATAATAAAAGGCAGAATAGCATCAAGGTTTTAAGTCATAGTTCAGTTTTTGTGGTTTCAGAGTGCATTAATGTTTCTGTTCAAATCTGAAGTCCATTTTGAGGCAAGTCTTCATCCTTTCCACTTGCTGTGCCCAGGCTGGCATCACACAGCAGTCTTATAGCCCACAAGCTGAATCATTTTCATGTGAAGCTGAAACAACAGATGTGCTTCAGCTGCTAATGGACATTCAGTGTATGGAATCATGCTTGAGCTAAATCCAAGTGGAAGAGCATCAAAACCCCTAAAATTATGGGTGAAGTAGAAAAATTCTGTGTAGTTAACATTTCCAGCCCTTGACATCAGCTCTTCAGCTTTACATGCCTCTTACCTCAGAACTTTTCGTATGGATATAACCTTTGTATTCCAGACTGCCTTTCATAAATGGAAGGGTTGCATGGGAAGGAAATAAAGGCATCAATTATATTAAGAGGGGATAAATGATTCTACTTGGTGCAACTTGCTTTATAAAGATGAGGGGTGACATAGACTTGGAGGGTGAGGGATTATAAAAACAACCCAGAATCTGCATGTTGGATTTCGGTTTGTTCTGAGTGGTGTGGCAGGAGACCCACCCTTGTCTGTCAGATGGATTAGCACAGCACTGGAGGGATGTGTGCATGTATCAGCTCATGGCACTGCAGAGGGGTAGGAGAAGTAATTTAAAAATTTGGAGTGTTTCCTTCAGATGCTTGGGATGAGTGGAAGTGTATTTAGGAATAGGTACCTTGAGCTGCTGTTTGTTGTTGATCTATCTGATTTTTCCCTTGGCCTAAAATTGTTATGAGTTGTTTGCCTCTCACCGCAAACAACAGATAGAAAGAAAATGTCTACAAGAAACAGAGTAATCATTGGCTGAGACTTGTCAGGTGTATAAAGAACAGAATTACAGTAGAAGACAGTCTTGGAATGATGTCCTGTCCAAGGGACTAGTCTTTAACGGAGATACTTGTGGCTTCCTCAGTGTCAAAAGTGTGTTTTGTTAAGATGTCTGTAAGAGTGAGCAACATGAAGCTATTCCATGTTAGCATGCTTTGTTTCNGCCTTCTTAGCCACCTGGGCACACTGCTGGCTCATACTGAGTTCCCTGTCAATCATTACACCTAAGTCCCTCTCCACTTCACTACTCTCAAGCCACTCCTCCCCCAACCGATAGCGATGCATGGGGTTGTTATGTCCAAAGTGAAGAACCCGGCACTTCCTGGACACATCGATGATCAGACCTGTCCAGTTCTTGTTAAGTCTGATTTTTCTGTTTTACAGTGTTTTGCATATAAAGTACTGTTTTGCTCTGTAACAAAACCTGAGGAAATAGCTGGAGAGGTACTCCTTTTACACAGTGCTATTTGCCAGCATTTGTGTAGGCATTGGAGTTCCTCACATTTCATTTAACTTCCTGGTTAATAAGGAAACATTCTTGGTTATTGTGATTAAGTACTGCAGCAATATGAGGAAGAAAGATGTTACAGTTTGTGTAATTTTAGGGATGGCATGTTATACCCTACTAGGTTTTATTCTGTCTGGTAATGGATTTGGAGAAATACTTTTTTTTTTAAAATCTAATTTAGCAAGGTAAAAGAGGTGGGAAGACCAAACAAAGAGTTCAGTAGATTTGATAAATGCCCAGCATCTCTGAAAAACAGGTAGTCCCTGTTAACCCAGTTAACTGTTGAGTTTTGTATTCCAGAGAGACCATTTGGGTGTGCTGGCCACATTCTGGTAAATTCAGCTACATATTTTTTGGTCTCTGCTTGTGTTGAAATAGAAACTGCATTGTTCTTTCACACTACAAACTGAAGTAAAATATTTTGCAGAGGACATTAGGCAATTTCAGGTGTTATGTCAAACACTGTTGCAATAAATGCTTTAGTATATTTATCAATTCCAGCGTGGCTCTGCTGCATGTAGCATGCTGAAAATTTGCTTTTGTAACAGTCCAAATAAGTTTCCTTTGAGCACAATAGCAGTATTTAATTGTAAATATCACACAGAAATAGTACAAAATTATTACCAAAAATATATAGGTTTGATTGGAATAGCGTGGGCTGTATTGTCTGAAGAACAACCAGTGAAGATATATGTGGAATTAGGTTAAGAAAGGGTAAGATTGTATTGTCATTCAAGTCATTGGAGTACCAGACAATTCTCTTGAGTGTGTGCGACTTCATTGAAATTATTGAGTTTATTTACATTTTAAAAATGAAGGCTGTTTTTTTATTACCTTTCTGAATTAAGACTCCTATGAAACAAGGTGATGATGGTAGTAAAAGTAACAGCTGGAAAAAGAAACCCATATGATACACAGAAGATTGAGTGTTAACTGACAGGATTACTGTGATAGTGGCGAGACTTGATTTTGTGTAGTTTTATATAATTGTAAAATTTAGCTTTGTCACAGATATAACCTAATGTAGCATTATCTAAAAGATAAATCAGTTCTCTTACAAGAACTTGATTTGCTCTCCATGCTTATTTATGACTCTTACATTTATCAATTACAGTGTCATGGCTAAAATATTGTCTAATTTATATATCAAGGTGTTTTATTGGAGAAATTCTGGAATAATGTTGCAGCAGAGCAGAATATATCCTTTATATGGTTTGGGATGTCTGTACCGTAGACATTCCCTTAGGACCTAGCATTTTGTATTCATACACTACAAAGAGAATGCTCTAAGAAGCAACATTGGTTATGGGGAACACTGGGAAACAAATGTTTCTCTAAATACGCAAAATTTAATTTATGTACTATTCCTTAGGTCCATCTATTTTAGTAATTGTGAAGCAAAACTTTACTGTTAATTTAAAATGTCTCTTCTAAAGCTAATTGCTGTTTCACAGGGAGGCTATCTTTGCTCATTGGGACACTGAAATGCATTGTTTGTTATGCTTATGGACTGATTTATCTCAACTAAATGTGCCATACAGTCATCAGTCAGTGCATTGATTGGTGCAGTTTCCTTAGCCACTTACCGGGCATGAGATGTAGGAAAAAAGGTGCTAGGGAGGAGGTTGCAAATAAAAATAGCATAGTGTTCTAATTTGGACAGTATATACGTGGTACATTTGAGAGAAAAAAAGATAGTACATATATGAGGAAACTGTAAGAAGGTGTCTCGTTTCAAATGATAAAATAGTTACAGTTTTCGTTCTGGTTTTAGTTGCTAGACCGAGGTTAATAGGAGAAGAATCATAGTAGCCTTGACTAATATGTTGAATTGGCAAACCCAGTGGAAAGAAAATGGAAATTACTAGCTCTTGGAAATAAAAAACACTTGGGAATCAAACCCTGAGGCATCTAGTTTTCATTCTTTTTTTTTTCTTTAGGAATTTCCATTTTTAAATAGAGTCAATCTTCTTCTACTTCGCGCCCCCCATATTGCAGCTTCACATCTTAGCTCGGCTTGGGGCGGCCGGCCCGCGCCACGGCAGCACAGTGGAGCCGAGCCAGGCGTGTGCCACTCCTGCAGTGGCTCAGCTATGAGCAAGGAGGCTGCATGCAAGTTAAGAAAGATTTACACCCTCTCAGGTTAGATGTGATGTCTGAGACTTTCTCAGGGTAGACTTGGTGTCTGAGACCAGACATCACATCTACCCTGATGTGGAGAGACCAGGTCTACCCATCCAGAGAGACACTGGGACATCAGCGTGGGTGGCTCCCCCCACCCGTGTCCCCGGCCAAGTGGAAAAGGTTTTTTCCTGGCATGGGGTGGCTATGGGCATCGGAAAGTACTGACATGAACACTGACACACAGCAGGGGAGTTCCAAAAGAGCGCTGAAGCACTGGGGGGCGGTGTGAGGGTGCGGGGCAAATTTGCATGTTAATGAGCTACCAATCAGCGCAGATGGAGGGCTTCATGGTGAGAGGTCAAGACCTGCGGTATCGTGATATAGGAGGCCTGAAGTAATTGCCAATACACAGTTTCATTTTATTCGTTGTTAGAATCTCTTCTGTGTTTGTATGAAAAAGGTTTAAAACTTCATTATTTAGCCTGCTTAAATACAGAAAAGCAGAAATTGAATTCCACTGTTGTCCTTCCCACTCCATGGAAAGAATCAAGAACTTAATTTTATATTATTTTTTACTTATAATTTTTTTACTATTTTCGTGTTAATGTATTGGATACTCCTGCAGTTATACCCTGTCATTCGTGAGANACAGGCACCGTGGCACCGCCCCTCGGCAGAGCAGAGGCACTGCGCATGTGTCGGCCGGGTAAATTCGCAAATGGTTGAATCAAAACTGCGATAAATTCTCCTCACAAATGGGCAGGGTCGTAATGGAGAGGTCGCAATGCACCGGGGATTCACTCTATTCTGCATCTTCTGAGTACTTCATTTTGTCACCTTTCATTGACCATTAAGAAGTAAACTGTCTAAAAGGCATCTTACCTTAAAAAGGAGAAGACTGATTTTTTTTATAAAAATGCATACTTGTTACAGATTTGTGTCAATTTAGAATATTTTAAACATACTTAAAGCTTCTATAATTATTTTTTTCAGTTGCTTTTGCCAAGGATAAGCTACTTGACACTGGTAACAGACAAAGTGAAGAAACACTTTCAGAAAGTTATGAGACAAGAGGAAGTTAGTGAAATATGGTTTGAATATGAAGGTACACCACTGAAATGGTGAGTTTATTTAGCTTTGTATCTTTACACAGTTTATCCTGTGAAGAGTTCCCAGGTTCAGCACAGTGTCAGTATTTTTTTTTTTTTTCAAGTAATCACTCCCTGGGGTTTCAAAGTTGACAGAAGGGGAGGAGGATAAGGAAAGCAAGTTGTTTCGCAAAAAGAAAAGAAGATTTAACATTAAACCTATTTCTTCATTGCTATACATGTATTTTTACTATATGTATAAGGCAGAGGTTGTGCTGTTCTAACTAACTGTTAGAACTAACTGCTGTTCTAGTTGTTATCGAAATGTATATGAAAGGCCTGTGGTTTGGGCTTTACCGTTTCTTGCAGTAGAATCACCAAATAAATTTTGCTTACTCCCCTTTTTAGAAGATGCCTAGTGACACAGATAGAAAGTAACATTTCTGGAAACTAAATGCAAAGAGGTTATATGCTTAAAGATAATAAAATGTGTAACACTTTTCACTGGTGTGGTATGTGCTTGCACTGTAAAATAATATAATATTGATCTGCAAGCTTTTCTTGATATCAGTTAGCCCAACTTTATTGAACTGATTCCTGTTGATGCTATTTTTGTTCTGTCATATAGTCTATTAAAATTATCTTTATGGGTTTTGGTGTTTGGTTTTTGGGGTTTTTTTTGTGAGAATCAAACTGACATTGTTTCATTTAAGTTTCATAAATACTACTCATCAAATTTTGTTTCTTCGTTGCCATTAAGAGTGTTAAAGTAAATCTTCTGAGAGCCGCAGTGTTTGCTAGCTCTGTAGATAGCATCGGCTCTCCAGAAGGTATTTAGTATTTTAAATGCTGAAGAGATTTTAATCTATTTTTATATCCTGTATCATAATAGGAAAGAAAACCACCAGTGACTTTTTTTATCTTCTTGAACTTGGATTGTCGTATGATTAGGAAGCATGACATCATGGAGTCCCTGTAGACTTGGTGACACAGGAGATCTCTTCTAGTCTTTTGTTTCTTTGAGACCAACCTTGCTGTAAACCTTGAAAATATGTACAGTAAATAGAAAATGCATAAAATCTGTGGCAAAACCAGCTTTAGACATCTCTATAAATTATCTGGAGTTTACAAGCATTTCTTGTGTGCTGTAGTGACCTTGAGTTGTGGATACTGTCTAAATAAACACCAAGGAACCAAGCAGTTTGTTCATAATCTCAGGCAGATAATGGGAGGAAACCGTAAGTTTTCATAGAAGTTATAACAAGAAAGGAAAGGGATTGTTTACTTTAACCAGAAATACATATAGAATTGTGTTTTCTCTCAGTTTTCAAATATCACAATATTAAACTAGAATTAAAATTGTAGAATATAGATATAGAGTAAAAATACAAATGACAATTCTAAAATGAAGAATTAGTAAACTCAATGAACACTGAAATGAAAATTAATAGTGTAATGATGATCTGCTAGTTAAGGCTCTGATCCTTCAGAAAACTAAGCATATTCTGCCAGGAACACCTCTGCTGATTTCAGTGGAATTGCTTTTCGAAGGAGAATTCTACCTGCAAACCATTATTTTGGGAGAATGGCAATCCCATATATGTATATATAGCTGAATCTTCTTCTAGGGAAGACCCGAATACCAGAACTGAGAATTAGATTGAGTTAGTAGTTTGTAGAGAAAGAATAGTGAGCATTAATATTTAGTCCTTTAACTATGACTTTTACATTCAGAATCAAATAGAACTTGTTAATAATATTGTTTATTCTAATTATTTACATTGTACTGTGAGGTTATGTTGCTTACAGTCTGTGCAGTTTCCTATCTGGCTGGGATAAAGTGTATCTGTGTTCAGCTGCAGCTGTTCTGTTTTCTAGTGAGATTTGGGAGGAAGGCTGAAACATAGTTTCAACTTTCACGGTCTGCAGCACATGAGCCAGGCTCCAGGAGGAGGATGAAGCTCTCCAGGCCTGAAGTTACAAGGGGCCTGGGGCCTCCCACTGAGAATGTTGGGACAGGGGAAGATGGTCTCTTTGCCTGCAGGAGGCATGTACTGAGGGTGAGGGTCAGTGTCACCAAGGTAAGGAGCTGCAGAGAGAGGTTCTCAGGCTGTGCAGCATTAGTGAGTACAGAAGGAAATGGATCAAATCTCAGAGACCCTGCAGCTACAGAAGCTTAAACCTACAACTGCATTGAAGGAGATGCATACAGAGTCTGTGATTATTGGATTAGAAAACAGACTCCTAAGGTATAGAAAAGCAGGAAGCTTATGACTTCTGGCAGCAGGAGGAAGGTTTCCTTTACACCTGCATTTATGTAAGTACGGTGTAGGTTCAGTGATCTGGCTGCAGGTGAAGGACTGAAAGCTTTGTTCAGTCATGCATCTGATGTTGCTGAGCCTGAACTGTGCAGGAGCTCCAAAAGAAATGCAAATTAAGTCAAGAGCCTGTATTCTGCCTATTGTCCTTTATCCAGGATTTTTAACTACCATTTGATGGTCACTACAGCTGAAGCTGCCACTGATTATCAGATACAGAACTCTTTTGTATTGTTAGTAAGTAACTGATTCGGATGTGGATCCTCTCTGGTGTATGCAGTGTCTGTATCAAGGAATCTTGACTACTTGTTGCTTTTCCAGCAGATGTTAGAGATTAACAGAAACCAGGGTCTTTGATGCTTGAGTCAAGAATTTAAGAAGATTCCTGAGTTTTTCAGAGAAGGGTTTTCTATTTCCTTGCCTGAATTGCATGATCTATTGCCCTTACTGGTCCCTCCTCTGATCTGGAGCCACAAGAACTTGACCAACCTGTTGTCTGTCCCATTAAGTCTAAGCTGCTCTCTCACATGGAAGACAACCCTCTGTCCTCATTTGCCCTTCCTGTCTTTACTAAGCAGTTTGTCTGTCCTTCCACAACAGTATTCCAGTTGTGCAAGCTGTCTCACCATGCCTCAGGTAGACCAACACTGTCACAATTTTGCTGCTCCATGTGGAACTCTAGTTCCTCCTGCTTGTTCCCCAAGCTGTGTGCAGTTGTGGTAGGCTCTTTTCTTTTCACCACTTGCTTTCCACCAATGTCTGTTAATTTCTATTTGTCTGTGGGTTGTTCACACTCCTGTTGTTTATGCTCTAAAGGTCTTCCTACCAGCCTGGCCAACCTGAGGGCAAAGATACTTTTGTCCTAAGTGGGTTCCATCTCTCCCCAATGGTCCTTTATCCCCCAAGAGTGTCCTGTGTATTTAAAAGCCAAGTCCTTGTTGCATCAGCTACCCAACCTGACCTGCAGTTACGCACAACCCTCTGAGCCTGTCTCCTTTAATGGCAAAATTGTGGAGATGCCACCTTGCCCCTAGAGCTGTATAGTCACTTTTGATACTCTCAGGTGTTCCCTTGCAGCACTTAAGATTTCTGCCAGTGTGGGTGAACAGCAGGGACTAATAATCCAAGCACAGGACAAACTGTGCTAGTCTGCAACTTCTTAACAGGCAGCAAACCTCCACAGGTCTATAAGTGAGGTTGGCAGATGGGGATGGTCTGTCCCCTGTAGGATGGAGTCTCCTAGTACTATCACTGCTTCCTCTTGCTATCCAGCTCTGATGCTTCCTCAGAACTTCCAGCCACTTGTCTGCCATGGAGGCACTGACAGCAGGCAGAGAAGGAGCCTGGCCTCTCTTGCCAGAGGTTAAGGAAACTTTTCTGTCTGACCATCCAGGATGGTCTGGCAGTCACACACTTGCACTACCTGAGCTCGGACTGAGGCCTCTTTGCAGCTGGTGGCCCCAGGGACCTGATGGGTGTCCTGCCCAACTCCCTACACACCCCACACCCACACAGTCAGACCGGGTTTACTTACTGGCTCAACCCTCGGTTTCCCATAGCAGTCCCAGACGTCTGGATCCTCAGAACAGTTTAATTATGGTGCAGCAACAGAGTGACGGTTTGAGCTGGGTGCCTCCCCGAGGGGACCCCAAGCAAAGGAAACCTTGGGCTTTTATGCTGTCACATGTGCAGTAATCTGGAGTTTTCCCGCTGATTCGTTGGCTCCTGTTGTGTCCCTGAGTGTCCAGTCACCTGGCTGTCGCCGCAGGTCCTTGTGCCCTTTGTTATGCAAAGGGTCAGTGCCAATTCACAGCCTTTTGCCTCGAGTTCCCCCACCCAGAGCTCAACCTGCAGCTGGCACTGCAGCTGCACACTGAGCTACCTGGACATAATGTATTCCTCATACCAGAGGGCACAAGACTCTGGACTTCCCCATCTTTTGAGTTTTTATTGCCTGCCAACTTGCCTGCTCCCCAGGTTCTCATCTCTGCAAGGTCTCAGTGAAAGTGCCATCAATCTCTCTTTATCTTCTGTGATGCTGCCCAGCCCACTGAGCTCCTGCAGCTCTGTGAACTTACTGACATAGCTCCTCTACTAACATGCACCTCCTCCGGGACATTTCGTCTGCTTGCCTCAGGCCTCAGGAGAGGTCCCATGCTCTGTGGGCAGTTTGAGACCTGGAGAGCTGCATCCTTTCTCAGGTGCCCTGCCTGAGTCAGATGCCACTCTAATGTGCTGGAGTGGTTTCTTCAGCAGATGCTAGGGGATGACGCCATATACCTTGTTTCCATCCTATCCGAGCTCTTGCACATGGCCTTCCATGGAGTTTTTGTCCCCTTTCTGTGGATTGTGTTCTAGCCCTGGTTGCATAGGTGTCTCTCTAGTATTAACCAGATGGATGCTTGACCCTTTCTATTTAGGAATCGGTGGAAGACTGAAGGTCAGAGCACCCTTTGATCAGGCAATCTATCAACTGTGCGAGGCACAGGGGTTTTATTGAAAAAGTCCTGATGACATAAACTTCATTATGTAATCTAAACTGCGTAGAAAATACTGAAGTAGGCCAAGATGTGATGCAGGGATTTTTTAGTAGCTGTGTGAATTTGTTTTGTTTTTGTAGTTACTTGTTTTATTTGGTAGATTGAAAGTAACTAGAAGTCATAGTTTGTGTTTGTGAAAGTTTGTGTTCATCTAATGCCAAAAGAAATCTGATTTTTGTTAGTTAATTCACCTGCAAAACCACTCTTTCATGAAACTTGCTGAATCCTTGTTAAGTGTTTAGGACATGATTGGCAATTAGTAATAAACAGTCTTCATGGTAAAAACTTGAGCATTAGCAGTGAATCTGACTATATCGGGGTATGCATTCTCTTTATTCTCAGGTAAGTTCAGTATTTTTTGTATTTTTATTTTGCTGTTTTGGTGAATTTGTCTTAGCTTTAGGGTGGCTCACCTGTAGAGGGTGCTAACGCATTGTTGTGCGCCAGGAAACTCGCTTGACACAGGTGCTTTCCATACTTGTGTACTTGGTTCTGCGACCTGTGATCTGTCCCATTTAATTCAATGAAGCTACTGAGTTTGCAGTTAGGTGTGTGTTTATCTCTCCGTAGGATGAAAACCTAGTAAGGATGTTTTAGTTATGATTTTTGAAAGATAAGAGATAATAGATCTTGGTATGCTGAATGCAAGAAAAAAAAATCAAAAATCTTGCCCTTGTCTGCATGTGAAAAGACTGAAGAAAGACCTTTTTAACAGTGCCTGTAGAAGTTTTGTGTATGTAAGGAATAGTTCCTATACTGCTGGGAGCTGTGTCTTCTAATTAATTTAAAGGAGAAAAAGCTATAAGACAGAATTGAATACTGGGAGGAAGCAAGCTTCTTTATGTAACTCCTTTAATCTAGAATACTACTGAATTACAAAATTCCAATTAATCTTTTTTCATCCCCTTTCATTCTAGCTCAATTGATAGTAAAGATATAGCGTTCATATTGATCTACCCTCTTTTAGCCCTTACACAGATTTGTCATTTTTTCCCTTTGCTACTTATTCTCTGCAATGACATCAGGCATGTGGGA
Source organism: Pitta sordida (assembly GCA_013390025.1). Classification (NCBI taxonomy): domain Eukaryota; kingdom Metazoa; phylum Chordata; class Aves; order Passeriformes; family Pittidae; genus Pitta; species Pitta sordida. The sequence continues at coordinate 124,189 of WEKX01005634.1, read as the reverse complement.
GAGCAAAGGGATGGTAAGGGTCAGTGTGGTACAAACCCAGGGCACTGAAATACCGTTTATTTGAAAGCATTTGGGCTTTTCTGTTAGACCAGCTGCCATTGTTACAATTTTAACTAAAAGCCCTGTTTTGAAGGGTTCCACAGAGCAGCTGTAGGCCACTTAATGCTGTTGCAAAAGTAGCAGTGTTTTGTGGGCACAGCTTGGTTTAGATACTGAACATGTAAATTCCAGACTTGACTCTGCCAGAGACTCAGACGTTTATACTTGCCTGTATAACTTTTATGAATAAGCAATAAAGAATACTAAGTGTGGGATTCGTATATAAATGCAGATATGTTAAGTATGTTAACTGTTATATGTAGAATTAATTGCATAGCTTTTATATTAAATTCATATCTCATCATTTTTAGGCATTACCCAATTGGTTTGTTGTTTGATCTCCATGCATCAAATACAGCCCTTCCTTGGAGTATCACAGTACATTTCAAGGTAAAATTGAAATACTTTTAATTAAGAACAAGTAAGCATGAGATAGTATGAAGTTTGGAAGCTAGGAAAAGGTTTTTATAATTATTTTATAAAATAAATGAATGTTATGATTTCAAAAAGAGAATGTTTATTCCTCAGGCAGTGTATAAAAGTTTCTGTCAATCTGCAGTTGCTTTCCATGAGGCTATGGGTGCTCTCATATATTTTTCCTTAGAAAATTACTCTATTATCATCTGAAAAACCAATATTGTTTTTCACAATAAGTTATGGCGCTATGTCAGTGCAATTAAGTAAATAAAAGTAAACTTTCTATAATGTTTTTAAGTCTGTCAACTGGAGTTGACTTAAGATTGGGAAGATTGAGAAGTGCTTGTCCTTTTAGACATATATGAGCGTGGATATGAAATACTGTAGAAGTCCTTGAAGACAAGGAATGTTGTTGTACTTCATGTTGGTCCCTGAGTGAAATGAGTTTGTTCATGTGATGTCTTAGTCACAGGAGAGACATTACCTTGATTACACATTGTAAAACCATTAGGTATGACTTAATAGCATCACTGATCTTTGTTCAAAAAGGTACTAACGGGTACACTAAAGCTAATAGGGTTAGCTTTGGTGCAGGATTCTTGCACAATAATTCCAGGTATGTTTTGAAGTCAAAAGCTCACCTAAAAATCATATATATTTGATTTTGAAATGTTAATGTTAAAAACCCTTTTTGAAATGTTAATATAAAAGAAACAATGCAATAGGAAAACTGATCTGAAGAAAAGCACTAGGTTAATAGGCTTGATTTTAGTGCTTGAGAGATTTGAGTGAAATTAAGAGCATATTGGGAAGCAGTTGTGTTGAACATTTTGATTCAAACAATTCTTCCCTTAAAGGTGTGTTAGAAAACGTTTTCCTTCTGGAAGTCGACACTGAGTCATTCATTCTTACAATGTGTATTTCTACATATTGAAACTGCTAAAATGAGTGACTAAATGAACTTCAAGTTGGGGATGTTTTTGAAACCATTGTAACTGCTACACTTCTGTGTGCTAACTGTCAGAGAGACCTGGGATGAAGAAACTTAGAGAGTGTTCTGACAAAAATACAGAGCGTCTAATTTCATTATTTCATTGTTACATTCTGAAAGCTCTGGGATGTTAACAGTGGCAGTGTGTGGATGTTGCCATTGCAAAGTAGAAGCATCTTGAGAATTAAGTTGGTTTTCAGTTTCATGCAGTAATGCAATTTGATTTTAATGTCCTTATATTGCTGCTTGCCACAAGATCAACTAGTTTAAGTTTTTGTCAAAGGTATACATTAAAATCTGCAGAAATAATTTACTTCTAAGCCAGTGTTATGTTAAAAGTTGATGTAATTCAGTGATATAATGTCTTGGAGTTAGCACCTGCATAATCTTGCTTCCCATTTTGATGTAATCTGGAAGTTTATTTAAATAAACGCTTCTTAATCCTTAAAGTCAAAACATAACTAAAATATATCAAAGTACGTCAAAATATTGAAGAGGTTTTCTTGTGTTAGTATCTTACAGCTGAATACTTTAACTGTGGGATTTCTGCTTAGATCATTCTTTCAATTTCTCTGTAGTTATTCTTCAAAGAGCCATAATTTTTATTTGGCTCAATTGAACAATGTTAGATTTTTCTGAGATTTTGTTGTCATAGCTGTGTTCTTTCTTCAACCAAAGCATGCAGTCAACAACAGATATCTCAAAACATCTGCAAAGAGTGTTTTTCAACTTTTTTTTAGAAGTCCAACTCCCTTTATCAGGTTTCTTTGTTTAAAGTTAAAAACATGAAAAAGGTTTATTTCTGTTCAGCAGAAGTTTGGAAGTTGACAGATGACTGTAATTGTCCTCCTGTATGCTGACCAAATAATAAACACAGGCTTTGCACTGAAAATAGAGTTTGTTAATTTATACTTCTGGTATGCAATAAAATAACATGCATTTATATCTTGTAAATTTGAAAGAAGAATGAGTTTGAACAGCATACTAAAGTCTGAGACTCATGAGAAGCTGTAGGCTGGGAAGTTGCTTTTGTTACCCAGGTGTGCCTTTAGGGGAAGGAGGGAAACTCTATCCCTTCTTGTTAAAATCATCTCATGCAGTGTGCTTAGAACTATTTGTGTTTTCAGTGGGCCAGCCATCTCTCCAGAGCAGTAGATAAGAAGTGGTGCACTCCTCTGGTAATGCATAGTAGCACTACTGGAGGAGAGGAAATTGGGTGTGCCAGGGGAAAGGCTGACATTGTCCCTCTGCTGAAGCCCTTATCTGCTGGTATCTGCCTCTCCACCCATGACCTGATGCAGAGGAGAGACTGCATCTGTCCTTGTGTAACAGCCATCGTCTGGGTGAAAATTGGGTCAGGTAGAGTGAAAAGGAAGTACTTTTCCATGTAGCATATGGATAAACTGTGGAACTGCTAGGAGATACTGCAGAGCCAGAGCTATAAATCTATGAATTTTGAAAGATGGTTACCACAGATGGTAACTAAACACAGATTCATGGATGTCCCCCTGCCACTGGATGCATTCCTTTTGGGTTTTAATGCACTATTTTCTGTAACTGTAGTCTAATGCAACTAGACTGTTGCAGTATAAACAAATGTTTTGTGAACTAGAAATGATAGATAAATATGGGTGGAGTGGAGTTATGAAATGAGACTATTGAAATTGCCTGTGGTGTTCTTGGAACAGTTTTATGTGAGAGGTCATTTAGTGCTCCTGTCTTGTACAGATGATACCCATTTCTTTATGCAGTTCGTGCTGCAAGTGTTTACTGATATGTGAAAATAAAAAACAGTACTCATTGAGACTTCTAAGAAAATTGGAGTCAACCCTTGGTAAATTTTCTTTCAAAGATACAGAGCATGGAGAGACTACGACATCATTGATAAGAGTACTTGAATTAAAGCTGCTTAGGGCATCTGTTGAAACTTTTTGCAAATCTCCTAGTTGTATAGCTAGGAGTGGCTACCAGCTTGTTTATAGTTGACTCTTTCTTCAGGGAACTGAATAAAGTTATTTATGATTGATCGCTATTTCCTCAAGTAGAAAGAAGGCAAGTAGTGGTTAAAAAAATAAACATAGAAGCATACATGATCTATATTTAAGTATAAAACTTATTATTCTGTGCCCTGGTTTATAAATCGGTGGGGTTGCCATATTTTCTGTTCATCGTCTCACGTAGCTGAAACTGTTTCATATGCTTCTTGTAGATGCAGCCGTGGTTTTTTGCTAAGTTATCACTTTCATGTTTAGGTTTTTCAGTAACTACTCACAGTACTACATAGAAATGTGTCACTGTTTTCCTAACGCAGAAAAGAGTAGACAGGACTGAGATTATTTTCTAGGAGTGTTTTCCAAGCTTTCACAGTGTTACTCCTCAGAAGCTAGGTAAATTAATCATGTCACACGTAGTTCTACAAATGTGGCCAGATTCTTTACACTGGCCTAGCTGGCTTTGACCAGTTTTAAATACAGTGAGCCCCCGTTTATTCGCGGTCCGCTATTTGCGAGCTTCAGTATTTGCTGGTGATTTTTCCGCGAGCTCTGCAACCTCGGCACGTGCAGAAGCTACTGCAACCTCAGTCGGATCGGCCCCCAGCTCCGCCGCTCGCGCCGCCAGCTCCGCCCCCTCCGCCTCCCCGATCACACAGCCTCCCTTCCCCGCTTCCCCCCGCCCCGTTCGCAGGGCTTGTGACGTGCCCCCACCACGATTCCGTCCCTGTCCCGCTTGCTCACTTGCCGCGGCTCGTGACGCCGGCACACCCCCGCCCCAATCCCATCTCGCTCGCTTGCTGCAGCTCACGGCGCTGGCGCACCCCCGCCCTGATTCCGTCCCCGTCTCGCTTGCTTGCTGTGGCTTGCGGCGCTGGCGCACCCCCGCCCTGATTCCGTCCCCATCCCATCTCACTCACTTGCTGTGGCTTGCGGCGCTGGCGCACCCCTGCCCCAAATCCGTCCCCGTCCCGCTTGCTCACTTGCCGCGGCTCGCAGTGCCAGCCCCGTGCCCCGCCCTCCCCCTCCCTGCTCGCACAGCCAGCCCCATCCGCAGTTGCCGCTCCCCCCCGCCTCGATTCCGATCCTGTCCCCATTGCTCCCACACCGTGCCGCCGCTGCCCCCCGCCCCGCGCCGGTCCCGTCCTCTGCGGAGCACAGCCAAACATCTGAAACAAGCCCTGCTCCCAGGACCCACCCTCCTCCCAACCTTATTAGGGGAGGGGGCGNGGATCGGCCCCCAGCTCCGCCGCTCGCGCCGCCAGCTCCGCCCCCTCCGCCTCCCCGATCACACAGCCTCCCTTCCCCGCTTCCCCCCGCCCCGTTCGCAGGGCTTGTGACGTGCCCCCACCACGATTCCGTCCCTNAGCCTGCGAGTAATGGGGATTCACTGTACTATCTTCTTGTTATTCTGAAGACAACACTGTGTTATGATTTCTGGAGCCCATCCCCAGGGAGTGAGAGTTCCTGCAATTTGAAATTGATTGAAAGAAAGTCAGCAGGAAGATATCTACCTGTAGAAAGAGAGGAATGTCCATAAAAAGACCCTATGGTACATGTGTGTACATATGTTTAGCAGAACAATCCTTGTAACAAAACTGGTTTTTCCGTAAACTTAGCTAAAACACCAACTTTTAACCATGAGAGTCAGTTTCTATATTACTTGGCATTAGATGTATTCCACTGTTTCTTCCCTTTTTTTGTGGGATGCCACTGTTGCACTTTGAAATCTTGCATGTAAAGAAGTTTTTTTATCTTTTAAGTTTGCTATTTATATCTGTTCAGTTCTTCTGGATTGGTTACTAGACGTTACATTTTTTATTTGTGCAAGTAAGTTGAACTTCTGAAAGTATTTTACAGGCCTGTGCAGATGTCAATTGGCAAATAACAAACCCAGTAATACTTTTCTGGTAATCTCAAGCCCAATTATGCTGAGACATTCAACTTTGTAGGGCAAAACAGGAGTAAGGTCTGCCACAGAACTTTCCTTATTGTTCTGTCCTCTTTAATGTCTTTATTACCTGGCAATTCTCATATGAGAAACTAGATTTACCTCTGTCCTTTGATTTTGATCAGCTTAACATATGTCAGTCCTAAGTATAACCAGCACTCCCCTTTGTGAGTTGAGCACCAAACTATGTCAACTTTAGTGGAAATTATATTAGCAATCTTCTCTTTGCTTTATGGCCCTATTTTTTGAAAATATCCTTTTGATCCACAGTTTACAGAGTTTCGGTTCACTGCTATAAGGAGCAACCACTGTATGAAATTTGATTATTTAATTTCTAACTCTTTTCAATAACCTAATGAAAAGGGAACTATCACTCAGGATTTCCTTCAGGTACGGGAATTCCCAGCTCCCTTGCACATTGTTTACTGGTACTAGAGTTTTGGTATTCTGGATTCCTTTATTTTGAAGCAGTCTTTACGATTTTTCGTGAGTTCATGTGAAAGAGTGAAGGCATGTTTCTTTTCAGCATTATAATGTTCCTTCTGCAATGTGTTAACTATATTGTAAAAGCTTTTGAAAAATATCCCGTTATATGTATTTTTATTTCCAAATTATTTTGACTGTCCCTCTCAAAAGCTTTTTAAAGCGTCAATTTGTAATGGGTTAAGAGGAAAGGGCTTCTGATGCAGTGGCATGAGAATTAAAGTATAAAAATGTGACAGCCCCTTGTTATGGAGGGCAAGACTAAAGATACTGCCTCTGGTTTGGCTCTGAGGTTTGCTCAGTTCAGCATGGTCATAAGCAATGTGAAAATAAGATGAATAAGAAGGTAATAAATATGACTGAGTTTTAAAACTAAAGACAATGGATTTGTGTTACTGAATGTTTGTATTATAAAATGGCAAGTGATAGTAAGTGTTGATAAAAATTAGAGGAAGAACAACCACNGTCCCGCTTGCTCACTTGCCGCGGCTCGTGACGCCGGCACACCCCCGCCCCAATCCCATCTCGCTCGCTTGCTGCAGCTCACGGCGCTGGCGCACCCCCGCCCTGATTCCGTCCCCGTCTCGCTTGCTTGCTGTGGCTTGCGGCGCTGGCGCACCCCCGCCCTGATTCCGTCCCCATCCCATCTCACTCANTTGTATAGCTCTACAATGCTTGACTTCTGATCCGTTAATTTCCAAAGAAATCTTTTTTTGTAACAGAATGAGATTAACTACTCTAATTCCTCAATAAATTAATTAAGAGAGGTAGTTGTCATTTACTGAAGGGATAAGAGTTACCCAAGGAATGGTAGCTGTACATTTGTGGTGCTGACTGCAATGTTGACAGCTCTAACCAAATAAAAAGGATGTCACACAGGCTAGCAACAGTCACGTGGATTAGGTAAAGTTGGAGCTGACAAAGATTTCCAGTATCTCTAAGGAAAAATGTTTGTAAGTGGCAGATCTGCTGTATTTCATATATNACACCAACTTTTAACCATGAGAGTCAGTTTCTATATTACTTGGCATTAGATGTATTCCACTGTTTCTTCCCTTTTTTTGTGGGATGCCACTGTTGCACTTTGAAATCTTGCATGTAAAGAAGTTTTTTTATCTTTTAAGTTTGCTATTTATATCTGTTCAGTTCTTCTGGATTGGTTACTAGACGTTACATTTTTTATTTGTGCAAGTAAGTTGAACTTCTGAAAGTATTTTACAGGCCTGTGCAGATGTCAATTGGCAAATAACAAACCCAGTAATACTTTTCTGGTAATCTCAAGCCCAATTATGCTGAGACATTCAACTTTGTAGGGCAAAACAGGAGTAAGGTCTGCCACAGAACTTTCCTTATTGTTCTGTCCTCTTTAATGTCTTTATTACCTGGCAATTCTCATATGAGAAACTAGATTTACCTCTGTCCTTTGATTTTGATCAGCTTAACATATGTCAGTCCTAAGTATAACCAGCACTCCCCTTTGTGAGTTGAGCACCAAACTATGTCAACTTTAGTGGAAATTATATTAGCAATCTTCTCTTTGCTTTATGGCCCTATTTTTTGAAAATATCCTTTTGATCCACAGTTTACAGAGTTTCGGTTCACTGCTATAAGGAGCAACCACTGTATGAAATTTGATTATTTAATTTCTAACTCTTTTCAATAACCTAATGAAAAGGGAACTATCACTCAGGATTTCCTTCAGGTACGGGAATTCCCAGCTCCCTTGCACATTGTTTACTGGTACTAGAGTTTTGGTATTCTGGATTCCTTTATTTTGAAGCAGTCTTTACGATTTTTCGTGAGTTCATGTGAAAGAGTGAAGGCATGTTTCTTTTCAGCATTATAATGTTCCTTCTGCAATGTGTTAACTATATTGTAAAAGCTTTTGAAAAATATCCCGTTATATGTATTTTTATTTCCAAATTATTTTGACTGTCCCTCTCAAAAGCTTTTTAAAGCGTCAATTTGTAATGGGTTAAGAGGAAAGGGCTTCTGATGCAGTGGCATGAGAATTAAAGTATAAAAATGTGACAGCCCCTTGTTATGGAGGGCAAGACTAAAGATACTGCCTCTGGTTTGGCTCTGAGGTTTGCTCAGTTCAGCATGGTCATAAGCAATGTGAAAATAAGATGAATAAGAAGGTAATAAATATGACTGAGTTTTAAAACTAAAGACAATGGATTTGTGTTACTGAATGTTTGTATTATAAAATGGCAAGTGATAGTAAGTGTTGATAAAAATTAGAGGAAGAACAACCACAAGTTAGATGGTGAGTTGGACTAGATGATCCTTGTGGGTCCCTTCCAACTCATAGTATTCTGTGATTCTGTGAATTGTATACCTCTACAATGCTTGACTTCTGATCAGTTAATTTCCAAAGAAATCTTTTTTTGTAACAGAATGAGATTAACTACTCTAATTCCTCAATAAATTAATTAAGAGAGGTAGTTGTCATTTACTGAAGGGATAAGAGTTACCCAAGGAATGGTAGCTGTACATTTGTGGTGCTGACTGCAATGTTGACAGCTCTAACCAAATAAAAAGGATGTCACACAGGCTAGCAACAGTCACGTGGATTAGGTAAAGTTGGAGCTGACAAAGATTTCCAGTATCTCTAAGGAAAAATGTTTGTAAGTGGCAGATCTGCTGTATTTCATATATATGAATGAATCTGCTTGGAGGAAACATCACCTATTTCTATGCAGACCTTTGAAAAATAAATTATCTTTTAGAGTCGGTATGAATTAGTTGCTTGTCACTTACTTCTCCCCATTTTCTCCTGTTTACTGCCTAAGAATTGAACATGTGCTTGAAAACATGTTAAAATTCGGGTTTTACAGGAAATTGTTCATCTTGTATTTTTCCTGAAACATTTTCACTGGAAACAGTTGCTGTTTTGCAGATTGACAGACTGGTTGTTACATTCTTCCACAAGTAGAAGATTCCAGTGTGCTTCCTTTGCTTAAATATATGCCTGTGTAAAATAATCATTTATTCTTTACCATCCAAGGTATGTGATGCAGTCATTTCTCTTGATCTATCATCTCTTTTTGTAGAATTTTCCAGAAAAGGATCTTCTGCACTGCCATTCTAAGGATGTGATTGAAGCTCATTTTATGGCTTGTATAAAAGAAGCAGATGCTTTAAAGCACAAAAGTCAAGTCATCAATGAGATGCAAAAAAAGGATCATAAACAACTGTGGATGGGGTTACAGAATGGTAAATACAACACATCATTAATTATATCTAGGTCTAGCGAGCTAATAAATATTTTTTTTAAATTTGAGTTACGGTAGGGGATGTAAAATGTGATTGTTCTGCAGAATTTTTGTCTATTGTCATGAAAAGCATTGATGGTTTTGGTGGGGGTTTGGGGTTTATTTTTTTAGTTAAAGTCATCATTTTGGTGATAATTCAAATGTGACTTGAGTTATTTGAGGAACTAGATTGGGTTGTGGCTCTGTTTAACAAACCAGAATTGGGAACAAATGAAAATAGATAGTGTCTAGTGTACTTTTGTGCTGTTGATTGTCTTTATTTGAGAGACACCTGGGGTGTAAGTGTTCAGTAATTGTGGTCTTAGACCACAAAGAAAACAGTTTGTCTCCTCTGGTTAATGCTTAAGAGTTGTCATTGGTACAGGTAAACTTTTTTTGAAAGTTGCCCAGTAGATTAATAATTTTGCTTTTCTCTCTGCCAATTCTTTTTTTTTTTAATTGCTAACACTACCATGGCTTTCACAACAAATTCAGCGTGAATAAATATTGACTTGAAAAAGTCAGCAAAGTCTTATAAAGTAACTAATGTCCTTACTTTGCACAGAAGGCATGAATCTATATTGCAGTGCAAAATAAAATGGCTTTGTTTGTAGTGTCTTCCCTTATCATGGGTCTTAGAGTCCTGTAAGTTGAAAAGCTTTTTTGAGTATTTCAGAAACTGCTCTCTGGAGTGGACGAGCATGGAAGTTTCATTGCATTTTTTGAAGCTGTCATTTATATTACAGTAATCTCTCACCTCTTTGCACCTCAAATTTCACGACTTCACCTCTTCGCGAAGACGCCATAGACTTCCCTACATAGACTTCCCTTGATTCTTTGTGGTGTTTTTCCATGTCACATGAGCAGCAGGCAGCCGCGCATGCGCAGAGTGCCTCTGCTGCACCGGGGGCAGGACCAGCTCGCCCCACAGGGCAGAAGAGTGGCACCTCTCACTTGCTTGGGGGCCACCCAGAGTTGTTTGCCCCCAGGCTGTGGAGGGACAGGAGCTCAGTGGAGTGCCATGCTGCAGTCTCTAGGCCACACCAAGCAAGCTCTGCTGCCCTGCGCAGTCTCAAGGCTGCACCAAACCCCCTCTGCAGCCGTGTGCAGTCTTGGGGTGGCACTGAGCACCTGCTGCCACCTGGGATGGCCCCAGTAAGGCGTGACTACCTTGCTGGGGGAGGGAAGGGGCAAATGGGACCCTCCTGTGTCGGGGTGTGGCAGCCACCTCCCCTCTGCTCCCCCGTCCCTGCCCACCTCGCCGGGGAGGGGCAGAGAAGACCCCCTTTGCTCCTCTGTCCTGTCATATGGTGCACAGAGGTTTCGGGAACACCCCCTGGCGCTCTGGAGCTGAGGGAGCGGGGCAGTGATCTGCAATGATCCGCCATTCCTCGCGGATTCCAGCTTTTGCGGCACCCTCCCGGTCCCAGACCCCCGTGAAATTTGAGGGATTACTGCATCACTAGTAAATTTATTTAATGGAAGCATTTTACTGTAAGCATGAAGATGTCTGTTCTATTTCGTGATCCCAAATACTGAACACTTGGAATTAACATATTCCCATACGTGTATAAGAAAGATTAAATGATACAGGAGAGCATTCGAATGCAGGAGGACTTTAGACACAGAGGTTCCAAGTTAGTTTGGATTTAATGTGTATATTTAGTGAATGTGTGGGGTTTCTTTTGTTTTTTTTCACTGCTGTTGGGTGGCACTGCCTTTCATATTAGTAGTACTTCTGTGATAATTTTGAAAATGAGTTCTTGTTAGAAACTCTGGTTTCTATTTTTTATTTAATTGAGGGGGAGTTAGAAATTGATGGATTATCTTAGTTTGCCTGTTGAGTGATAAGATCTTGAGGGAGGCTGTACGTACCTGCAAAGTTTATTAAGTAAGAGATTACACTTTATCTGGTTCAATTTCAAGTACTTCTTGAGAGATTTTGTATTGTATAAATACTTTCAAACTGACTGATAATATGTTCACTTCTGTGAATTACCAGTAAATAAGAGTTCTGCTCCAGTGATGGCCAGAATCAGTATAAAAATCGATGTTTCCCTAAAGCTTATATCATTAACTGAAATTGTAATAATTCTGTGGAAAATATATTTTCTTGTAATAGTATTTGTCTTGCAAGCAGTTTAGTTTGAGGAGCAAAATGCTGTTCCAGCATGATTTTATTTTCTATTTCAAGAATTATTAGCTTTATTGCAAAAAAAAAATTCTTTCACTTCACCCCAGTACTCAGGTGTTCCCAGCACTGCACTTTGTGTTCTTTTTGTTAATGGTTTTTAAACTGAAAGACCTCTAACATGAGCTACACTGAGTATAAAGAGTTACCATATGAATATAATAGTGACAGAAGAGTTGACTACACAATGAAACAGTACGCATTAACATTCTTGTCTTAACCAGAAGTTATAAAACCATGATGCTCTCAGTGTGTAAGGTTAAAGGACAGATACATAGCATGTTCTTTCCATGCTCATCTTAGGCTTCATCTTTCGTCAGTTATTTGTCTAACAATATCTTCAGTTGTAGGGACACCGGAATTTTTCTGTTTTGCTCTATAAAGTTCAGACCAGAGGTTGCCTAGCAATCAGTTGGTTTCCAGAAGGTTTCACTGTACTTAATGAGAAATTGCACCTGTGGAATCTGACACCTAAATGAGAAGTTTAAGCAATCTTTTGAATACTTTCAAATGCTAATTTTAATTTCTCAACTCTTCATAAAAGAGAAACAAGAAAAGCTTGTGAAACCAAGAAAACTCTTTTTAAGCATGTTGTATCTTTCAATATGTTTTTATAGGCTTTCATTTGAGATGTAATAATTTTAAACCCTTTTGTGAAACAGAATGAATAACCACAAAAAAGAAAAGAAAGTAGCATTTGCGATAACTGCTTTGTAAGTAAAGATACATCTGCAGGCTGTTTTTTCTGTGAAACTTCAAACAATTTTCTTCAGGTCTTAAATATGGGAAGTGTTATTTGTTTAACCAGTGATAGCAATTCTTACAGGATATGTATTAAAAATTTTGCTTGTTTGGAGAAATGAAACTATCAATGTGTAATTTGGTATAAATGTTTCTGCTGAGAAGCAAGTACTTGAACAGGTAGCATGTGAAACTTAGCAGTTACCTCTAGCAGGCTTTTAAGAGAAAAGCTGTAATAGTGAATTTGTGGGAAAATCTTGTGCTGGTAACAGCTGGTAGTTATTCATTACAATCTTTACATCCCTCCTCCCACTTTTTCTGGTTTTGTGTTAATCTGCTACCAAATCAGGAAAGTAAACATACTCCTCTATCTTGTGCTGTGGTTTCTCTTATTCTTCATATTTCAGTTAGCCTATTTTTGTCCATAAACCAGATATTTCTTAGCTAGAACACTTCTTTGGGACAGGTACGTTTTGACCGGCATCATGGATTTCTGACTGTGGTAGGGAAGTGATAAACGCAGACTACACTGAATACTTCAGCTATACTGAATTTTGTTCCTTTGCAAGAATTGTTAAAATTCTTTGGTCAGAATTCATGGGGAATGTTACTACTGTTTTTGCTTTAATAGAGTTATAGCCTTTTTTATCATGGATAAAGAAGATTTTCAAATGGGTGTTTTTTTCCTTTTTGCCTTTTGTGTGGAGAAATAAAGGCTTTCAGCTTTGAAACAGTAAGACTGTGGGCCTGCTGATGACTCAGGATCAAACAAATGAAATCTCAACTCTTTTTAGGGGGAGAGCTGTATTTTTTTGCACGGTTCAAAGAACTAGTATCTTAAACTTCAGTATATAATGGTTCTGATAAATGAGGGAATTTAGATTGCACACATCTGCTTTTCATCAGCTATGGAGCGACATAAGCAACCATACGCTGATATTTTCACAAGCATCCTTTATAACCAGTGAAGACTAGACTTGATATTTCTGATACATGAGGGGGTAAATAAACAATAAAAACTCATAACTGTTTTAAGTGTTCTTTTCTATATTATAAAATATAATGAAGTCATTACTATACTGAAAGTATTATGGAAAAAGAATGTAATGATCATTCATGCTGTAGGGCTTACCAAATGTTGAGTGGCCATATTGAATTGTTCTTATTAAAGGAGAAAAATCCTGCAAGCATTCAGAATGTAGAGCATTTTATCTTTCAATGCATGTGATCTCTTTCGTGTCTTACTGACAGAATCAGTCCTGTGTTGCCTTGCATTTAGTTCTAATTTTTATCTGAACTGTTCTTGGGTTTCTGAGAGGCAGAAGTCATGTTTCTTCTGGGTTATTACATTCCTCTTTAAAAATGTTTGAACTGTGAAAAAGGACGTGTCTAACAATATTAGCATCTCTTTTGTTGTGTGCACATGGCCCATTCAGGTTTGATAAGTGTTTCTCTTCTCAGAGAACTGGTGGAAGCAGTGCTGTTCTTTACCTCATGGTGAGCATGCTTTAGTAGCTGAACAAAGCTCTGTAATCTCAGCTGATCATTTGAAAATAATTTTAAGCACTATATGCTTAGAAAATCTTCAGAACTTCATCAGGAGAATGAATGAACAAGCCGTTAGTTTTTGAATCACAAAGCCATCTTTTTTTCTTCTTCCATGTATTGCTACCAAAATGGGAATTTCTTTCCGTGTTCCATCTGTGGAGGTATGGTTAACTGTGAAGAAAGATTAAACAATTCTTTTGAGCTTTGAAAATGGATATAGTGGTTGAAAGATATTTTTTAAAAACATTATTACCTTCCTGAGCTGGTAGTTCTCAAAATCCTTTGAATCACCTTATAATTACCCTCAGTACCTTCTTATTTGGGAGTTAAAGTATCATGGCGTACACCCAGCTTCGGGGTTGCTGGTATTATGGAACTGAGGAGGTGTGATGTAGACAGATTCAGATAGCTCTGCACAAAGTCAGCCCAGAGATGTTTTGTTGCTGAACAGGGGCTGGGTCAGAACAGGCTTTCTCAGGGATTGGGTGTTTTTCTTCCATGGCAGTAGGTTTTTTGGGGGGTTGGTTGGTTATGGTGTTTTTTTCTGATAACGTGTTGTGACCTAGACTTCACTGTTAGTTCTGCAGTCTTTGCTGGCTTGGTACCCTTTCTGCAAAAAGGACTAAGCCAGTGCTCCACCTGTGTAGTATCATGAGTCTAAACTACCGTCCCCCCAAAAATGATTTTTGTCTCGTAGCTCTGCTGTGCTGGCCAGATGCCTACTTGCATAGCTGCCCATTGTTGCAGTGCAAAGGTGGGGAATTTATGGAAACCTGCATTCCCTATCTGGCTTTTTCTTTTCTGCTCTCAAATGAGGGCAGAGTGGGGCTGCTCTGTCTGAGACCCTTGAGAACCACTGGGTTCAAGGAAGGGCATAAACTGTATGAAGGCAGAGAAGGGAGGAAACCAAAAGGTTACACAGCATTCACAATCCTCCTTTATACTGAAGTCTCTGCCATGAGAGGATGTTGCCTAGAGATGGGTAGACAGAGGTAGATGCTTTCTAGTTTTGTCACCATCTCGTATTAGGTGTCCATGTGTCTAATGAAAGAAGGAGCAGACTTTAAGCTTTCTTGCCTCCCGTTGCCCTCAAAATAAGTGATTTCCTGAAAGATGTGCAAGATCTAAATAAAATTCAAAGGTCTGTGGTGGTTTGACTCTGGCTGGATGCCAGAGATTCACCCGCAGCCATTCTCTCACTTCATTCCCTCCCCCACCCCCTCCCTTCATATAAACAGGGAAGAGAGGAAAAGGAAAAAAAAAACTGAAGGGTTTTGCTACAGCAGGAATGAGGACTATTAGAATATCTTTTACTGTCACAGGCAAAACAAACTCCAAAGTAGGAATGTCAAGGATTTATTTCTAGCAAGATCAGAGCTTAACGTAGAACTATCATATTAATGGCAACATTCTCCTCCTCCCCTCCATCTGTTACAACCAATACCACATTCCCCCTTTCCTCCAGAAGGCAGGGGGGGACAGAAGTAGGGGAAAGCCAAGCAGTTGGTGTTTCTCTGCCGCCGCTCAGGGGAGGAGGCCATTTCCCTGCATTCCATGGGGTCCTTCCCATGGAAGAGAGTCTTTCACGGCCATCTTCAGCGTGAGTCCAATCCCAGGGGCAGCAGCTCTTCTGTGCTGCCCGTGGGTCACTCCACAGGCTGCAGTTCTTTGAGCACTGGCTGCTCCAGGGTGGTCCCATCCCAAAGCACACAGATCCTACCAGATAGAGTTCTACTCTCCCATGTGGACTCTCCTCTCCACGGGCCACACATCTCTCCTGGGACTCTGCTCCAATGTGGGCTCCAACGGGCTGCAGCCTCCCTGCAGCATCCTCCTGCTCCAGTGTGGGCTCCTCTCTCCACGGGCTACAGGTGGATCTTCTGCATCTCTGTGTTCTCTCCATTCCATGGGCTACAGGGGGACAGCCTGTTTCACCATGGTCATCACCACCGGCTGTAGGGAGATGCCTGGAACACCCCCTCCTTCGGCCTTGGCCTTGGTGCCTGCATTTGCTGTTACAGCTTCTCATGGCTCTTTTCCAACAGCCATCTTCTTCCCTGCAACTTTTTTTTCTTCCCGTCTTAAATATGTTATCACAGAGGTGTCTCTATCTCTCCTGATTGGCCTGGCCTTGGCTGGCAGCAGGCCCAGCCAGGAGCTGGCTGGCATTACCTCTGCCAGCTATGAGGAAGGCTTCCAGCAACTTCTCGAAGAAAAGCCTCCCCCATAGGCCCCACCGCTACCAGAAAAAAACAGCCACAGCAAACCCAACACTGACCCCCACTACTTCATGGTTTTGTGCTTTGTGGGTTCAATCAATCCTGGGGTTTTTTCCCATGATAATTCCCATCTAGTCATGTGCAGTGCAAGCTGTGATGCCACACTATGTAAATACGCTCATGAATATGTAAATAAGCCCAGCCCGTTGCCCTGCTCTCCTCAGCCCCCAAGCACTGGGGGGGCATTCCCGACACATTCCTGCGCAGTGTGATGGGTCAGGAGAGCTTCTGCCCCTTCCTGGCCTGCCTTGCAGGCTGCCTGGGCTCCCCTGGCCCCACCTGTCCCACCTGTGTGGCTGCCTGGACCCAGCCCACCCTGGCCCACCTCATCTGCAAGGCTGCTGGGGCTGTCCGGACCTGGCCTGCTCTGGCCTGTTCAGCCTGCGAGGCTGCTAGGGTGGGCCAGGGCTGTCCAGACCACTCCACCTGCGAGGCTGCCGGCACCTCACCATGCCATGTGTTGGGTCAGGAGATCAGTGCCGCCGCAGGGACTCCATTGCTGGCAGAGATGGCGGCCAATGGGGGAATTGGCGAAAAAAGCGAGATATGTTTAAACCTGGGGGGTGCAGTGGCTCGTGCCACTCAGAGAAGGTGGGCAGATACAGCCACTGCTTGCAGCAGGAGAGGTGGGGAGGGCGAATCCAGCATATGCGAATGGATTGATTCCAGCCGCTGCTGCACTGTGGCACAGTACCTTCTGTTCCATGCCATGCATGTCCTGCCTTATGCTGTATCCCAGTAGCCACCTGGGCACCGCTGTGCTGTGTCATTGGCTGCAGCAGCTACTGCTGTGCCTGCACCGGCTAGGCTCGGCAGGGCTGCGCTCGGGGCAGGGCCGGCCGAGGAAGGGTTAGATACAGTGTCTATTGCCGTGGCAATGCTATCAAGCCACTGGGCTCTATGGGGCCAGAGTGCTGCAGCATTTGCTTGCAGTGAGCTGGTTCCCAGCACCCTCGCCAGGGCTGGCTGAATAAGTACCCATTGCCATGGCAATGTTAGTGAGCTGGCGCTGTGTTGACGCGTTCCCTTTTGAAATAGTACTGCTAGAGCACTTCACTTACAGTGCTGATGCTGGGCCCAACTCAATCATACAGACCCTGCTCACTGATGCTTTGTCCCGGGGCTGCTGAGGGGCTCCCGAGACCAGTCTTCGTGAGTCAGCGCCCCAGTGGAGTGTGGGTCTCTGGATGGATGTGCTCAAAACTGGATTAGGTGGAGTTAAATTAGGTGGAGTTAAGGGTTAGGGCTGAGTTCCAGTTAGGTTTTCTCTCTGGCCAGATAGATTGCTTGCCGAGGTCACAGTGGAGGAGTTTGAGGCAGTGCCGAAGGAGTCATGGCGCTGCTCTCTCTGATCCATCTCAGGGGCTCTAGGGGTCCCTCCACCCTGCCTCCACTGAGACCCAGCCCAGCAGCTGCCCAATCTGGCTCCAGACAGTGCTCTGGCAGTGCTGTTACCATGGTGATGGTCTGCAGCCATGTTTAAACACAGCTTGGTAGCTTGGCATTTTGGCAGGGGCAGGGCTACCCTAGCCTGTAGGGTAGGAACATCATCCAGCAGCCCCAGGCCACCCCCCTGGGACAGGCAGCAGGTGCTGAAGCTGCAGTCATGGTGCTGCTCGCTTTGGTCCTGGCAGCAGTCTTGTTTGCAGCAGCTGCCTCACTGCCCCTCCCAGCCATGACTGGAAGTCTTGATACCTGCCCCGTGCACCACTGCTCAGATCCCTGGCTTGAGCTGCCAGGAGCCCGGCTGCCACCCCAGCCCCTCAGAGCAGGGCCAGGGCCCTCTCCACTGTGTTTGCTGCCACAGCGGTATCTGTGCAGAGGAGAGAACGCCTCGGGGAGGGGTCAGAAGTACAGCCCCGTGATGGCTCTTCAGCTGCAGCTGCTGTGGCAGCAGAAGCCTGGGACTCCTCGCAGTTGCAACATGGCTGCAGGGACCCCTGCCTCTTGATTCCTGGGGACTCCCTAGGTGGGGACGGGGCAAAGAAGATCCCCTTTGCTTCCCTGACTGGTCACCTGGCAGGTGGAGCTTCTGGAAGCTCCCAGCAGCTGCTCCAGAGCTGAGGGGGGTGGGGTGATGGGCGAGGCCTAATTGCATATTCATGAACTCGTTAGCTTCAGATTACGAGCTTTGCGCAAGGGGAAGGAAAGGGATCTAGGAAAGGGATCCCCCCTTTTTTCTTGGGTCATATCTCTAGCTCCATTTGTAGTGCATCTTATAAATTAATTTTTTTAACTATAGTTTAGAGTTAACTAGACATAAAGAACTTTGTCCTAATTGTTCCCTGGTTGTAAAAAGTGCTGTTGAAAGTCATATAGGCACGTAGGCAAGCAGAGTTGGATTGACTTGATTAATTTCCAGTAATCCCTCTTTACTTTATGCTTCTGCATTCGTTGANTGTTGCCATCCTGCTACCAACACACTTTATGCTTCTGCATTCGCTGATCCAGTACATTGTGGATTTTTTTCCCTTCTTCTTCTCCCCTTCACATTTTTTTCCTGGGTCATGTGACCACCATGAGACCCCAAGCCTCTGGTTGGCCCAGTGAATGTTTGTGCACGTGTACTGTGTGACTGTCCCAGGGGTGGTGGTGGCTGCTGCAAGCTTCATAAGAGTGTGTAAAGGGTTTATTAAGCTTAATAAACTCTTAATAAACTGCGGCTGGGAGGGGTGGAGAACGCCCTCTCTGCTCCCCCGTCCCGGCATGCGCTGTGGCACGGGACATCAGGTGTCCGCGGTGGCATGGCAGCCGGCGTCCTGAGCGAGTGGCATGGCAGATGGCCTTACCTGGCTGCTCAATGTGCTGGCTTGCTTCTAATAGCTGCTTTACACTACTTTAAAGGCTTGCAGAAGTTGCAGACATGCCTCAGTTGGCAGAGGAGGCAATTACTAGGAACAAACAGTTACAAGTTGCAGTAGGAGGAAGTCTGATGGAACATGGGGCAAGAAAAGGTGAGCAGCCGGAGGAGTGAAAGTGGTTGAGTAGAAACCCATGGGGACAGTCAAAATTTGACTGGGCAAGGCCTTGAGCAGACTCATTTAACTTTGTGTGGGCAGCTCCTTTGGGGCAGTGGGAGGAGCTGTTATTCCAAAACTTGACCTCCAAAGGCACTTCCTAACTGAAGTTTTACTTTGGTTCTTATACATCACTTAGACAGTCTTTTGTCTCCTAGTTAATGCTATCAGTGGTTCTTCCCAAGTACTTCTCGGGTTCATATGTTTGTTAGACAGTGGTGAACCACTGAAAACAGAGAAGTTTTGTGTTTTTTATACTTTAGGGTAGGACATATTTTTATGCTATCTGCAGGTTGGTATTTCTTGCTTAAATCTAGAGATACAATTTAATTCTGAGCTTTGATTTTTGCTAATTTTTATCACTAAATTGTTTTAGGAAAAAAACCACATGAATACTCCAGACAAAATTGTGCATATGTGCTGCCCTGAGGACTACATAATTTTGTTCCCTTTTTTTACATTCTAAAAATATATTGGACTATAAAAGCCATAAATTATAATTTCCTTTCTGAATTTAAGCAATATTTACCTTGTTTTTACATTATTTCTGTTGTTTAAACCCTCTCAACAGGCTTCTGTATAACCATAGCAGTTGCATCTCTGTCAATTATAGAAACAAAATAACTCCTTACTATTAAGATATTTTTGTTGTTAAGTTTTAAGATTATTTCTTTTACCCAATATACTACAGTAAGATCTGTATTTTAACTGTCTGTGTGCTCTTAGGAGTGTGTCTTATTGCAAGTTATTTGTAGATGTACTATTCCATTCTGTCGTAATTGCCCATATTGCTTGTGTATGGAGATTTAAAGCTGCAGTGCATATGTTGTTTGCAAGCATTTAAGCAGTGCCCTTTAGCCTTTCAGTGACCCGTCCTGTTGCGGAGTCAGGTGGGTGAAAGAGACATGTTTAACATCAAGATCTATGTGAAATTTCAAGTTGTTTGAAGCATGACAGCACTTGAGTTTCAAAAAATGACTGTAACAGGGTAGCATGAGTGAAACTAATTTTTCTGGTTTTCTGAAGACTTCAGGCTGAGACCCAGAGGCAACAGAGACACAGCCTTCAGGCTGTACTAGCCCTTTGTTAACACTGCTCAGTAGTAAGTGGTTCTGCAGTTACTGTCTATTAACAATAAACTATGATGGAATTACAAGAACTTTTTAATGTATAACAGATGTAAATTTGGATTCATTTCAGTGACTGCTAAAGGATCTCCAATTTTGCTTAATGAAGGAAATAACAATTCTGCAAGTATTTCCCTGTAATCGTAATTCAGAGGGACCTTGATAGGCTAGAGAAATGGGCAGTTTCTAATAATGAGACTTAAGTCCAAGTGCTGGGTTCTTCACTTTGGGCACAACAACCCCATGCAGCACTATCGGCTGGGAGACAAGTGGCTGAAGAGTGGTGAAATGGAGAGGGATTTGGGAGTAATAGTTAATAGGAAACTTAATATGAGCCAGCAGTGTGCCCAGGTGGCTAAGAGGGCCAATGGCATCCTGGCCTGTATCAGGAACAGTGTGGTCAGTAGGACTAGGGAGGTTGTCCTACCTGTACTCAGCACTGGTCAGACCACATCTTGAGTACTGTGTGCAGTTCTGGGCTCCCCAGTTTAAGAAAGATGTTGAACTGCTTGAGAAGGTCCAGAGAAAGGCAACAAGGATGGTGAAAGGACTGGAGAACAAGCCCTATGGGGAGCGACTACGGAAACTGGGGTTGTTGAGCCTGGAGAAGAGGAGGCTCAGAGGTGACCTCATTGCTGTTTACAACTACCTGAAGGGAGGTTGCAGTCAGGTGGGTATAAATCTCTTCTCTCAGGCTGCCAGCACCAGCTAGCCTTAAGCTACGCCGGGGAGGTTTAGACTGGATGTTAGGAAGAGGTTTTTCCACAGAGAGAGTGATCCCACAGTGGAATGGTCTGCCCTGGGAGGTGGTGGAGTTGCCATCCCTGGAGGTGTTTAAGAAAAGACTGGATGAGGAACTCAGTGACATGGTCTAGATAATGGGAGGCTCGGATGGGTGGAGTGTGGTGCCCATGGCTCCAGGGTTGTGGGTTTAATCCTTGTGAGGACGTTCACTTGGGAATTGAATTAGATGATCCTTGTGGGTCCCTTCCAACTCGGAATATCCTGTGAAGACTTTAAAGGCATGAACGATTCCTTGATAGGTGTCTAAACCCTATGTGTATAGTGTGGCATACTGTACTGTATGTGTAAATTTATATCTGAAGTTTCATTTTTTGCCTAATCAATTTGTGTGCTGAGATTGTTGTCATGGATTCAACATTAAGTCTTTGTAGTTTTGCCAACTCCTCCTTTTTCTACGTTTGTAAATAGATTTTTTTCAAAGCCCTCAGATTCTGTACATCTCTGTGGTACTGAAGGCTAATGCTTGTCTGGCATTTGGGCGTTTAGTGACTGCGTTTCTAATAAATTAGTACTTATAAATATAAGTGACGATATATTTTTCACTTGTATCTCTCCTCAGTTATTGGATTATTAACTTTCTGAACTTTGACATCAAATACGGAGAAAAAAGTTTTTGTATTTCATTTTAGGCCAAGTTACACAGTCAGGTCTCCTGTATCGCGGACCTGTGGTCTTAATCGGGTCCTGTGTAGCCCACCTTCCACGTTGAATGGCAGCTCATTAATATGCACATTTGCCCCTCACCCTTGCACGGCCTCTTTGGTCCCCCAGCACTGTTTTGGCACTGCCTTGCTGTGCGTTGGTGTTTGTGTTGGCGCTTCCTGGTGCCTGCAGCCACCCCATGCTGGGAAGGAACCCTTTTCTGCTCAGCCAGAGACATGGATGGAGGGGAGCTGTCCGCGCCACTGTCCCAGCAGCCCCCAGCGGCCCTGAGGGGAGCGGAGGGAGCCGGCGCAGCCCCGAGGGGACGGGGGAGAGCTGGCACGGCACCAAGGGGAAAGGGGGGGACCGGCGCAGCCCCAAGGTGTGGGCGGGGGACAGAGCCAGCACGGCCCAGAGCAGAGCCAAGGGGAAGGGAGCGAGTCAGGTGCAGCTGGAAGCAGAGGAGCAGAGAGCAGGACTGGCGTGGCTCAGAGTGGAGAGGCAGAGTGGGACCGGCACAGCTTGCCACAGGCAGAGCAGTGCGCCCATGGTCTGTGTGGCACGGCCTGGGGGTTGGTTTGCATATTCATGACTGCCTAATTGAATATTCATGTATGCCAGGTCACGCATGCGCAGTTGTGAAAAGGGGCCTCCTAAAAAATCATGCTGGTAAGATGTGAAGCTGCCATATGGGGGATGCAAAGTGGAAGAGGGCTGACTGAATAGCAACCATCAGCTCTTGGTTAAGAAATATGGTTAGTAGAGTCGTATGAAACTTTTATACTGTCACTAATTTCACTTTTGTTTGGATCTTATTGTTGTTATTTTAGATATTGTTATTCAGATATGAACATCTGTCTTTAGCAAGTATTGTTTTTTGCTCTAGAAACTCTTAACAGTTCAATCAAGCACTTTCTTAAAAACGAATTGTGGAAGACAAAAAGTAATCCGACTTGTCTGTTGTGGTGGTTCAGATATTGTACAGACTGTATAAGCTTTTCATGAAGGAGCCGAGTGAGGGAGACAAGTGTGTAAAGTGCTTTTGCTGATAGGTAGAGAACTCTTCCTTGTTTACTGGCTTGATGAAAACTCCGTTTTGTTTTAATTGTCAGATTTCTGGCCAGCGCCTTCTGTCTTTGTCCTGTCTAGCCAATAAACAGAACATACTGTGAATCCATCAGCTTGTGAATATACAGTTGGTCCCCCTGGCCATCATCACCCACCAGACTTGCCGTACATGCTTCATTCTCACTGTTTAGCAGAAAGGGGAGCCAGTCCCATCTACATGAAGCTGGGACCGCTGCTGTGTGGCCGGCACAAAAGGACCGGGGCCATGATGGCACTTCCAGGCATGGTGACACGTCGTGGCTGCGAACTGGAGGATGGCGGGGGACGGTTGCCACTGCCAATGCCGATCTCAGGGTGGCGGCGGACGGGACATTTAAACCCAGGTGAACAGGAGCAGATCCACTGACTCGGCACCGTGTTTCAGCTCTGCCGGCACCGGCGGAACACGGAGAGCATAGCCCGGTGTGTTTCGATGCCAGCGACGCTGACCCCTGCTGTCAGAGTGCTGGCACTGGAACCTCCCTCACTGCCCAAAATAAAAAGTTCCCCTGTAGGATGTGTGGGGCAGAGGAGGTGCGGAGGGAGGGTAGGAGAGGAAAGGGGAGAGCTGCGGGCTGGGCAGCAGGTGCAGGGACAAGTGGGGCTGCGGCTCTTCTGGTGTGGGACGCATCTGTCCTCTGGTGCTGCACTGGTTCCCATCCGTCCCTGCCCTGCACATCTTAGGAGCCACTGCAAGNGCTTTAATGAGGCATTACAGAGAGAGCTGCACTCTCAGGACCGTCCTCCAAACCTTATTAGGGGGGCAGTCTGCTGGATCTCGCTAAGTAGGTCCCAATTGTTTTGTGTATCACAGTAATATTTTTATCAACTGAGTTATAGTCAGAAGTGGTTATTGAGGTAGTCATACTTCCATATTCATAGATTACGGATCTCCTGTGGGTCCTGCAAAACCTTTAATCCATGAATACGGGTTGAACATAAATATGGCAAATTATTGCCAGAAATACGGCAACTTTGGAACACTGCAACATCCTGGGTTCCTTACGACAGTGAGGAGCATAGGAGTTGGGTTTTTTCTCCTTTAACTGCAGCAGCTAGCACTGACAGGAGTGCTCTGCCTGAGGCATGTGCACATATGCAAATATGCCCTGGTGAGTCCAGGCTGCCTACTGGGCCCCACATAGGCCCTGTGTTACAGTTAAAGACTTCCTGACTCCTGGCAGGGCTGGCTGCAGCCACCCACCACAGCAGAGTGGGACAGCGCCGCACTGCAGAATTATACACTGCTCCGTGAATAACTGAGTAAGTACTGCGGGAAAAATTTCCGTGAATATGAGAGAACATGAATATGACAGCACAAATAACTGAGGTATTTTGTGTATAAATTGATCAGTGCCTACTGTAGGATGCATGTCCACACTTCTGAAAGCTGTAAGCTGTTCTCAGTGTTGTCTCCAAGGATGAAGGAAGTACAGTAATCCCTCGCTACTTTGCGGTTCACCATTTGCAGCTTCAATACATCGTGGGGGTTTTTCCTGCATCTTTACCGGCTTCACTGTACAGTGATCTCCCGCATATTCGTGGCTCGCATATTCACGTATTGAGTTAATCGCGGTTGGATTTTCAGTGAGCTGTGAGACCGTGCACGTGCGCAGAATGTCCCGGACCCCGGATTTCACGGCTGAGAAGCACCTAAGGGCACTTCCTCTGCTTTAATGAGGTGCTAGGGTGCGAGCCAGACTCCCAGGACCACCCCTCAAGACCTTATTAGTGGAGGGTGCGGGGGTACAGGTGGGGAGTAGTTGAATATTCATGGGTTCAGTATCTTCATGGATTTCATAACTCGCGGGACCTGCCCAGACCAGACCCCCAGCAAATTCTAGGGAATCACTGTATTTATCACTACTTCTCAGCTTTCGCTTATTGCGGCAACTTTCTGGAACCGACCCCCCCAGTATTCAAGGATTACTGTAATGCAAAATCTTCACCTTCCCACTGACATCAGAGTTCCTAAGAAGGAGGCTGTCATTCTTTGTGTTGGACATTGTAAGGCTAAACCTCCAACTCTGTAGTCTGGGGTTCCCAAATGCAGGATTGTGTAAGTACATTCTCCTCCAGGGTTGTTGCTGTCACTGCCACCTCCTGAACTTCCCAGCCCAGTGAGCTATGGAGTAACACCCTGCATACAGGTGGCTCCTTGTCTAGGACAGGTACCTGCTGGATGGTGCTGACGGCAGCTCAGGTAAGTGCCTGTCAAGAGGCACTTGCTGCTAATCAGGAAACAAGGGTGTGGAAGTAGTTTGTGAGGTAAGTATCAGGAAATGCTCCTAGAGAATATTTGTCAGGAGTTTGCTTACAGTTTCTTGGAAATTCCTGCCTTGTGTTATATTCAATCAGGAAAAGCAATGTGTTATAAACCCTGCAATGTTTTAACCTGTGCCTTTTAGTGCACTGACAGGCATCTGTGCTATATGCTGGAGTGAAACAAATCTCAAACTCCCGTTTGTTTTCTGCAGTTGCTTTAATTTTTATTATAATTTTTGGAATCAGGAAAAACCTTTTGTCTAGCAAATCAATTTCTAAATTTCACCTGCTTCAGGGGAGCTGAATTCTGTAATGGGTATATGGCCCAGCTGCTTCAGACTTGACTGAACATTGTGCAGAGGAGGGAAACTTGGAGATTTTGTGTTCTTTGAAAAAATGCCCACTGTGTTTGGTGTCTTGGAAAGTTATAAGGAAATTGATCCCTTGCTTTTCACCTTCTATAAAGCTGCCTTCTTCAGTAAGGCTGGCAACAACTTTATTCATCTTAGCTCTTCATGTTCTTTTCTGTCACTTTTGATATTAGTTGTTTGCTTGATTTGAGTAATTGATTTGCCTGTATTACCCTATGTCTAAGGGTAGTATGTCTATCTAAAATGTCCTTAATACATTTTAAATGTAATAAACTATTCAGTTCTTGTAATATCTGAACTGGATGAAATGATGTGCAGCCTCAGGATATTTTACCAAACCTGGTTATTTGGATAACAACAAAAATGTGTTTCAAGCATGAATTGGGTTGTGTCATGAATCTGGCAGAGTATTTTCTCATACATTTTTGCAGATTACTTTAAGATTTCCGTATCCAAATGTAAACCCCTCAAGAAGTTTTTCTCCTGCTTTAGTATCTCTATACTGTACACCTATTGTCATCTGTAATTAAGAACAATTAGGTGTGTTTAACAAACTGCAAGATAGTGTGGACCAGTAGCAGCAGGGAGTGGAGAAACAGGCACTGTTAATTGAGGTAATGAAATCCTTAATTTATGCCCCAATATTTCTTTAACAGTAGGAGATAAGATATGAATTCAAGTTGCTTTCTCTTTCAGTTTGGTAAGTTGCCACATCATTGTTTTCATAGGAGAATGCAATGACCTACCTTTGGTTTCAGGCTAAATAGGAAATAGAAAAGTGGGGGAAATATATTCATATAGGCCAAGCTTCTGTAAGAAAAGTTTGCATGTTGTTCTAATTGTGTCTCGTCTACCTTTTTTAGCTGAAAAAGAATTGTGTGTTACTAATATTAACAAAGTCTAATTTTACCTTCGCAGATAAATTTGAGCAGTTCTGGGCAATAAATCGAAAACTCATGGAGTATCCTCCAGAAGATAATGGATTTCGATACATCCCATTTAGAATTTATCAGGTAGGAGACAAAGAAATAAAGCCACTTTTACCAAATTCTTCCACTGAGGGGTCATGTATCGTAATCTATTTGCAGAATTATGTGTTTCCTTTTCTGTTATTATGGTAAAACTGAATGGTCACCTTTGCTGGACTCCTGAGTTATATGAATTAGCACACAAAAAGTAGATTCTATTTGGTCTAATAGATAATTGCCATTCATTAGGTTGTCAGTGTTACATTTGAAAGTGTGCTAAGGCTGGTTTAGATCATGTTTGTCTGTTGGGTTTTTTTTTAAAAAAACCTCTTCATTCTGTTATTACAAATAACTGCTACCTATGAAGACTGCTTTGCATGCAAAATGCCCTCTGAAAGGCCTTAGTCAAACACTTCAGGAGCAACACTTTTCCCTCAAGCACTTTATAGGCTTCTTGTTGGCCTTGTAAAGTGAAAGTAATGGCATAGTTCTTATATCTCGTTATTACCTTTGTCTTCTAATTGTATACTTATCTCTCTGAATTAAACAGTTGTGCTCTGTTGGCATGTTTCGATCTATTTCTACATAGGTTCTGCACCCATAGTTATCAAAAGAAAGTCCTTTGTTCGTAGTACTGAATAATCTGATACTACTGTATAACCATAGAAACCTATACAGTCCTGCAGTGGAACTGAAGTAGCTTTTAATGTTACATGTAAGACATTTACTGTCATAATGAAACTTCAGATTGAGAACGGAAGTCAGTTATTTTGTCAGAGATCATACCAGATGGCAAGGTTTGTATAAGAATCAAAAAGTATGTACTTATCAGGAAAAGTAGTACTCACAGGGGTTTGTTTGGTTGGTGACTAAGTTGTTTTCTTGTTCTCTAATAGGTGTGGGGGTTTTATAGGTCTTTTCATAGAAATCACACTAATGGATTTGCGAAATGGAGGTTTTGCTCTCTAAACGAGTTGCAGACCTTTAAGGCACGAAGGAGGCTTTCTATGACATCAAACGATTTCATGCTAGTAAAGCTTTTTAAAAAAAGAATCTGGTTTGGTAGACCTTTTCCCTTTAGCCAATAGTATTTATCTTGATTGCCATTATCTTTTCAATTGGAAACCTTCCTGTAGTTCAAACCCAAAATATCTAAGAATAGAAGACCAAAGACAAATACAAATTATGCTGAGACAGCCCTTGAGACAGTTGGTGTATATTATTTCGGTAGTGCTGCTCTTAGTATTTCTAAATATTTTTAGTCATGTTCCTCTTTTTAAAAAAAATGGATGGAGGTGTTTCTAGCTTTTTTGTTTGGTTTATTGCTTTGTGTAATGATTACTGCTCTACCTATTTAAAGGAATTTTCAGAAAATCTTAGGAAGACTGAGCTTATAATTTATTTACAAACAAAAACTTAGTTTTAACGTAATTTTACAGTAATTAGTGACAGACTTTCATATATAGAAGTAACTGATTTAAAAGTGTTCTTAAAATGTATTTAGCCCCTGACCAGAATGCCTTTAATTCCCATTAATGCTGGTAGAAGTCAGCTTTGCATTCTTAGTTGCTTGTATATCCCTACATAAACACCCGATTTAACCTGGGTTTGTATTGCAGGGGATGTTTATTCCTTGTGTGTTATCACATAGTATTTTTGTAGATACTTATGGATACGCAGTTGGATAGCAGGAAATTATTAGGCATTGCCTTCAGTGGGGTGAGTTTCTTCTCTTAGTCTCCTTATGTTCCATTACTCCAAATTATTAGAAGAAAATTCTATGAAGAGAACTGTCTAGATTGTTTTTTGGCTGCAT
Organism: Pitta sordida; assembly: GCA_013390025.1. Taxonomy (NCBI): domain Eukaryota; kingdom Metazoa; phylum Chordata; class Aves; order Passeriformes; family Pittidae; genus Pitta; species Pitta sordida. Next base: position 96,124 of record WEKX01005634.1, on the reverse strand, counting down.
GAGGTGCATAAATTTGTTTTCCTTCAAAGAAATGTATTAATGATGATATCAACTAAGAAAATTAGTCTTAGCAGTAATTAAATATCTCAGCAAAGTTACTGCAGAAAAAAATGCATTCAATAAAGTAATCTGATATATTTTTCACCGAAGGATTGATTATTTTAAAAACCCAGAACCTCTTTCAGTTGTAAAGCTTGTCTATTAAAATAGATTTCTAAAGAGTAATATGAATTGTACCTCCTGTGGTGACCAGATCTGATGGAGTGTGTGGGAGAAAGATGGCAAAAATATGAGCATAGTATAAGTCAGAACTAAACTAACCACAGGTAATTTTAAAAGCTCTTCTCCAGCACCACTTTTTCTGAGTATAGCAGCTAAGATTGGACCAGAATCCTGGTATCTACTAGATGAAGAAGAAAAAGACAAAGTATCACTAAGGATCAACGACTTTGGAATTTTGAAAGTTAGCTAAGATATCTTGGACATTTTATTGCCAGCTGTCATATTCTGTTAACTATGTCATATGGAACTTGCAGTAGATGAACCTTTGACAAAAGTGGAAACTTCTTCTACCAGACTAGTTTAAAAATAATGATTATATTTTTGTCACACTTTAACTTCAATGTTTAAAAAAAGCGCGTTTCCCACTTCATCACATCAGAGGTGTAAGTTGCTTTGTGTTCACTTGACAGGTGCACAAAATCTTTGTCTTTTTGTCTGATTGTACTGTTGAATAGACTGTTTTTTGCACTTGCTTTTTAATAGCAAGAGATAAAATAATAGTAATGTTTTGAGTATATTCTGAATTTGTGTTGCTTTTCATGTCCAGTACTAGAGCTAGTTTGACTTGTGAAATTTTTCCCCCATGTTTTAAGACCAGCTGATATTGCACAGTCTAGTTGAATCAGCTACGTGGCTGATAGATGACAGGAAGTTTTCATCAGTCTTTGGCTCTGGGCACTGTGACAGGGCATATTAGTCAGGCACCAGAGAGAAGTTTCTGCGTGCTGATAGAGACTGCTTTGATGAGCTGTCCTACGCTGCAGATGGGAGCACTCTGTGTCTCAGTTATTGTACACTTTGTTTGCACTCATCCCCCAGTTTTGATGCTCTCTCCCCATGTCATGCTCACCCTCTTGCTCACTCTCTCCCTGCCAATATTCCTCCTTTCCTCTGGAATCTGCTCTTAGTACGTATATAAGGTTTAAAGTTACATTTGGCATTTTATTCTTGAGAATAAAATTACAAAAGTATGTGAAAGAAAGTGCATGAAAACTCCTTGTGACAAGTTCTGAGATTCTCTAAAGTCCCAATTGACCTGAGGCAGATTGGCTGTTATGTGTTTGCCCGCCCAGAAGGGGATGATCTGGGATTGTTTCTTTGCTTGTTCCTTTACTTGGATACTGGGAAATGCCATGGTACTGGAATGACCATTTCCTTTGCTTCTATTTTCTAAGGGTTTTGTCTAGTTTATTAATTTTATTACTCAATTACATAGTAGGCCTTAACTTTGAACAGATTTTCCTGTTATAAGTGATGAAGTTGTACATTCACAAATTGTCACGATGCTTATCTTCTGTAGTAACATGAGTGAAATTCTCCATACTTACATATCAGTTAAATCCATGCTCTTTCTGTCAAAGTTGAAGTATTGGGATGTCTAAATAGAGTTAATTGGTTACTATGACCTGTCCTCTAAAAATAGCAAAACACCAGTGGGGAGTTAAATATTTTAAGGCATTGCTAATGTCTGTCTTAATAAATAAATTTGAAGATCAAGCGTGGCCATTTCCAAGCAGTTGAAGGCTGTTTTACCCATATTTCCACATAATATGACAACTATTCAAAAACTGATCAAAACAGATTGTCTGGAAAGATACTGGGTCCACCTGTAAAGTTTTCAAGTAATAATGAATCTACCCTTTTATGTTAGTAGGTTATTAAATTTTTCGTTTGTTGAAAAGTCTCCATTACATTTCAAGTCTAAAATTGTCTCACTTGAGTTTCTAGATTCTATTTTGCCATACACTACTTTAAAGTTATCTAACTTTCTCACCTCCCAGTTTTACTTACAAAATGATTTCAGGAGCTTCAGTTTTCTTTGGTAAGCTGAATCAACCGAGCTCTTTAAGCCTCTTACTTACCAGTGCTGAAGTGTTTTTTATTTTAGTCATCTTTTCAAACTCTAGCTGATACTTCGACAATCCTCAAGATTAGTATTGAGGTTAGAGAGACTTAGAGGCAAAAAGGGAATTTTATAGGATATTAGACAAAAAATATTTCGAGCACTGGCGGGAATACAGGTGAAGTTAGCTGCTACTTGAAACTTCAAATCTGAACATTTTTATGAAAGAAGTTTAAACGTGATGACCTGTCAAGCAAAAGGACTAGAAATTCTAGTTGACCTGTCGACCTGAAGAGGGCAACACAACACAGCAAATTTCAGCTTTTTGTTGTCTAGTGTAAAATGCTCTTGAACAGTCCTATGTGCAATACCTTATTTAACTTCTATTTATTCGAAAAGACATTTTCAAAATGGACCTCCTGAAAATAGATCAATTTATTTCTTAAATACTTCCTTTGGCAAGAAAGAAGTTTGAACAAATAGTAATATTATGTGAAATGATGATTGATTTGTGTAACAGCTGGGCTCAGCTGAATGTCTGTGCTGAAGAGAAACAAATGGACTCTGGTTCATCATCAATGGAGGACACAGAATGATTTATTCTAATAGCTGGTGGTTCAGCACTAAAGAAATGGCACACTTTCACCAGTTTTAAATTACTTCAAAATCAAAGCTCCATAAATGAGAAGGTTTAAAAGCTTTGTTAATTAAGTATTTTTTCGTAGTGCCTCATAACTGGGGGAGGGGGGGGGGGAAGGAAGAAACTCTTCTATCAAATCTTGCACATGGGCAACATGATCTAGAAATTCTTGTTTTTTCTGTACTGAATTGTTTTTTCTGTGCTAAAAGTAATAGAAATTTGACTAGTTGTCACCTTCAATTGAAGGTCACTGTAACCACAGTTGAGGTTCCATGATTGCATAAGCTTTCTTGTTCATCTAAGTACTCAGTGAAATGGGCTAGCTCAAAACAGCTCTGTTAAAGATGACTTCTTGTACATATTCTATATTAAGGAATGCTTGTTCCTCAAAAGACTTAAGGAATTCATGTGTAAGATCATCCTTGTGCTTTGAAGAATCTGTACAGGATGGGAGCTGTCAATCAGAGTTTAAAAGAAAAATTCTGAGATGATAAACTGTATTTGTTGTCAGAAGTGTGACTAAAGTTTCCATAAATATGCCCAAGTTGTCTGTAAAACTATCACTCGACCTAGTTCAAAGCTATTGGGCAAGCTGCTCAAGGAGGAGGATGCAGAAGAAATGGAGCTGGAAAACTCAATTTGAGTCACTTCTTTGAACTGTAGTTGAGCTGTTACCAAGATGGATATTTTTAAGCCAGCTCAGGCTAGTTGTCATGGTTTTGGGTTAACTCTCTGGCTCTTGGGGGGAGGACCTGTTTTGTTTTTTCTGTTGAAAAATCCTTTTTCATTTCTTTCACTTTGCTGGATGGGCTAGCTGGCTCGGAGCTGGTGCGGTGCTGGCGGAGGCAGCGAGGGTGAGAGCCCCAGCATTGGGGCCTGGACCTCATGAGCGCGTGGTGACGGAGCTCAGCGGAACCCCCTCCAGTGCTGCCTGACTACTGTCTGTGACACAGACTGAGTGGCGGCTGCGGGCAAGTGGTGATAGTGGCAGCCCAGCAGTGGGGCATCCTGTGGGCCAGAAGCAGCATGGTGGCAGTTTATGTGTGTGCGGTGGCTCTGCTACTCCCGGCATGTGGCTGTGCACTCATGCTTGCAGTGCCAGTGGATCCAGACCACACGGCTGGCGGCAGCCATGTTGCTGACAACCTCTTCCATTTCTCACTGGAAGTCGCCGCAAACTCTTTTGTGTTTCTGGCTGTGACAACTCTACTCAGTTGCTAATTGGTAGAAGGGGGAGAGTTGAAGCAGAACTGGTGTGGCAAGACTTTTTAAACCCAGGGTGCAGCAGGCTCGCTGTCTTCTTCCTTTCTTCACAGGGAAAGCTGAGACATGGACTCTCCATGGCCGCTCCCTTCCAGCAGACACAGCAGCCATGTGGTGGCTTCCAGCAGTGTGCTCATCACACATCTACCTCCTCCACATATCCAGCAGGAAAGGGCAGTCTTAAAAGAATTTTTCTCTCCCCACCTCGAGTTGTTCTGTTTTGTTCCCTTCCTTTATTTTTTTTCCCCTCTTCCTTTTTTTCCCCTTACCCTTTTCCGCTCTCTCCCTCTCTTCCTCGTTTTGAGGGGGTAGGAAATATCTACCTATACAGTGATCCTCCGATTAATCATGGTCCATATATTTGTGGAATCCGATTAATTGTGGTTGATTTTTCCGCACAAGTGTTTTACCTTCAGCTGGGCACACTATCCCTTCCCTGCAACTGAGGACAAGATTCTGGGAGGGGACAGGAGCAGGCCAGCTGACCCAGACTGACCAAAGGGATATTCCGTACCATATGACATCAGCTCAGATATAAAAGCTGAGGAACAGAGCGAGGAACGGGGGAGGCATTCATTGTTATTGATGGTTGCCATCTAAGATGCATAGAAGCCCTACTTCCCTGGATGTGGACACCTCTGCTGGTGGGATGTAGAGATTAGCTCTTTGCTTTATTTGTGCTTACATTAAACTGCCTTATTCTAACTCACCCTTTGTATATCATCTTATTATTTTGGAACTGAGCGACTGTTCAGGCCAGGGTAAAACTCATTACAGCCAGCTCCTCCCACCCATCTGCCCCGCACATCTCTGAGGAGTGGCAGCAAGAGCAGATCACAGAGAGCCACCAGCTCTTCTGCCCTGCGCAGCTGTTGCTGGCCCGCGCTCCTGTGGACAGCCCCACCGGGAGGCAAGGAGGCGGACCCCAGCTNGCGGACCCCAGCCATCACCCGCCAGGGATGGGGTAGGTGGCGGTGAGCTACGGAGAAGTGGTGATGGTCAGCTTCGCTTGGCCCACGGTGTTGGTCTGGCTGTGTGCAGCTCTCAGCCTCCCCCAGGGTCCTGCGCTGGAGCGGTGTGGTGCCTCCACTGTGTTTGAACACAAGAGACTTACATCGGCAACCAGAAACCCTGATAAAACCTAGCACAGACATGGCAGGGAAAGGACAGTGGCAGGATGGTCCGTGCCCACTTGGATCCATGGGGGAAGTGGGTGACGGCTTCGAGGCTTCCAGTCCTGCCAGCTGCTGCGGGGTTTCTGTACTCGGAAATGCAGCTCCTGGGGGTGGCTCTGAAATGGCAAAAGGCGTTTCCTCCACTTTAATGAGGCATTACAGAGCGAGCCACGCTCCCAGGACTACCCTTCAGACCTTATTAGTGGAGGGGGTGTGGCTATGGGCATGGCCTAATTGAATATTCATAGGTCCCCTGTCTTCACTGATTCCTGACTTGTGGGACCTGCGCAGACCCGATCCCGCGTGAGTTCCCAATCTTGACTGTGTTGCTACCTTTCTTCTACTGATTAAAGGCAATCATTTTACTTCTCCATTTCACTTGGTTTAGTCAACAAGAACTGATTTGCCACGATTGACTGATGTAGTGTGGTCAGGTTCTTATTTTGTATCAAAAAGGACTTTGTCTACCTGACAATTACGATATACGTAGAACTATATTTCGCTGAGATTCGTTCTCTAATATAATAGCAAAAAAATCCCAACACACCCCAAACCAACCAACCAAACACAACCCGCCCCCTACAATACACTAGTTGGTGAACTGTTTTGCTTTCAGAAAAAGGAGAAAAGCAGATACAGATTTTTTTTTTCGGAGATGAGGAATGTCATCTTCAAGGATTATTTCTGTAGCTGTGCAGCATAAGCAGTACCTATTGCTTAGGAATTAAGGTAGAACAAAGCTCGTCCTAGGATGATGTTGCAAAACTCTGCTGAGGTGAAAGTCACAGAAGTATCTGTTTTGATTTGTCAATATCAACATGCTGTTTTATTTAGTTGCTTATTTTTAAGTAAAGTAGATAAATAAAGCAGATTAACTTTTGCACAGAATTGAGGATTAGAAAACTCAGAAAGTGTGTAGTATTTTGGAAAGTAACAAGACTTCAATTTGTACTTTCTAGAAGACTGAAGGCAAATTCTATACTGGTAAATGTGGAATGGAACAAACCTACAAGGAAGTGGGATATGACACCATACTCTAGAAATACAATACCAATTAGCAAATAAATATTTGAAATTTAGCTATCCTTGACTGTAGGAGTTTGTTCTTGTTAAACATTACTGTAAAACCTAAGGAGAATTATTGAATTTAATGGTTTGAAGTACATTGAAAGTGCTCCTAAGCAAGCAATGTGATGTTTACATTTGTGGATATAAATCCACTTCTAAAGTTGTTTGCTTCGTAGGTAGGCAGTACTCCATTGCTTACTTTCATGTGAGGTTAAGTCTGCATGTGCATATAAGACACTGCAGCTGTGAAAAGCACAATTCTTTTGTAGCCCTTGGCACTTCAGATACCTTAATGTTTTACAAATTACAAATGTGAATCCTTTTCTAGGAAGGAAATTTAGTATGTCAATGCCATGCTTTTATTGTAGATGTCTTTGTCTTCTCAGTGCTCAACAAAACTGCTCTTTGAACCTGTTTCTTCTGTTTGGTGTGTTATTTCTGGCCATATGACAATTGCCCGCTCTCTTCTCTGTATGTCCTGAGTGTTGACTGTCTTCTGATTCTAGGATCCGTACAATTCACGTGAGATTAAATAATGCAAATTCAATTATTCAAAGCATATAGTGTTAATGGATTTAATCTCACCAAGTGACAACCAGAATGCAGTTCAACCATACTTGTTAGGTGTTTTGAGTGGTACTTCTGCAACTTTTTGTATGGAGTTGGTAATGGAACTTTTGGCGACATATACTCTTGATAAAAATGACTCACCAGGTGCAGCAAGACATTTACAATGAGACCTATGACAAGGAAAGCTGACTGGTATCCTGGGCTACTGTAGGATGAGAGTTGCCAGCATGTTGAGCAAAGTGATCTTTCCACTCTACTTAGCACTGGTTAGGAGTTCAGTCTTGGGCTCCCCATCACAAGATAAACATGGAGCTACAGGGAGAGAGTCCAGTAAAGGGCCACTAGGGTGGTTAATGGACTGGTGCACCCAATATGAGCGGAAAAAAAGGCTGTGACTTGCGATTGTTTAGTTTAGAGACAAAAATATTCAGGAGGACTTCATCAATGTGTATTAGTATCTGTCTGAACATCAGGAAATGCTTTGAGTACAAAATCAATGTGAAGAGCATGATGCATCTTCACAAACAGTTGCAGAACTGAAGTAATGTCTTCTACTCTGAAGTGTTCCAATGTACTCATCCCATTAAATTTTTAATCATCATTTTAGTCCTACATGTGGTAGGACTTTAACTTTCCAATGTTTTACATGGTTCTAATTGCTCGTTTTGTTGCTATTTTCTAAAAAATTGTAANTGGGCGTTCGCTTGAGAGTTGGACTAGCTGATCCTGTGGGTCCCTTCCAACTCAGAATAACCTGTGAACCTGTGAAGCATTCTCTGCCAGGTTAAATAGTATGTTAAAGGGTGATATTTTAAATGGTTCTTTAATCTTTTCAATTATGGGCAAGTAAAGGCTCTCAACAATATATGGGAGAATTAACTGAAATAGTTGCCATATTTCTCTGTAGGTTTATAATAATGATAACTTATTGCTAGTTGTGTAGAAGTTATGATAGAACTGCAGTTGTTTATACAGTGTGCTCTGTTCCAAGAAAGGCTTCAAGGAATACATGAGTTGTTGCCCATGCATGATTGGGAGGATAGTCCTTACCACTCATGATCAAAAATGGTTCAGTATTATTGTCTAGACATAACTGTAATAAGCCCCTACTACATAAAATCTTAACGTTATTCTAGATGTGTTTATAATGCTAGTTGTGGTTTTCATTTGACTACTATCTTAACAAAGATACTAGATAATTTTGGCGTTATTACTTTGCATTGATTCTTGGCATAATATTTGCCACATGTTATGGTGGCCATTGTTATGGTCTGTTAAACCTTCCACCAAGAGAACACATCATGTGATTGTCCTTCCTTTTAGAATAGTGATCATTAATGTTCAAAACCCAAAAGATTTACAGCTTGTGTGATACTGTTAGGAGTGCTTTCAAGAATAACAGAATTTTTACTTGATACTGTGATTCTTTGATATGTGTGATTGTTAGGATGATTGCCTCCCTATCTAAGAAGTTTTAAAGATGCATGGTCATGGCCATATTAAAGCATATGTGCATGTATTCATAGAATTATCTTAAGCTTCAATATAGTGATATATTTCTACATTACTAATTTAAATGTATCAAGTGTAACATGTTTGTTTAATCTTTTTTATTTGTTGTTGTTTCAAGCCTCTTAAAAATATTAGGGAGTATAAAGTTCCTGTCCATCACTATAAACGCTTTTAATATCATGAGGAAACCAGAGCTTCCTTCTTATAACTTAAATGTAGAAATTCTAATACAAACTCAAGAAAAAGTGAAAGGATGCATTTTTTCCACAGGTTACAATCAGGTATATATTGTAATTTCTACAACCACTGAACTAGGTAACTTATTAGAGCAGCTGAAAATGTAACATGGGAAAACCAAGTGCAGTCCTCTTGCACTTCGTGCCCCCAATATTCTGGCTTCACATCTTAGTGGCATGATTTTTTAGCAATGAAAGAGGCTTTTTTGCAACTGCACATGCACAACCTGGCATGCATGCATATTCAATTCAACAGTCATGAATATGCAAATCAACCCTCTCAGCTGCTCCACTCGCCCTGTCCCAGCCCGCGGTGGCAGCCCTGCCACTCCACTCGCCCCATCACCGCTCGCCCTGTCCCCACCCCTGTGCTTGCCTTGTCCCTGCGAGCGGCCACTCCGCTCACCCCAGCCCGGCTCACCCCAGCCCCACCGTTCCGCTCGCCCTGGCCCCGCTCACCCCGTCCCCACCCCCGCGCTCACCTTGTCCCCGCCA
>WEKX01005634.1:67766-82021 GCA_013390025.1 Pitta sordida | reverse complement strand
TTTTTTTGCTATACTTGGGTGTTGGGGGGGGGTTAGTGGGAGTTTATTTGGTTTTTTCCTCCCCCAGAAACCTCTCCACTGGCAGATAAAATACTTCTGGATGTTGAGTTGTTTTGTTTCTATTTTTTAATTACCATAGTAAAACAGGAATTACTTTCCAAGAGATAGGAAACTGAATTTGTGAGGGGCAGTGTCTTGTACTGCCTTTTCCAATTAAGATAGTATGTGATGAAAGTGTCATTTACTGGAGCCCAGTGACCTGTAATCCAGGGCACATCAGCTGCCTTTAGGAGTTATCTTCTAGCAGAAAACAGTCAGCAACAATTTAGAGCTTGATTAAAATGTTAGGGTTGGTTGAATATGGGATTTCTAACTTCTGTTTTGTGTCTCAGGTGCTTAGTTTGGGTGGAGAGGTCAGGTTGCTAGGAAAAAACATGACCAACCAGGGATTAGGCTAGGAAAGCTGAAGACATGATAAAATTAAATGTGGCCAGGAACATTGAAGGCAACAAGAAAATCTTCTATAGGAATGTTAAGGACAAAAGGAAGACAAGAACAATTGTAAGTTCTCTCCAGAAGGAAATGGGAGTCATTTACCCAGGACATGGAGGTACTCTGTCTTTATTGCCATAGTCTTAACCAGCAAGTGCTCCAGCCAGGCTGCCCAAGTCGCTGAAGGAAAGAGACAGGGACTGGGAGCATAAAGATCAAGAACACCTAAGGAACCTGAAGGTGCAGAAGTCTGTGGTTCATGGTGACAGGCATCCCCACAGTCCCGAAAGGAACTGGCAGATCAAGTGACTAAGCCATCACCCATTATATTTGAGAAGTTGTGGCAGTCGAATGAAGTTCCCACTGAAATACCACCCCCCATTTTAAAAAGAGAAATGAGGAATATCTGGGGATCTACAGGCCAGTCATTCTTACCTTGGTGCCCAGCAAGATCATGGAGTTGATGTGCCTGGAAACTGTGTTAAGGCATATGAGGAATAGAGGGTTTGGCTTGTTCAACCTGGAGAGGAGAATGCTCTGGAGAGACCTTACAGCAGCCTTCCAGTACCTAGAGGGGGCCTGCAAGACAACTGGAGAGGGACTTTTTACAAGGACGTGTGGTGATAGGACAAGGGGGACTAGCGTTAAACTATAGTAGAAATAATTCCCATAGTTGAAATAATTCTGAATTCTTTTACGTAGCTGCAACAGAAGTGGGGCATATATGCTCTATGCATATGACTAATTCCTTAAGTAGGCAGAAGGCTCTGGGTTGTCTATTAATGCACAACACTTTATTTTCTTTTTATTTTTTTTTTAATTGTGCTGTTTCTTGCAGCTGAAATAGTTTGGAATTTTTGACAAGAAGTTTACTGGGGAAAAGTGGACCTGTCTTTACCTCTAAGGATACTTGTTTGCTACTAAAAGTGCCTAATTTGCTTCTAAAAGGGGGAAGATACTCGCAGAAGATATTTGTTACAGTATTGCTTTGACTTGGCAAAACATATATATTGAATTCCTAAGTTTGTGCTCACTGCTTGTTTTACTTAAAAACGTATTAAAATGTTTTGTTCAAAGAGATCATATTCCTGTAACAGAAGGTGTTGTGTTTTTTACATTAAAAAAAGATTACAATTTTATATCCATGACACTGTCTGTAAATTCTCTTCAGAGTTCTTCTAGGGTGACAGCTTACCTGCAGTTCTTAATAAACAAACTCCCCAGCATTTCACGATATGAACGAAATGCAAGGCAGTGGGGAGAATGGGGAAATACCAGATGTTTCTTCTGCTGCAACCTTTTATTCTGTCCTGTCTTCTACCTGTCTCAAATGGTAATATGTACTGCATATTTGTATGGTCCTTAAATTGTTGTCTTTGCCAATTTTGTTATTAAAACAGGCAACAACAGAGAGACCTTTTATACAGAAGCTGTTTCGACCAATTGCTTCAGGAGGACAGTTGCATACTTTGGGAGACCTGCTAAAAGATGTGTGCCCCAGTGCTATCACCCCTGAAGGTACTGCAGAAATAACTTTTGTCCAATAACATAATTGTTTCTATTGATTTATTGTTCCTTTTGGTGTGGTTTTATTTCTTAATATGAGTATTTTTGAGGTAAAACTAATTCTCAGTACTAGAGTTTCAGATTTCATTCCTTCCTGGCTCTTTTCTGTGCCCTGTATCACGTGAACTGTTTTGACAGGATAAGATTGAGTCCTTAGCTACTTCTGGAAAATTAATCTCTGGAAGTTTTATTTTAAAATTCATATACTCCTTTGCCATCATACTGTTCTTGATAAAAACACTCACAGGTTATTTACTGCATTTAAAAAAAAAATTCTTAAAGCATCAGCAGAAGTTTCATTAACTCTAATTTTGTATAGCAAAAACTTTTCGTATGCAAAACTCCAAAACTGATAGAAATTGGAGATGGTTTTAGAATGCTTTTTTCCTTGTTAAAGTCCAACCTTTTAAAAAATACCGGAAAGAGATTGTTACATATGATTGTTACATGATGATTACTAAGTAGTATTGTGCGCCAAGATACCAGTTAGTTCATGTAGCATTATATAATTTCATACAATAGTATTTGTTGATCTGCACTTCTTCAGTAAGTAAGCATTTCTGAATGTTATTTTAGCCTCAAAGATTACAACTAGTGGAACTCTGATATACTTTTTGAAATGGGATAAATGTAAAAGTAAGGTACTCTGGAAACTAAGGTCAGCATTTTCTAATGTGAAAGATTTTTCACCTTACTCTTGCTATTGTTTTACCAGTACCTGTAATGGAGTAACTTCTTCAGTCGATTAATCACAGTTTCTTTTGAGAATTGTGTGATAATCCGGAGAAGATCTTGGCACAGAATTTACTAGTGTAGTATCAGCATCTTTGGAGAGTGAAGCACTAGATTTGAAATCAATGTAAAAATCTGTAAGATTTTGTTGCACACAAACATTGTGTAATTCAAAATCAAACAGTTGTCATGGATATCTTCAGATATTTAACTCTCTGTATACTACAGACACTAGTGAAAAAGTACAGAGTGAGTTTGAAAAAAATTAAAAACTGAATGAGAAGGTTGATATATTTTAACTTGGAAAGCAGTAGAAAACAAAAATTAAATGAAAGAAATTCAAAAAGCATTTATTCAAAAGTTACTCCAGGATACAGTGGATGATTATTTTTACAAGGATTTGCCAAAGCTGCTGGTGGCACATGTACGAATTACTGCCATTATTAAAAGTCTGAATGTAGTGCAATTTTGAGTATCAGTGATGATGCTTCCCATAGCAGACCTTCTTTCCAGATGTTGACAAAAGTGTCAACATTTAATAGCAAAGCAGAAATCTGCTGTGATAATTGCTTGTTTCATTTTTATTAAAGTCTAGAAAAACCTATATTGTTTACTCAACAGGGACAAAAAATAGTGATTACTTGGCAGAAAAGAAATTAAACTAGATATTGTACTTAGGAGGAGTGGTTTGAAATTTGGTGGGTTGCCTCATATGGGAACATGCTTGTCTGTTCCTTTATACATCTGCTCAAATTTGGCCCAGTTTCTACTGAGAAACTTACAGACTTAAGAGTTTAATAAATTTGATCCCTCATGTGGGTGTGATCTATGTAGAATTCCACAGATTTTCTCCTGTAATGCAGCTTTGTATCGTAGCATTTTTCAGTTGTTCCTTTTGTATTCTGAGTATTCTTCTCCTCTTCTGGACTGCAACAGAAGGAAAGCTGAGCTAAATGCAGAAAATCATGTGGACTGTTGAGGAGATGTGGGGGTAGACTGATACACGGGGAGGAGGGATGAAGGGATACATAGGGATACAGTGGAGGGAGGAAGCAGAGTGACTGAACAAGTAATTTGGAAGAGAATGACAGATCTGGGAGTCATTAAATGTGATGGGGAGAGGGACTATAAACAATGTGACAGGATAGAAGAGACTGGGGCAAAAGCCAAAACCTGACATAATAAATATGAACACCTGGACAGTGTAAGTAGGATAGGAGATGATAAAAGGATGAGGGTGAAAAAGAAACATCTTGCTTGTGGAAACTACACAGAGATTGTGTAAGGCATCTGTGAAAGAATGGGGAGGAGAAATCCTGCTTGAATAGTGATTTGGAGAAGGGATTTGGAGGATCAAGTTGATTCAGAGGTTAAAACGAAGGGCAGTTTTCTCTGGCAGGTTGACGAGGTGCGGGTGAATAGGTCATCAGGTAGAGCTGGAGATAGTAAGGGAAATGACTGAGGAAAACTTACTCAGAGTTTGGTGCGCCCCAGACACGAATACAAAGTGAAAAATTAGGGATGGCAACATGAAAAGAAAAAAAAAAGCAGAACTTGAACGAAATATAGGGATGATAGAGAAAGGTTCAGACATAATGGAAACTCACCTGAAAGGATGGATGCCTGTGATAGCAGTGATTCTTACTGCTGAGGAACATGCACAGGTAAAAACAGTGCAAAGAAATGCAAAGGGCAGTGCTGGTTTAGGCTTGACTGCTTGAGTTCATCATGGCCTGTTCACTGATTTTTCAGTTTAGCCAATAAATGAATTTGATTATTCTCTTGGCTTATTCCTCTAATTCATTATTCAGATGTAATGTGCACCATATTAAGTGTTCATGCTCTAATACAGCTTTGAGCTATTAAAAAACCAACTAACTCACGAGATTACAAAGTGTTACTTTTGAGTTTTGCCTGTAGAAGCATTAACAGCCATAATGAGGGCATGCTTCTCCCTTTTCTAGCAAGTGGACTAAAATCCTGAGACTACAGAACCACAGCATGTCTGTGCTATTTAAGTCTCCATTCAGCCAACTAATTTTCTCTCTGATGCTAGGTCACAGTTTAACAACCTTCCTCTGTCAATAGATGTTCTATCAGTTCAAAATACAGAGGAGGTGTGGCTGTAGGAGAGCTTAATTTGAAGCATATTTTGGAAACCTGGGATACTGCACATAAATACAGGGTGCCCCCAGAAGTCATGGGATGATGGGTCTGGGCAGGTCCCACAAGTTATGCAATCTGTGAAGATACCGAACCCATGAATATTCAATTACCCCCTGCCCATAGCCATGCGCCCTCCACTAATAAGGTCTGTCAGTCCCGGGAGCATGGCTCGCACTATAGAAACTCATTAAAGTGGAGGAAGCGCCCTTTGGTGCTTCCTGGCCGCAGAATCCAGGGTCCAGGATGTTACGCACAGGCGCTCAGTCTCATAACTCACTGAAAATCCAACCACGACTAATTGAATACGTGAATATATGGCGTTTCTCTTTATATAGTTGTCTCCATTTGAAGTTGAATACTTGAAATTTAGAAGATGTCAGAGCTGTAGACTGCCTGTACTGATCATTGTTCAGTTTATAATCACTACCTCTCATCTCCCTTTGTCTTCTGTAAGACTTTTGTCTTCCTAACCAGCTTTGGCATGTTTTAGTGTCAGGGCTGTGTAGTGAAAAATCACAGTCCTGCTTCTAGAGAAGATGAATGGAAAATAAATGTTCTTCAGGAAGTATTGTGGTTTAGGCATCTGAATGCTGCCTTTGGGAATTGAATTCAATTCTTTTTGCCCTGGGGAGTTAATTCGTATGCGATACAGTATATCCTTGCTGCATTGCGACCTCTCCATTACGACCCCGCGGATTTGCGAGGAAAATTTCTCACAATTCAGTTTCAGGGATCTGTGAGGTTCCCCGGCCGACGCATGGACAGTGCCTCTGCTTTGCCGAGGGGCAGTGTCTGTGATCACTGTGGGGCAGGACAGGGCCAGCTGCATGGGGAGGTCACACAGTTTCTTCATNTCCTGGCCGCAGAATCCAGGGTCCAGGATGTTACGCACAGGCGCTCAGTCTCATGACTCACTGAAAATCCAACCACGAATAATTGAATACGTGAATATATGGCGTTTCTCTTTATATAGTTGTCTCCATTTGAAGTTGAATACTTGAAATTTAGAAGATGTCAGAGCTGTAGACTGCCTGTACTGATCATTGTTCAGTTTATAATCACTACCTCTCATCTCCCTTTGTCTTCTGTAAGACTTTTGTCTTCCTAACCAGCTTTGGCATGTTTTAGTGTCAGGGCTGTGTAGTGAAAAATCACAGTCCTGCTTCTAGAGAAGATGAATGGAAAATAAATGTTCTTCAGGAAGTATTGTGGTTTAGGCATCTGAATGCTGCCTTTGGGAATTGAATTCAATTCTTTTTGCCCTGGGGAGTTAATTCGTATGCGATACAGTATATCCTTGCTGCATTGCGACCTCTCCATTACGACCCCGCGGATTTGCGAGGAAAATTTCTCACAATTCAGTTTCAGGGATCTGTGAGGTTCCCCGGCCGACGCATGGACAGTGCCTCTGCTTTGCCGAGGGGCAGTGTCTGTGATCACTGTGGGGCAGGACAGGGCCAGCTGCATGGGGAGGTCACACAGTTTCTTCATCTCGCAATGGCGTTTAGAGCCCTGCGGCACCGTGCCCCAGTCCCTGCCCCGGTCCTGTGTGTCTCCATGCCCAGTCTCTATAGTGGAAAGATCACATCACAGTATGCCCCAGGCGGCTGCTGAGACCCAGCGCAAGAATGCTGAGCAGAGCCCAGGGACACCCCTTCTGTGCCATGGAGGCAGGGCAAGCACATGCGGTGGCAGCAGCCAGGTGGCGGTTGCAGAAGTGACTGGAACGGTGCCGACCCTGTGACTGCGCCGTGCTGGCAGCCCCAGCGGGCCAGGATGACGTTGTGCTGGGATGGCGTGGAGACAGCCACCGGGGACGGGGAGTGGGGGAGGAGCGGTGCGAGGTTTGCTCTGCCGGCAGAACCGTGCCAGCGTGCCCGGTCGCAGCAGCCCAGCCCCAGCTGCAACTACAGAAGCGGGAGCGTGGCTGAAGAGAAGTCACAGGATTCTCGGTGGAGAGTCTCCCAAGGCAGAGAGAAATGCTTCCCTTTCCTCCACTGTGCTGTGAGAGCCTGTGGGGAGGAGTCAAAGAAGCTCCCCAGTGCTCCTGATTGGCTGGGGGTGGAGCAATGGGCGTGGCCTGTGTGCATATTAATAACCTGCATGTATATGCGAGTTTGATGTCTTCAAGACCTCTAACATGACCTGTTTCTCGCAAATGAGGGAGTATAACTGTAGTAGGCGAGCTGAGTGTTAGAAAACCATCCATTTTATAGAGGAGCATCAGAAAAATCCAGTGACCAACCTGAGTTTTGCTGAACACTTTTCTTGCTTGTTCTTGGAGTCAGTGAAAATTCTGGGGCTTTGACTGTGCAAACCCTAAGCACTTTCTGAAGTAAAGTTTAGGCCTTTCATTAGTCTTCTTTTATCTCACCCTCCAAAAAATGAATACTCCTAACCATAATATCTCTTTGACTTCAATATATGACCTATAATAATACAGTCTCTTTCTCCAGGAAACTCTTGTTAGAATGGTTTCTGAAGGAAAAATAGATTGTAGACAGACACTATTTGGACCATATTTGTATCTTCTAATTTTTGTTCTTGTAAACTTTATATTTTATCTTAATCTACACTTTATTCTGGGTGAAGCATTAAAGTAATAATACATATAATAAACATAATTATGAGTAGTAATAAACAATACATTATGAAAGGTATATTAGAAAATTATGGAAAACCTTTTCACGTCTTTCAGGTGTGAATTTCAGACTTTGTTCAGTGTTATTGTAGTTTAGATGTACTTAATTTGTCTGAACAAAGGCAGGGGAAAAGTGTCATCAAAGATATGCTTAGAGACATAATAGTTACAGGAGGAGCAAGTTGTTTTCTGTCATTTTACTTTTCTTTTCAAAGTCATTTAGATAATTTTCCAAACTGTTTCTAACCTCCCTCCTTAGTGAATTAATTGGTGACATTAGCTGCATCTTTTTGTCAATGCAATGCAGTCAATATGAACTTCTTTCCTTCTGTTTTTCTCCATCTGTTGATTTTTTTTCCTTTTTCCTCTATGGTTTTCTCTTTTCCAATGACTTTTCATTCAACTGGAAGTTTCGTGGTAATTGTGGTGGTTGCTTGTCTGTAGTGAAATCCATAACTGAGCTTTGTGCCGTGGGAACACAGAGAATATATGCGTTTCAGACTCAGCATTTGTAGCCATATATGTGAGCTGTTCCTGCTGCCAGATTCTTAGGGACCACCACAAGAAGAGCGAGGGAAGGGTTTCAAGAACCACACACAGTGTCTATATGTCTTTACTTTAGGAAACATGGATATAATTAAGTCTCCCTTTTAACTGTGCTGAGAAAAATATTTCGATGAAAAATGTATTTATTTGTGGCTTGAATATATGCATTGATTACTGACCATTGAAAACATGGTGTAAAGAACATTGTCAAGAGAACAGGTAGAATAGTAACCTTAAAAGATTGATAGTGAAAATGGTCTTTGTAAAATACTATGTCAATATTGTTTTGGACTGTTACAGACTGTGGGTAACTGTTTAGAATGCTGTGTTTTATTTAAATTAGCTTATGAAACTATTTATTCAAGGCTTTTATTGTTTGCTGAAGTGCTGTAAAAAAATAACTTGAGCTGTTACTATCCCAGCCCCTACTTCCCTAAGTTTCCTTCAACTGGTCCTTTATTCAATTATATATATGTATTTTTCTGCCTGACAAATGCTAAACAGTGTTCATGTTCCTGTTTTGCTAAATAGTTTCATCTACTTAAGGTGTTAATCAGAGAAAAAGTGATGGATAAAAGTTAAAGGCTTTCTGTCATGGTCATTGTTAGAAGGAAGGAGAGTGGCTTTTACTTAGTCTGTCCTTTAACTCTTCAGATTGGAAGAAGTGTTTGCTTTATCTTCTCTTGTTCTTAATCACTGCAGTGGAGTTGGTGCAGAGAGTATATCAGTTTGGAGCCCGTTTGTCAAAATGCATATCAAGCATTTCATACATAAGTAGTAATGGTCAGAAAGTGTGGAGAAAAGCAGCACTTGAATTAGAACAAGCATCTAGAAGCCAGTACTGTGTTACATTAATTATCTTGACTGTGAAGGACACCCTGTTTTTCTAAAGCAGCAAGGAGAATGTGGTTACCTTTATTAGCAGCAAACACCGAATCATAGAATGGCTGGGGTTGGAAGGGACCTTGAAGATCATCTACTTCCAATGCCCTGCCATGGGCAGAGACACCTTCCACTAGACCAGGTTGTTCAAGACCCTGTCCAACCTGACTTGGAACACTTCCAGGGATGGGGCATTCACAACTCCTGTGCCATTGTCTCACCACCTGCTGAGTAAAGAATTTACTCCTAATATTACATCTAAACCTGCCTTCTTTCAGTTTAAAGTGATTACTCTTTTTCCTGTCACTTGACATGCCCTTGTTTGTATAAAGTCCCTCTCCCTTCTCCAGCTGTCTTGTAGGCCTGCTTTCGGTACTGGGAACATCTTTAAGAATAATAAAATGTCTAAGAATAATAAAATGTTCAAAAAACGTTCGAAGAGGATGCTTTTTTTTTCACCTTACAGTACTACTTCCTACAGTACTGTACAGTACTTTTCTTCTGGAAGACTAAGTTAGGAATGATCTAATATAACGCTCTAATTTTCTGTCTAAATGAGTGTTTAGACAGCCAGTGTGTTAAATCAGGTGTTTTCTCATTAGCTGAACAGTTGGGGGTTTTTATATGATGCCTATTCAGCTGCTTCACAGGTGGTGCTTCTGATTATGTGCCAACAGAAATAGTAAGACTCAGTTATCACAGAAAGGGCATCACCTTGGATTTATTATTAATTTATATAATATATAATTAATTTATAATTAATCCTGCTGTGTTGATGTGAAGTTTGGGAAGCAGTGATGTCCCTCCTGTCATGTTTAATAAATATTAAATCAATATTTTCAAACACATACTAATCCAGTAATCCCTTCCTATGTATTGTAGCCTGTTGTAATCTCTCTTTAAGGCATATTATTTTTTGGTTTTCGTTACTTCAATAATAAATTGTGTTTTATCAGTTATGCAGCAATTCATAGATTAAAAGAAGGCACCTCAATCCAAAAGTTTACTATGGATTAACCTATGTTGTGTATTAGTACAGTTTTTATTTACTGTATTTCCATAATTATTGTTTACTTTGGTTTGTCTAAAGGCTGCATGAAATGGAAATTGAATTTAGGAGTTCTGTGGTTGTATACATACCTTGCTATTCATGGGCTATTATTCCTTAGCTCCTAGAATTATTGGAAATCCTTACTGGAAGATTTGCAATTTCATTTCAGTTTTCAGTCTTTTAAGGTAAAACTTGGCGAGTTCTATACGTTGGACATTGTAAACTGTGTTTAGTTCTCAGTTGTGATTATATTCTGTTGAAGGAGGGAGAGTGTGGTGTATGCTTGTTTTTTGATATTTGCTTCTCCCTAAGCTGTTCATACCTGAATCTGAGGCAAACTGGTCATTTAGGTTTTGAGCAATGCTTCATTATTTCTGATCGTAATTGCAGCATCAGGAAAGAGTGGTATTCATTTTTCAATTCTTTTCAATTTGTATTGACCCATCTTATTCTATTTCATGTCAATCGGGTTTTTTCCTGCTTATGTTCCTTCAGCATGTATAGTAGCAATAGACAACTCTTGCTGACATTTATTAGTCTTTTAGTATCTGCTTTTACATCCTTTAAAATTGGCTCTTCTACTTCTTTGGCTGAGCACACTGTAACTAATTTTGTAGTTTTTCAGACCTTAGGCAATTTCCCAACAGGAATACATCTAGTTCTTTGGGGAAGTAGTTAGTAATTGTCACTTCTGCTGTAGTTTGTCCTTCTTGCTTTCCACCGTTTTGTCCTGTGGTGTTCTGTTATCTGCACTTCACTTTCCTCAAGTTTTCCAAGAATCTTTTTACCACTGAATATCAAAATCTAAAATGTTTTGACACCTGGGGACTGTGCCTCTCTATCAGCATTCTCCATTTCTCAATTTCTCTTGGTTTTCAGTTGTCCTCCAAGATGCCCCATGTCCTGGTTACTCAGGGAAGTCCAGAATAAAATTGTCCAATGTCTCCCTTTCCATTCACCGTTTTAAACTCTTGAAATTGCACAGGAGCAGTCCAAAATCTTACAGTTTTCCTTCTCATAGATTGTGCACTGTGTAGTTTTGAATCTAAGCTCGACAGATGTCTTTTTTAATTTTAATATGAAACACCCATTCAAGAGGACTCCAGGGTTAGAATGAGATTATTCTGATTATTCATGCTACAGCTTGTAAACTCATTGTCTGATCTTTTTTCCTATGCTTGTGGATGCCACTTGCACAGACAAAAGTTGATTCTTTAATAGGATAGTTCTTGTGTGGTAAAGTAGAATTGTCTGCAGTAGTTCCAGTTCCAGAAAATTAGACAGTCACTTAAGTAACTTCAGAGCTATTTGTGGGAAGCTTTCGTGGATTATGTGGGAACAGCTAAAATGAAGCTTGATATTGCCCTTGGTCTCTTAGACTGCATAGTTATAGTTTCTATGCAGGTAAGGAAAAGAAGATTTTAAGATCATGTTGTTGCCTGCAGTCATACCTCGACTATTTGTGCCTAATTAATCGCTGCTTGAACTATTCGCAAAAAATTTCTCTGCAAATCCTAATCAGTTATTCACTAATGTGTCTGGTCGATGTGTGCGCAGTTGCTCTGCTTCATGGAGGGGCAGTGGCACCGATCCCTGTGGGGCGGGACTGGCACGGCCCCGTGGGACGGGTGGGCAGCGCCTCTCGCTCACGGGGGACAGACACGGATCACTCCCTTATGAGTGCAGGCATTTATAAGACCAGCGGCGCTTTCAGATGTGCCACAGTCCCTTTCCCACTCTTGTGTGTCTCCGTGGCTGGTCCCTATTGGGAATGTGTTATACACCCTGTGCCACGGCATGTCTCAGGGCACACCGGGCCCTGTGTGGGGATGCTTCAGTGCCAGCTGCCCCGGATGCCCCAGGCAGGCACTGACACTCTGCAGAAGTCACAGCTGCCCCTTGTCACTCTAAGCCTAGCATGGGGGCCCTGCTCTGTCTTCTCCAGTGTCTGTCCCAGCACCACAGCCCTATAGCCCCCGCCCCTGCCACTGGCAGTGTGGCCACAGTGGTTTGATAACATTAAACCATTGAGAAAGTCTGTATAAAAACCTGTTCCCACAGCTGCTCCACTGTGTTTGAGCAGCTGTTTCCACAGGCTCACACACAGGGACAGGCAGCCAGGCGGGACTTGCCAATGCATATCTGCATATGTGTGTATGCAAAAATGCATAGCCTTATACAAAGCACTCCTGCCTGTGCTAGCCAGCTGCAGTTAAAGGGAAAACACTCCTACACCTAGCCTTAAAGAGGCCTTGGGATTTTGCAGGGTTGCAAAGTTGCCATATTTATAATTTGCCATATTAATGTCTGACTGGAATCCGTGGATTTAATGTTACGCGGGAGCCTTGTAAGACCCAAAACCTGTAAATCTGGAGGCATGACTGTATAGCATAAGGTCACATACCTGGGGTTGTAGATGATGTTACAGTTGTCCCTCAATTTTTGCGGGACCTCAGGTCTCCCCCTCCCCCTACAAAGCCCTTGCTCCGCGATGATAGGAAGCTCATTAATATGCAAATTTCAGTGACCCCCTTCAGCTCTGGAGCCCTGGGGGGGGTGGTTCCGGCACCTTCTCACGCCCTCTGGTGGGTCAGGGGAGCCAAGGGAATCTCTTCTAACCCCTCCCTGCGTCCAGGGAATCCCTGAGGTTCCCTTCGATAGGGACTGGGGCCCGGGGATTCTTGGCTTTCTTCACAGTGCTGGATGGAGTGGCAGAGGGTGTCCCTGAGGGGCCAGGGTGGGTGGCAGGGCCTACTCTCACCATTCCTGAGCACGAGGGGGCAGCAGGGGACCAGCAGCTCCTGCTTGTGGCCCTGTGTTGGCAGCATGGCATGGTGCTCACTCTTCCTGAGCATGGAGGGGTGGTGGAAGGCTGGCAGCCACTGCCACACTGCCGGAGAGCACTGGGGCTGTGTGGGGCAGTACGATGGGCAGGGCTAATTTACATATTCATGGCCGTCAGTTTGGCACAGGCACAATTGCAAACGCACCGTGAAACAGTCTTTTGTTATCACGGAAAAAAAAGACCGCAAAAAAATGAACCTGCGAGAGAGGAACTGCAAAATATTGAGGGTTGACTGTACTTATAGATATTTTTCCCCCAAACTGCCAAATAATAGAATTATCCATACCTGGGGGAGATAGCACCATGGGTATTTTCCTCTACTGTCTCAATTCTTTTGTCTTACTGAGATTAGGTAGTTTAGGCCACCTGCTTGTAGCAACACTGTAATTTATGAGAGTTAATAAAATTAAGTGTTATCTGTCTGTTGCTTCAGGGAGGTCATGCTGTGTTTCTCCGTGGTTTTCTGCATCTGATGGTAGTGTTCCTGTTGCCAGTTAAGGCGCCTTTGTTTCCAGAACTAATACCAGTTCTGAACTTCAGGATTCATCAAATTTGAAAAAAAATTTAAATAATTCACAACAATTGAAAAAAAAATGGGTAGTAGATATTTATGAAGTTCCTGTAAAAGAATATCCTAATATTCTAAACAGTTTATTTAGAAATACAGTGATCCTCCGCATAGTCGCTGTCCCTAATTTGCGAGATCCCATACTCGCTATTTTCCAGTGAGTTGTGGGACCTGGCGCATGCGCAGAACCTACCGCAACCTCAGTCTGAGTGGTCCCCAGCCCCGCCGCTCGCATGGCTTGCACAGCCAACCCTGTCCCTGCTGACCCCCACCCCGCTCGCAGTACCCGGGACTCTCGCCGGGACTCACTCGATTGACCTCAGTCTGATAGGTCCCCAGTCTCGCCCCTCGCACGGCTCGAACAACCAGCCCCTGCCCCACTTGCAGGACCCAGGACTCCCCCGCCACTGCCACGGCGCCAGGACTCACTCGATTGACCTCAGTCTGATAGGTCCCCAGTCTCGCCCCTCGCACGGCTCGAACAACCAGCCCCTGCCCCACTTGCAGGACCCAGGACTCCCCCGCCACTGCCGCGGCACCAGGACTCACTCGCTGCTGCCGTGGCACTGGGACTCCCTGCTCACGCGGCGTGCGGTGCCGGCACCCGCCGCTCACCGCTCACCCCCTGCCTCGGCACTCGCCCCCGCCCCCCGGCGGAACACAGCCAGACATCTGAAACAAGCCCTGCTCTCAGGACCCTCCTCCAGACCTTATACAGGGAGGGGGCGTGGCTCCAGGCGTGGCGTACTGGACTACGTAGTGGGTT
>WEKX01005634.1:0-67541 GCA_013390025.1 Pitta sordida | reverse complement strand
CTCACTCGCTGCTGCCGTGGCACTGGGACTCCCTGCTCACGCGGCGTGCGGTGCCGGCACCCGCCGCTCACCGCTCACCCCCTGCCTCGGCACTCGCCCCCGCCCCCCGGCGGAACACAGCCAGACATCTGAAACAAGCCCTGCTCTCAGGACCCTCCTCCAGACCTTATACAGGGAGGGGGCGTGGCTCCAGGCGTGGCGTACTGGAGTACGTAGTGGGTTCGCTATCTTTGCGGATTTCACAACTCACGGGAGGCGGACCAGACCCAACAGCCTGCGAGTAACGGGGGATCACTGTGATGTCTCATCTTATTAGAAGGGGAGGAACATAGGGTGGTCTTATGAAAACTGCAAGAGGAAACAGTCTTGAGTTCAACAGAATGCTTTTAAGAGGCAAAGGGTTTAAATGATAGAAAACAGAGTTGTTCTAGGGGAGGGTAAGACTTCTTTCCTCTTCCACACCAGAAATTTAAGTAAGACATTTGGCATAATGGAAAGATAAAAACTTTATAATGCAGAAGGAAGCAGTTTGCTTCCACTGCAATCATGTCTAAACAATTCTGGATGCAATTTTAATTTGCCAGTGTTGTTGAAGTCTTCACAAAACTTGTTTTGATTTTTGTCTCATGCTTCCTTGAAGCCTCAAATGGTAAACATTTGGACATAATGACGCAAACAGTAGGCTATCAATCAATCCCAGTTTTCACAGCATTGTTGTTCATTCAGAAAAGCTGTGTGAACTGACCTCTTTCTACAGCAGTGTCATTAGTTCTTTCAGAAATGAAACAAGGATCAAAAAGACTTTCAGGATTTTTCTTTTAAGACTTGCTGTATTGAATAATTTTGTAAAATTAAGATCAACTGTTTTCAATTAACTCTCAGCTTTTTTTAATGTATATTGTAACAGAGCTACATATTAATTGTTTTTGTTCTCGCCCAGTTTTCTAAGCACTGACTTCCAGTAAATTAGTCAAACAGAAAATTGAATTTCAATTAGATTTGCCATGTAGGCTCCTAATTTTGATGCAAAGGACAAATAGTGCAACAGAAGGAGGTAAATGTATGCAGTGTGAATGTCTTTGGATAGACATTAAATACGACTGGGCTTGCTCTGCCTGAGGTCCAGAATTAGCTTTACTTGCTGCTTACTGTGGGAGCTGGAGCAGCACAGCACCATCCCTGTCCTTTCTGCTCTCATGGTGAGCAAACTCAGGAAGCCTTTGCTCCTCATGTCTAGCTAGTAAGTCTGACTACTTGTGCTCTCTGCAGGTCTCTGCTTTCAGTGCTGTGGAGGTACAATGTTAAAATACTTTCCCAGGCCACCTAAATTTAGAAATGTAACAAACCCTGGTCAGTTAATTTATTAGCCACACTTTCATCCCACACAGATATGACAGTATTGCGAAAGGTTAAAAATCTTGTTGAGTGCAAGCTTACTAAAAGATGATTAAGAGCTCACCAGTGATATGAATTCTAGTCTACTGTCTCCTCTACTGTGAGAGTCATCTTGCAGGGTGCAACTGAACTTTGCACCATACTTAAACTATTCCACGCTCCTTGTGTCCTTGACTCAGTGGTGCTTTCCATGTTGGAGGATTTCATCAAGTACGTTTCCTTTCTGGTGTGAGTCATTATTTGTGCTTGTTGTCTTTTCCTAACTAGGCCATCTGCATGGATTATCCTTCTACATATGACTTTCATGTGAATGACTGCTCACTTTGATTTCTTTTTTTTTTTAGTGCCCACAAACACCTACCTGCCTCAGTTACCTTATTTTTTTTTTTAAGTTGAAGTAGGAAGATTATTTTTTCTGTATTAAAATTGCATGCCTTTGAAATTAGTAGCCCATTTTGATCAAAGGGATGGAGGTCCAGAAGTTGTCTTGAGATTATAGAAGTAATAATGATGACTACAGAATTAATTAATATAGAATTGATGTGTCTTGACCACATGGAAAGGTGCAAATAATCTGAGGGTTAATATTGTGGCAGCTATGCTGTTTATATGGTTTCTTGTTAGCCATCTTGATTTCTAAGAAAGTTCTTTGCAAAGTCACAGAGGGCTTCTGTGTATGCAGAATGTTCTGGCTCGCTTGCTCTCAAAAGAAAAAAGAAAACATAGGGGGGATCTGAAGGTGGTATTGGTATTTCTGCATAGAATTTCTCAGGAAACAGCAAACAGCTTGGTTTCGAAGACTTCTCCAACATTGCCTCAATGGACTCTACAAGGATTATCCATTTGATATCTTATGAGTCCTTTACCTCTTTCCTAGTGGCAAATAGAGTGCCAGACTCTGCACCTAGGACTAACACAGAGCACAGATATAAATTGGGACAGGAGCAGCTGGAGAGTAGCCCTGCAGAAGGATGCCTGGGGATGATGGCTGGCAGCATGTCTGGCAGTGTGTCCTGGCAACCAAGAGAGCAAACCACACCCTGGGGTGCATCAAACACCTCACAGCCAGACAGTCAGAAGAGGTGATTATCCCACTATATTCATCATTGGTTCAGCCTCACCTGGAGTGCCCTCCAATTTAAGGATGTTAAGGTATGTCCCATGAAGAGTAGCTGTGGACTGTGGGTTTGTCTGATTTGGAGAAAAGTATGCTGGGGGGTGACCTCATTGCTCTCCAGAGCATCCTGGGGAGGGTATGTGGAACGGGGGTACTGAGCTCTTCCCCCTGATATCAAGTGATAGGATAGGGAGTGGCTCAAAGCTGCACCAAGGAGGTTTAGGCTGGACATTAGGAAGCATTTCTTTACTGAGAAGGTGATCAGACACTGGAACAGGTTTCCTAGAGAGATAGTCAAGCCTCTCAGTGTTTGGGGCATTTGTACAATGCCCTTAATAACTTGCTTTAACTTTTGGTCAGTGCAAGAGTTTGCTTTTGCTTTTCCTTTGTGACTTAGAGGTGGTTTCTGGGAGTGCACAAGCATGAACATTCAGAAGGGTAGACTGTAGGAAGAGGTACAGCAAATAGGGAAATAATCCTGCTTCTTGAACAAGCCTTTGGAAATTTATTCAGCTTCAACTAAGTTTGTTCTGCTGGCCACCCAATAAGTTTTATTAATATCATACTCCAGAGTGTTCTCTTTAAATATGTGAAAAGACCAATGACTTTATTCAGGCACAACAAAGCTTTTCAAGTCTATTACAATAACGAACAGTAGTAGTATGAAATAGAGAAAGTAACACCCTCCATAGAGCAAAATACCTTTCTCAAAATTCAGCTAATTCCATTTGAAAATTACAGGCCAGCTTTCCTAAAATTCTCCAGAGAAGAGAGGTGGGTTTTTTCATCCTAGAGTAGTTTGCTCTTCCTGGGAACATTAGCATTCTACCACCAATTTCCTGACAGAGTGCTCTAGATTTGAAATTTACTGATAGAAAACCTGCCCAATTTCTAGTAATCTGAAATATATGCAAGTTTTGGGAGAACTGGTGGAGTCAAAGCATCTTAACAAAAATGTTTTGCCTGTGTTGATTTTTCAGTTTTAAAATGAGTATTTTTTTTGTGTTTTAGGAGGAGACATGAGGTTCTTTATCCACTGTGCACATGTTGCGATGTGTTTCCACATAATTTATCACTTAGACAAAAGATGAGTGAAGAGGGACAAAAAAGGAGAAATTAAGAGGCACAGAGGGGTGATGTGTCTTGTACCTGGTCACGCTGAGGTCAGTAGCAGAGTTAAGCATTGGATTTTTTTGAATTGTGATCTAAATTAGTCTGTCTTACTACAAAAGGGCCACAGAGGTCACTCAGTATGACTGAGCCACCAGAACTTCACAGAAAAGAAACCCAAAACAAGCCCTTGTTCTAGTTTCTGTATAATCTTTTTCACAGAAACAAGCATGTCAGCAACAACTAAAGTACACAAAGTCGACTTAGAGGATTTAAATGTTGTGGTTTCTGTGTTTTTATTTATACTAGTGAACATAAGAGGTCTAGAACATGTACTGTTTGTGCTATATGACTATTAACTCTTATCATGTTTTTGGTCAAGGCTAATTAATACTCTTCCAGAATATTTTAGTCGTGTTCATGGATTGACAGTCTGGGGACTGTTCTTTGTAGGCAATATGGAGAGGGAGATAGTTCATCTGAAAAGCCATGAACTGTTCCCTGGCACTTGCCTTAAGATTCAGAGAGTGGATTCTGGTCCATTTTATGAGTTGCATCTATACTTTTTAATTAGGTATGTGTACTGTGTCTTTGGGGGTTGGCTGAGTAAAATCATTCCTATCTTTCTTGCATCTCTTTCAGTCAGATTCTATTCTGCTTGTTGGATGTACGTATAACCTGATTTTTCCAAGAGATAAACCTCTTATGGAACTGGAAAGAACAGAGCATACAAAACTAAAGGCCTACAAAAAATAATTAGGAGAAAAGTAGCAGTCTTGCCAATAATGTATAGAGGAACACAGTCGACCCTCGTGTATCACAGGGCCATGGGTCTCCAAGGGCACCACAAAGCCCGTGCTCTGCGAAGATAGGCAGATCATGAGTATGCAAATTAACCCCACCCATTGCACCACACCTCTCAGCCCCGGTGTGCTTTGGCAATGTGTTGGCCCCGCCCCGCTTGCCACAACGCAAAGGGATGGGAAGCTCCTGGTGCCACGGGCACACCACTCTGGGAAAAAAACCAACCACTTCCCTTCAGTGCTCGGCTGCATGCGCCAGCACTGGGACCTGCCAGCTCCGCTATCCCCAGCTTGCGTCCTGCCAGGGGAAAACTCACCCACCTCGCTGTCCCTTGGCTTGCTGTCCATCCCTTATATGTGATTTCCACACTGTTAATAACCCCAAGGGGGATATGGGGGGACCCACGCACCTCTGGGACCCCACGAGCGCATGTTTGAACACACCTCGCACTGCGTTTGGCCCCCCTGGATCCCCTGCTGGCTGGGCCCCACTGCCTGGGTGGAAGCAAGGGCAAGCGTCTGGCCACAACTGGCCAGGTCCTGCAACAGCCCATCGCTGTGGGAACGGCACTGGCACAGTCAGTGGCCAAGCAGACGCTGGGCCTGCCCACAAGCAGGATCCGGCAGTGCCTCACTGTGGCCGTTTGCAAGCACAGCTTTCCTGCTGGAAATCTGGCTTTTCTTGTGGCTCTGTGGCTTTCCCACTCCTTCCCACTGTGAGCAACAGTCCGGGCAGCGTCCAACAGCCCACCCTGAGGTTTGGCACAGCACCGAGTGAAAACAACGTTGTCCGCGGTAGCCGCAGCCGCACAGCTGCGGGCGGGGAGAGCCCAGTCCCCCCTGTGGAACTGGCACCGCCAGCTGCCCAGTGGGACGCAGGGAGCACCGCAGGAAGGGACCAGAAGACAGCCCATGTGCTCTCTTGATGCGTCATAGCCCACAGAGCAGTCCTGGCAATGCCCTGCAGCAGCTCTGGAGCCGTGGTGGGTGGGACAATAGGCAGGGCTTAATTGAATGTTCATTAGCTTATTTACATAGTAGCCCTTCATGGGTCACACTGCGCATGCCCAGAAGGGAATTATTGTGCAAAAAAAAAACAACGATGGGGTGAACCTGCAAAGCGTTAAGACCATGTAGTGGCAGAGGAAGACTGTATTAACTTACCAAAGTTTGTTTGCCAAAGCTGTATGCTTGTGTTCTGAGTTTTATATATCTGATTTTCTACTATAAAACGGAAAAATACTTTCTGAACTCTAAGATAAAAGTTATGAGTGAAACTAATTAAAAATTAAGATTATAGTCTTGCCTGCACATTCACGGGTTATGGGTCTCATGGGGGTCCCGCGAATCTCCCAATCCACAAGCATGAATATGCACATAGGCCATGCTCATTTCCCTGCCCCCCCTCCCTGGAGCACTTGGGATTGCTCCCCACTGCCTCTCACAGGACATGGGGAGCAAAAGGAAGTGTTTCTGAGCCCTCTCTGGCTGGAGAGGTCCCCAGAGAATCCCTGGTCTTCCCTTTGGCCACACTGCCGCTTTCGCCGCCTCTGCTGCTGCCATGTAAGATTGCATTGCTGCTGCGGTGGGGAAACTGGGGCCACAGCGGGGCAGGGTTTCAGCAGTCCCTGCTCGCAGTCCGCAGGCGCTCCCTGGAAAGATGCTAGCAGGGACAAACACTTGAGAGAACCTCACGCTGGGACACCTGGGAGGGGAAGCAGCAGGACGCCCTGGTCCTGGCACACACGGGCAGGTGGGGCAGAGGAGGAAGGGGAGGCTAGCTCATGCCACAGTCCCTGTGGAGGAGGCTGCAGCGCTATGGGAGCACTTTCCCTGGGGCTACGCGTATTGCCAGATGCGTCGGGCGCCAAGTGTGCAGCCCCCGGGAACACAGAGTGCTTAGTGCTCGGATTCCACCACAGTTAGCACACCTTCCACCACCGGCATCACCTCCCCTGACTGTAGTCATGGAAACAAGTAACACAGACACACACACAGAGGCAGTCCCTGCTTGCACTCCACAGGCACTCCCCAGAAAAGTGCTGGCGGGGACAAACACTTGAGAGAATCTCACGCTGGGACACCCTGCTCTTGGCACGGGCGGCGCTGTGGGAGTATACACCATGTGTTCTAAGCCACATAACCTCCACAACACTCATAAGGGAGTGAACTGTGGCTGTCCTCAGTGAGCTAGAGGCGCCAGCCCCCTGCCCCTTGGAGGTGTGCTCCGCGAATAGCCAATTAATATTTGCTGAGAAATATCCCACAGATCTGTGAAGACATAAATCAGTAGGCATGAATAGGCAAGGTATTACTGTATATTATAATCTATAAGTTTTGCAGTTAACTCTCTTGATATTTTCAAATGGAAAACCAAAAATGAACTTTCAATGAAAATTCACTTCCAATTTTAATTCTGACCAGTAGCTGGGGTTTTTTGTTTGTTTGTTTTGTTGGGTTTTTTGCATGGTTGGTTGGTTGGTTGGGGGTGTTTTGTATGTGCTTGTTTTTGTTGGGGGGGGTTGTGTTTGCTTCTTGTTTATTTGGGTGTGTGTATTTTTGTTTTGGGGTTTTGTGTGTGTTTTTTTTAACTCAGTGTTTAGTCTAAAGAGCCCTGCAGATATTCCGTGACTCTTTTAGCCACTCTTTCCTGAATTTTTCAATACTAAATTCTTTAATTTTACTGTTATAGAAATCTCTAAATACTTTACTCTAATAGCTATTCAAAAGAACCTACAGTACATGTACAGAAAAAAAGATATTTCATGTGTACAGACTCTCCTGCCTGCTCATTACAGAATTTATTTTTCAATGAGTAGGGGCCCGGAAGGAGCTAATGTAAGTATTATAGCAAGGGTTTGTATTTCTCTGATAAACAGCACTCCCCTTCTGTTTGTGATCACAGGATGAAAGCTCTCTAAGCTTGTATATGTACATTTTTACTGCTACATCATGTAGTGTGCTCTTAAGATTGAGATCTCATTCTCCAGGAAGCATTTCTGTCTAAGATTAATTGCCCTTTTAAAATCAGTGTTTGATGTATTCCTTTGGCTATATCCTGACTCACTTTAACCCTCTTTGACCTGACCCTGCTGACTATTACTGCCATGGCTGAAGCAGAAATCCTTCAGCTTGATGTATGCAGTACAGACTTGAGCCTGTGTTTTTTCACATCAATGGATTCAATTAGCTGAGTTTTTACTGATCAGCTTAGCAGAAATCAAAGAATTTGTCAGACATGGAATGAAACTGCCCATACTTTGGACACAGTTGAATAGCTCATCTCCATTTTCACATATAGTTTGCTTGTGAAGTTGTTTAGTTTGTTAAATAACATCATAACATTCCTGGAAGTAGTATTTCTAAAAAGGAAAAACCAGTTTAGTTTTCTCTAGTTAAATGGGGGATGGCACAAAACATGAAATAACAACCAATTAAGCCTTCAATCTGTATATGTCGCTTATCACTCTTCAGCCAAATGTTTTTAAACTGTAATTATGTCCAAATGTCCACTTTTGAATTTGATTTATTAAACTGAGCCTGTAAATTAGCAATTAGCATTATGGCTTGAGAACAAGTGAAACATGCTGGTCTCTTCTATGTTGACAGGGTTTTTTCAGAAACAGTAATCTTTCTTTGCCTTGCTAGGAATAGGTTATCATTTGATTAGCTGAAAAGTTCTTTATGAAAGATGGACAGCCATTAGAATCACAGAGTATTTGCGGGCATGACATGAATTATTGTAACTTGAAAATGAAGTAAACTAGAGGTTGAAAGTTCAAGAATGCCATTAAAAACCTTTAAAAGTGTATGAATGTGCATATACTTAGGGAATATATAATGTGGTTGCATAGAGAACTTGTTATTTAATTGCTTGGCATAACAGTGTTTTGAAAACAATGACATTATAAAAGTTCTCACAAACTATTAGCAGCAAGGACTTTTACAGCAAATAGATTTGCTTTAGGCCAAACTTCATAGACAAAAATCTTTATCAAATATGGTTCGGTTTTGGTTTGTTTTTTTTTCAAGAACCACACAGATCACATTTATGTCTCTAGCTGTATACAGAGAGAGCCCTAATTTCTGAAGGTCAGCTGTACGCAGTTTAGAGGGAAGGGCAACCTCAAATCTAATTAAGGGCATAGTTGCATGAAAGGGTTAACTTATTATGAGTCAAGATGCCCTTTGTTCAAAAAAACCTACAAAACTTCTAAAAGTAATTTAGCTCTCCCTCAGCAATGGAAAACATACCATGGATGAGTTGGCCTCAATTTATCACACGTTTAAGTGTTTATCTTTTAACGCACACGCTGCCTGTTCCTCATATATATCAATGTGTTGTATTCTTCCTTGTTAGGTGCAACAGGAGTGTGATTTGCATTGAACTTTGTCACTTGGTTCACATATGCATGGCCAAACAATGCATTGCAGAAAATTGTTTTATAAGCCTCAGTTGCTAACCTCAGTCTTCTATAAACTAGCGTAGGTTTATTGCTGATTCAAGGCTGAGACTAAGGCAGTGATGCTAAGAAAGAAGAAATTTAAGAATATTTCCTGATAATTTAATTTTATTTTTTTTTAGTTCTACCTAAAGCTTCATGTTTGACCGCTAGCATCTTGGGTTCAGTCTTGTAAGGCCTTCTGAAACCTTTTAAATACTAAAATGTCAGATATTTAAGAAAAGTATTTTAGGGTTCTGTGATAAATTAGTCTGAGGGTTATTACAACAAGCCCATTAAAACACTTCTATGAAATATACAAGTATAAAAATAATAATAAAAAAGCAACAACAGGAAAGTTTAGTTAAATAAAACTTTCATTTCCATCCTCTGTCTGCTTTTCCATTGAACTGCATGAACTCTTTTGCAGAAGGAAAAATTTCCTTGCTTGTCTTAGATCGTATTACTGCCAGTGTTAACTGTTTGGGGGAATTGTTAAAAATAGGCTTAGTCTGCTTAGTGACCTTTGAGGCCAAATTCACTTTCTCTAAAAACTTCTTCAAAGGACTTGAAAAAAATTTTCTAGTGCATTTACCTGCTTTCTGGCTCCTGTGAGATTAGAAGTGTAAGCCAAGTTTTTGTAAACTGCTCCAAAGTATAATAAACTTTTGCATGTGGGGATTATTTGAATCCACTTTTTTCGTTATGTTTCAGAAATGTGGCTATCTAACTGGTGGACAGAGTTGAGGTAGAAGATGACAGGAAATAACAAGAGAGGAAAAATTGAATGGAGAAGAAAATTATGAATGGGGAGATTCCAAATACAGTAATCCCTCACCTCTTTGTGTCTCAAGTTTTGTGGCTTCACCTCTTCACAGGTTTATTTCCAGTTCAGACGCCACAGACTTCCCACAGTTCTTTGCTGGATGTTTTCATGTGCACATGCACAGAGTGCCTGTGCTGCGCCAGGTGGCGGGGGCAGGGGTGTGCCACATCTCCACTTATGCTCGGCACAGCCCCAGGGCCGCACCCGCCTCACCGCTTGAGCCTGCAGAGCCCTGAGAGGGTGCTGTCCCCACCATGCCCTCCTGTGCCGCACCGGGGAGGGACAGAAAAGATCACCTTCACTCCCCTGTCCCGTCACAAAGCACAAGGAGGTGCCAGGAACACTCCCGGGCGCAGTGCAGGGAGGGTTCAGCTGCGGCAGCGGAGTGATGGGGGTCGCAATGCAGAGGTCGCAGTGCAGCGGGGATTTACTGTATTTACTTATATTCATGTTTGGCAGTTAGTTTATATCCAGCAAGTGAAATTCTTATTCTCCAAATTCTCCACCTTGTGTTTGGAGCAATGTTTATTCCAGGTTTATATCATTTTGAGGAAGAGACTTGTTCTGAATGATGTATTGACCATATATTTCTCTGTCAGAGTTCTTCACCTGCAATCGGCTTCAGTGGCTTTCCCCCAGGTTGCTGAGATATGTAGGCAGGAAGGAAAAGTCAGTCCTGTGCTTTCATGTCACATATCAGTCTCTACATTTTTTGAGGTCAGAGGAACCTTTTGTTGTGGCTGGGCTATTTTAGTGTTGGCTTTGCAGAATTTTTTGTGTGTTCTTGCTCTCGGTCAGAGGATACTGAACAGTGTATCTGTTGATGCCACCCAGTGTATCATCTGTATGTCTCTTTGAACTGATGATTATTTGGATTTAGGGGAGAGGAAGGGAATAAGGATTTTAGTAGTTTGTATGGTTAAAATGAGGTTAGAAGTATGATGAGATTGCTATGGAGAATTAGTCATTTGCAGCAATAAAGCCTACTACTGTGACAAGCAGGGCTGGTTTTGCATAGGATGGGATTCACAGAAAATAAGGAAAGACTGGGAGATAGTGTGAAGCTTCTGAAAACTCATAATAACATTTTATTCCTATTTAAATAATTTTAACTAAAAAAAACCCTGCTCAGTAGAATGTGTAGTAAACGTGTACCTTGAAGCTATCATGTCTTAAATATGAAATATTTTGTATCAGTAAAGAGAATGTAAGTGTTTGCTGCCTGAAGTACCTGTGCTGAGTTCATTCAAAGAGCAAGTGATCCTGTCATAGGTTAGAAAGACCCTTTGGCCATGAGATTTGACCAAAGTCAACTTTTTAATGCACTTTTCAAACAATTGCATAGGTTATTGAGCTCCTGTTGGTCCTCAGCTAAGTAGGTAAGATTTATTCAGAATACGGGTTTGTTTTTCTATCTGAGACCT
Organism: Pitta sordida; assembly: GCA_013390025.1. Taxonomy (NCBI): domain Eukaryota; kingdom Metazoa; phylum Chordata; class Aves; order Passeriformes; family Pittidae; genus Pitta; species Pitta sordida. The sequence continues at coordinate 56,424 of WEKX01005634.1, read as the reverse complement.
TTATATTGATGTTGTTAGTACAATCAGATGAACTTGCCAAATTTCTATAGTTTGGTCACTATTAGCCTACACATGCCAGAAACTGATTGGAGATATTCCAATAGGATTGGAGTTTATGAATGAAAAAGCATGAAATAATATGTTTTAACTTCTACTGTTTTTAAAGGTACTGAAGAAAAGCAAAGTGTGAATATTTTATTTATAGATTGGTTTAATTCATTCCGTAGCTAAGATTGCAAAGTACTTTGACATAAATTGTAAAAGACATGGTATCTGGCTGTAGTAAATATCGCAAAAGTGATGTGAAAATGTTCATAAATATCCCTTAGCCTAATTTTTTTTTATTTATTTTATGAGCACGTGAGATTTTTTTATAACGCACGCACAATGAAAATAATTGTGAAGCTTGTTTTCTTGTAAATGATGCCCAGTCGTTGTCAATTTTAATATTGGACATAGGAGATGCTTTCAGTTTTGGACAGGTTACTGTTAAAGAGATAGATGCTATTCATAAGTTTCAGGGCTAGCAGTTGAAAGATCCCTGCATCAACTTGAACCTTTGATAACAATATTGGGGTTTGAGAGGTTTTAGAGATGCTCCCTACTTAAAATTGCAAAAAGTGAAATATGTTTATCAAGAGCTTGTTTGTTTCTAGTCTGCTACCAGTGCAGAGTCACTGGAGGAGTACTTGTTTAGACTAGAAGACTTGTTTATGACTGTCTCTTCTCTGTATGTCTTAGAATATCAAACCTGAGGTGCCTAGAGAGAGTAAGGATAACTTCCAACTGCTGTCCTGTGCTTTCTTACCACCTGTGGTTAAAGTGTGCATATGCGTCACATATGTGATCCTCTGTGCTAGACCAGAGATCTAGTTTCCAAGAAGAAAATCTTCAGTTTTGCTTACCAGAGACTTAGCCCTACCCAGCTTTGGCTTTAGGCTTTCAAAATTGGATCAGCAATATCTGTCGGTAACAAACTTAGTGGCTGCACATTAGTGAAAACTGTGTGTCTGTAAGTAATTTCCTAAGAGATCCTAAAGAGGTAAATTAAAATCTTTCAAGTGAAGGTGTTGGTGTTTGTCTTCAGATCCAGAGATGTCTGAGGTATGAGATGTCAGAGGCACCAGGTGCTGAGCACATGCTGTCAAGGAGCGCTCTGGCCATTTCAAAATACAGTCATACCTCGGTACATTGCACTGTCATATTCATGTCCTCATTGACTCGGGGAATTTTTTACCCGTAAATTTGCCTCAGTGACTCGTGGCGCTTCCCTGTCGACGCATGCGCAGTACCTCTGCTTTGCCGAGGGGCGACACTGGCACTCCCCGTGGAGTGGGGCTGGCATGGTCCCGCAGGACAGGCGGACAGCGCCTCTTGCTCGCTGGGGACAGCCACAGATCGCTGCTTTATGAGTGTTGCGGAGGTTACGTGGCATTTATAGTCCCATGGCACTGTGCCATGGCGCAGTCCCCTGCCACAGCCCCTGCCTCACTCCTGTGTGTCTCTGTGGCCAGAAAGGCTTATGTAGGTAGTACATCATACGTAGTCCAGCACACCTGGTGATGCACAGACGGAGCCCCAGGGAAAACGCTGCTGCAGTGCTGTACCTACCATCCTCCACAGGGACTGCAGCCAGAGCTACCATCTACTTTCCCTCTCTGCCCCACCTGCCCGTGTGTGCTCTCAAGCATTTATCCCTGCCAGCACCTTTCAGGGACTGCCTGTGTGCATGCATCTGTGTGTTACTCCTTCCACGGCTGCGGGTGGGGAAGGTGATGCCGACAGGTGTGCTAAACTGCAGTGGAAGCCAATTGCCAAGTGCTGTGTGCTGGGATGGGTCAGTGGCAGGATGTGTCCATGCCACCGCCACTGCTCGAGGAGACTTGTGTTCCCTCATGCCCTCTCCCCGCCACAGCAGGTGGACCCAACGTTCTGCTGGGTCCCTACGGCCAGCGCTGCCACTCCTGGACTCGGGACCAGTGGCAGCAGAAGCGGCAGTGTGGCCAAAGAGAAGCCCAGGGATTCTCCAGGGGTCTCCCCAGGCAGAGAGGGCTCAGAAACGGTTCCTTTTGCTCCCCTGTGCTGTGAGAGCCTGTGGAATGGAGCAATGGGAGTGGCTTTTATGCACATTAATGACACGGATTAGAATATTTGTGGGGCCCCAGGGAGACCCGTACCCCACAGCTGTGGAGGTATGACTGTTCTTAGACCTAAGGGCCTGTCCTGCCTGGTAATCTGAGAAGTGGAAAGGAAAACAGCCACCCTAAGAGTCTCTGCTCCTTATAACACTGACCCAAGATAAATTTTCCTACAGTGTAGTGTAGCTGTTGTCAGGAATACCTTTAGGATCATCTAATCCATAACATATGATGAATTCTGAAGATAAGCAAGCAAGTGTCTATTGCCCACTTCACAGCTGAAAGAGCCAGAATCTAGGTATGTTAAAATGGTGTTACTGCATGACACTTTGTTGTATGTACTTCTTTCATATTTTAGTATCTTTGTTCAATATAGTCCCATGGCTTTGTATCATGCAAAAAGTTTGTTCGTAATTTGAAGCACCTCTTCAGAGCTGTAAAGCCAGTTTTATAAGTGGTGCTGACCCTGATTACAGGCAGGTTCTGGGACTTGCTAGGCAGAGGACTGGCATACAGAGATTCTAATTGAGTACTCCAGGGATACTTTTGCTAAATCCTGAATGTCTTGTATTATTTATCAGTGAAGGGACTTAAGCCTGCTAAATTGTCCTGACATGTGATTGCTTGAGACTACAAATCAGAAGGGAGGTATTACATCATACTAAAGAATTTTAAGTGGTACATCAGCTATACAAGCTGAACCNCCCATAGGGCTTGTCCTCCAGTCCTTTCACTATCCTTGTCGCCCTTCTCTGGACCCTCTCAAGCAGCTCAACATCCTTCTTAACCTGGGGAGCCCAGAACTGCACACAGTACTCAAGATGTGGTCTGACCAGCGCCGAGTACAGGGAAAGGATAACTTCCCTAGTCCGACTGGGAGTATGTACTGCAGCACTGGTGAACATTCAGGTGTTAATCTGTGTGAAAAATGGCTGAAATAAGTACCTCTGGCAGAAGTAGTGCCTTCTCACAGTTCTGCTCATAGGCACTTGAATCTATCTCAAAACTAAACCGGTCTTTTCCCTCTATCTTCACTTCTCTCTTTTAAAATAATAAGGTAATGAATAATAAGGTAGAAAAAATGTATTTGGAATGCATCAGAGGTATGTGCAACAATCTGAATTGATGCTGAATAAGCTAATTTTCCTAATATTAAGTGGTTTACTTTGCAAGCCATAACTTACATAGCTAAAGAAAACAGAAAAACTTTACTCTGTGATACCATGGCATTTGTACCTTCTCTGGAGACTACAGATTTTCTTTTTTTTTTCCTTTTGCTGTTCCTCACTGATCTCTGAACAGTGAGGGGTTTTAAAGCAAGCTGCAACATCAACTATTGTAGTATTGTAATATTACAATATTTAATATTGCAGTCATTAAATATTGTAATAGTTATGGCATTCTACTCTAAATAATGGAGAGTGGACTCAAGCTGCCTCAGTTTGAGGAGGGCCTTGAGCCACTGCCTCAAGGACTTTGTTGAGATGCGACAGGCCACTCTCTCTTCCTTCCTTCCACCAGATGCATATCTACAAAAGAGACTCCTTTGCCAATACTTTCTCTGGGTGGATCAAGGTGGTTTCCTGATCAGGAACACTGAGGCACTTTTCAGATGGCAAAGGAGCAGACCTCTTAAGCCCTTCACTTTCAGAGGTGCCTGTTTCTCTCCATTTTCTATACAGAGTTGGAAAACTCTTCTAGCTCTACATGGTATGATTCATGAGCCTGGGTCAGGTACCTACTTAGTGTTGCAGCCTTGAGTTAGTGACTATATTAAGTGGTCTGAAATGTCTCAAAAATGTCTTAACATAACATGTGAACATAGTTTTCTGTCTTCTGGAGATGGAGTATTTTAAAGCTTTATCATCTGTGCTTATTGCTTACCACGAGTGACTTCTGGGGACTCTACTACCTTCTTTATTGATGGAGTTCCACAGGGAATGCAAAGAAACACAACTTAGTCCTGGGACAGCAGGACTTAATTGGTTTTTAGCTTCTTTTTTCCTTTTTTTTTTTTTTTTTTGCAAATGCCGAAACAGCGTTTATTATTTGTCACTTCAGTAACATAAAAATATTCTGGTTTTAAGTAAATAGTTACTATCCTACAAAACATATCTTGCTATGCTTTTATTTTTCCTGTATTTCCACTTCATCTTATTTCTGAGATTAATTTGCAACAAAGGAAAAGAAACCATCTTAAGTCATGTGATAGGTAGCATGTAACTCAGTTCTGACATGACTTTAAGAGGAAATGCAAAGTCAGTGAGGTTACTGGAAAACTTGAGCTTATTGGTTTTGAGGAAATCATGGGATTTTTTTACTACATTACTGAATATTGTAAAATGGGTATTGACAGCAATGATATCATCAGGTCTGGACCCTGTGCACCACAGATGAACTGAGTTATTTGCCCTAATTTTCATAGGCCTGGTCCAATGACATAGAGTGGCATTAATCTTCATAATTAGGTAATTTAAATCTTACACCACTCATTTAAATATATGTTGTGTTTAGCGACTTGTACACTTTGTAGATGCATCTTGTCAGTTTAAAAAACCTTTTTGCGGGGTGGGGAAGAAGAGGACAGCAGTTGGTGTGAATTTTGTGCATCTATTATATTTGTAGAACAGATGGATGAAGCTTTCATGTTAGCTAGCAAATCATTCAGAACCCAGATAACAGTGGAAATGGGTAAGAATTAGACAGCTGTTGTGAAAGCAAGAATACGCTTCGGGAATTTTTTTAGTGTGCTTGCTGTTGACAACTTTTTTCTACAAAATTCGAGAAGACATTTATAGGAGAGACACTGTGATTTAAAATTGGGTGTGTGATTGAAAACATGAACATTGAGGAAAGTTTGGGTAAATGTGACTTAAGTGAGAGTTTATGGTCCCTAGTAACAAAAGGAGGAAAGAATGTTGAAGTCAAAACAATAGATTTTTGTGAAAGAAGGCTACAGTAAATGCAGAATTGGTAGATAAGATCTCTTTAGTCAAGCCTCAAGGGGAAAAGGAATTAAGGAGAAGTGATGCTTTGTCAGAGATAATACTAAAGCACAAACAATTCTAATTTAGAGATTTAGAGTTTAATTAAACTGTAAATTCTTCACTGACCTCTGAGACTTTGTCAGTTTGCTCAGGAGCAAAATAAAAGACTTGTGTGAGAAAGGGACAAAGCTGGATAAGGAGCAGGGAATGGGGGCACCTGGATTAATTGCATTTCATCTTTAAGGAAGAAGCATCGAGTGCATGCATACACATCCACAAACGTTATGTTACACAGTAAAAGAAGAGCCAAAGAAAAAGTTTGTCACTTATAAGCCTTTCCTTCAATGACAAGAAAATGTTACTGAGGTTCTAAAGCTTTTAATCTATTTTCTTGCTAAGAAGAATCAGATATTCATAGGTTGCTAGCATAGTGGTAATGCCAAAACAATATTCTGTCATCTGGTTTTAGGCAAATTAGTTGTTTCTTAAAATTAAATAATACTGTGAAAGTTTAAAAAAAAATGTCACTAACTCTCACCAAGTTAAGGAACACCATAGGTACATTTTCATTTGAAAGTGTTAAATATGTCCATTTAGAGATTACTTAAATATTAGGAATATTTAGATGTTCCCTAAATTCCAAGTGTGAAAACTGGGTTTCTGAAATATTTTCTTTGAGTTTATACTCTTGACAATCTGACTGGTAATGATTCAGCCCAATAAATACCTGTTTTGGCATGAAATACCAGAAGTTTGTTTTTAAGTTACATGCTTCATTCTTCAAGCTCATCTGCAATAAAACCAGAAACCAGCAATTGTTTATGTGTAATTTAGTCTGATAATGCATGTGTTGCGCCATTAAGATAATCAAGAATTTGTACGGAATATACTATATGTAGGTAACAAGTAACAGAAGGATAATGCTTTATTTTAAGCAAACATGACTGTCTGTTCTCACAGAAAGAATTATTACTAGCATAAGGTCAACTGCGTAGTTGACTCTTCCCAGTGTAATTTAGTGTGCTGGCATAGATGTCTGGTTATACTACCTACAAGCTTCTTCAGACAGCCATCAAATCTATGGTATAAAATAGAAATTATGCTACAACAGGGGTAGCTGAATGAAAGACCCAGTAATGGCACCTTCACTTCTTGTTTCTGCTCTCTTCCATGCAACTCTGGGTGAAGATGGTGGTTTATGCTGTAATATAGACAGTGAAGGGGGACATAAAATGCCAATTAGAAAAGGCAGTGATATTTTTGAGCACTGAATGTGGATTTCACTGTGGTAGGTCCATGTAAGAATGCCATAGTATGGTATAAAATAAGTAAAAGGTCATTGCCTACTTTTTCCCCCCTTAACCATTATTTGCTGCATATGTTCTTCTCATCTCAAGGCTCTGAAATAAATTTTCATTTTTTGTTATTTTAGTTCATGTCATGACAGTTATGTCAGTTGCTTTAGCTGGTTCCCATCATTTGCATCAAAGGATCAAAGTACTTACATCCTCAGGGACAAGTATAAATAAAAAGAATTGAAATATTCTTAGAAAATATTCTACTGTCATACTGGGAATCATTTGCTCGCTTAGCTTTTCCGAGAGATGAAACTGAGTGAGAAAAAGCTGGCGCCAACTCAGCCTTTGGAGCAACTCTGAAATTTTGCTTGTGACTTATGTAAATTTTTCTTAGCAAAACAAAATTACTTCAGGAATAATACGGGTATTATGTGTGTAACATATTACACATAGTCCAGCTCTTTCAGGACATCATGGTATTAAGAATACAACTTACCATTATGTCCTAGGAAAATCAACATCTTAAGTGCGATCTGTGTAAAATTCATATGCCTTACAGCCAGGCAAGATGGATATACCTTAACTGGGTTGACACCAAGCTGTGATCACTTAGGGGAAGCAGGGGGAGAAACAAGCTTGCAACTAGTAGAGAAGAATGGCACTTTTATTAAGTTTCATTTTTTCTTGGAATTAATTTCAAAGTTTCTGTTTTAGGTGATAGAAATCTCAGCTTTCTCCACATTGATACTTCCTACTTTTCATTCTGTTAAATGTTAAACCAATTAAATCTACCGTAAATTAAGTATGAGTAAACGTTTTAATCTTTCTGTGAACTTTGAATGGTGTACTAGTGGTTTCTCTTTTTCTTTGAATTAGATGGAGAGCAGAAGACTCAAGTGATGATTCATGGAATTGAGCCAATGCTGGAAACACCCATTCAGTGGCTAAGCGAACATATGAGCTATCCAGATAATTTTCTCCACATTAGTATCATTCCCCGACCTACTGATTGAAACTCATCTGTATTCATATGAAGATCATTCTCAAGCTGGAATTATAAGGGCATGTCAATTTCTTGCTTCTTTCAGTCTTGACAGAGGCAGCCTGACCAGAAAAAAAGAAACCAACAAAAAAGCCGAAACAAAACAAGAAGTCCTCACTGCTGTAAGCCAAACAGGAAGAGAGATCCTATCATCAGATAAGGGCAATTGGGCTGATCTTATTTTGCATCACTGCTGCGTTTATTCACCGCTGTAATTAAATCAGTTGCAATATGAAAGAATTTACAGGACTTCTGCAAGTCTGCTGTTTTCTTGTAAAATATAATGAAGCTGAAACTGTCAGCCGAAGAGCAAATGGAAATATGCCGCTTGATTGTATTTCTGATTAACGAATAAACAGGGCTGTTTCCTAAAGCGGTAGTGTTTCAGCTCTGAGGGTGGAAACATTGGTTTAATTTTCTAGAAAGTTAGACACCAAGAGATTCAGTTACCAATAGCTTTTTGTAAAAGATCAAATTACTGTAAATCCATCTTTCCTTAATAAGAAGTCCATGTTTACAGTATGTATATTGGTATGCAAATGATCTTTTAACTTTGATAACAAACAGTGAGAGATTTTAAAGTAAGCCCATAAGCATGTTTTGTCAGTTAAAAACATGCACAACTTACTAATTTACAAATACTTTTGATTTGTATGCTGTCACTGAATACTGCAGTGTGTTTATTATTCAAACCAGTTTTCATAGACTAGCAATGATGTAGGATAATTTGCCTCAGGATTCATCATGGCATTTCTGTGTGCTCATCTAATTTTTTTTCCTGTAAGAATATTTTCTCATTTACTTTAAAATGTTGTTTTTTAAACAAAAAAAACCTAAATGGATGTTGCAAACAGGATTGTATCCTGATGTTTATTCCCATAGACTAGGAAACAGTTAAATCATGGAATGATGAATGGATTGCTTTTTAATGATTTTGAATTTTGGAAAGCTGAGGCTTTTCCAAGGTAATACTTCCCCCATGTCTGTGGTCCCTGAGCAATCAGACTGACATTTGGAAGCTTCTAGTCTCTTTGCACAGATCTTTCCTTAGTTTAGCAGATGTATTTTTAGGTTATTGAATAATTTTGGTTTCCAAATGCTTGTTACCATTGCAGATGCTCCTAGAACTTGACCAATTTTTTTGTTGTTGTTGTTACACTGAATTCATCAAACTGTGCTCTATTGCTTTGTCTGTAGTTTGTGGCACAAAACAATGTTTATAGTAGACATATTATCAAATTTGTCAAATAATATCAAATATAAAGGAAGCATGACATTTTTCTTCAAAAATAGTGGCTGCTGAAGTTCCTGCTCACAGTCTTGGCTTGTAAATGTCCCAGTAACTCCCAGCGCTATTCCTATTCGTTTCCATACTCCAGTTATGGTAGGATACTTACCTGTATCTGAAAAATAAGAAAATTAAAGTCAATCAAATGGACAAAAATCTCTTTATGAAGCAAGAGGCAAAGGATCTCCATGGTTGAGGATAGAGTTGATGCAAAGAGGAGCCCTAAGGGCAGAAAGAGTCAACAGACAGATTAGATAGTGTTTTAAATGTTAGTGAGGAAATAGCATGAAGAATGGAAGGGAAAAGGTACTAATGAAACAAACCTATGCTGTATTCTGCAGGACATGATGTTTTAAAACAGAGCAAGCCATGCTGATCTGTGTTTATGCAGAATTGAAATATAATATTCTTATGGTGCGATGATTTGGTTGAATTCTTCTAATTTCCAGTTCTGTTTGGAATTTTTGTTACCAGTGTTAGATTGGCATTTATAAACTTTCTTAGGCAGGTATATCTAAATATTTTGGACAATTTCAAAGTCCTGCCAATCGATAAAGCAAGTATTTTGTATAGTCTTCATATTTAACAAAAAAGTCTTTTGTAGGAATAATTCTTCCATTAATCAGGATAAGAGTCAATACATTCAAAAAAATGTAGAGATTGTGTTTCCTTTATTTTAAGGTAAGCTGGAATGAGTCACTAGCTATTTTAATATATTCTACACCAGCATTTTGAGTATACAACTCTTCTCATGGCCCGTATTTGCTGGTAAATCCAACTTTAAGGCCTAGCATGGAACAAAGAAATCGCTTGGCTTTAAAATTCCTCTAACTGTTTAAACTTTATTAAAAAATAAAACAAAGTTTGAGTCTGTCTTTATTTCTAGCTAAATAAGGATCTTTGTCATGGTGTGACAAGGATATTTAATTAATACTTAATAAGTAGAAACTTCTTAAAGAGCTGTTTGGGTGAGGTATCTAAACCAAAGCACATCACAAAAAATGAAATGGCGTCTTACCTGATTTAAATCACATTTTTGTAGTTTCTTTTATGTAGTGTGCCAATAACAATAGCAATAGAAGATTTGTTGTGGCTTAATTAAATACTTCATTTGGAAATCCTGTAACTTCTAGAAAAAATAGATGTTGTCTAAATTGGTCAGAATCTAGAGTAGTGCTCATTAAATTGATTCCAATAATAAGGAAAAGTGCAATGGACACCCCTCAACATTTAGAATTTAAGCATAACTGATGAGCAAGTTAAATCATAGTGTAAAATACACGAAAATACAGAGCTTGTTGTCATCTTTACTGTATTTCGTCTTTGGCAATGGCTACTTTGCATTTTTGAATGTTCACAGGTTATTCCAAGTTGGAATGGACCCACAGGATCATCTAGTCCAACTCCCAAGTGAACGCCCACCCAGGGATCAGACCCACAAGCGTGGAACCACGATCACCACACTCGTTTCATCCAAGCCTCCCATCATCTAGGCCATGTCACTGAGCTCCTCATTAAGTCTTTTCTTAAACACCTTAAGTGAATTTTCAAATTAATTCTTCAATACTGCTGACTGTCAGTCAGCATACATGGTGATGCCTTTTCATTAAGTGGTTATTTTAATTTTAATTTAATTTCCATTAATTCTTGGGCAGGGCTGGAGGAGAGGAGGGGAGTGAAGGAGCATCCTAGATAAAACAGATTTATGCTGGTAAAAAGTCAGATCTGATTGCCACTACTAGGAAGTACATGAACTTGACAGCTGATGGCCTGGTAACCCAAAAAATGGAGAATGGGAAAAATGTTGAAGTGAATTTAGAGAGCAGCTGAGAAGGATTTCTGCTGGGAATGAGTAGATCTTGTACAATAGTGTGTTATTCTGCTAAAACAATTTTAATCCTGAGTTCCCATTAGGTACAGAAAATTCAGAAAAGGTGGGGAAGAGTGGTTGTTTGCCAACAGGGACAGTGGTTCTCACAGGGGAGGAGTCTGAACACCCGTGGAAAGGAGAGATTTTGGCTGGTATAGGCACTGTGCTGCCTTAGTGGCAGAAATGCTGGGGGTGTGTATTGGTGTGATCAGGAAATCTTGCAGGAATGTGAAGAAATATTAAATCTCAAGGACAGATCAAGCACAAGAACATGCAGTATGAACCACCATTCATACTGTTGAGCTGTTTCAAAGTTGGTTACTTCTGCACTATGCATTTGGGACATGTGGAGCTGCTCAGGACAAAGGTTAAGTTATAAAAAGAGTAGTTGGATTCAGTTCTGTATCCTTTTATGTTTTGCTCTGACAGCCGGATACCTATCAGCTGATGATGACTTGATCATCACTTCCAGTATTATTTATATCCTGCATAATAATGATGACTCTTTTTTTTTTTCTAGTTACCTTATATGGTGAACTAAGTCTGAATGACAGCTCTGTGTTTATAGCACTGATGATAGCCGGAGTTTTTTCAGTTTCAATATTTAGGAAAATGTGCGTCTTGGCCATACAAGTGTATTAGCACAATCTTAGAAGATTTCTAGGTCTTAAAAAAAACCCTGTTGACTTGAGAGAAGCAAATTTCATAGCTTACCAGTGATAATTTACCAAATTGATGGACTGGACAAGAAAAGGATAAGTTAATCCCTTTCATAGATATTTTCCAAAATTAACATTTGTATGTATAATGACTTTAAACTAAACTCTCCAAAGAACTTAGCTGTTAGTTTGCTTGCAAGTTTAGCAGTCGTTTACAGAATTTATTCCTATGCTACCATATGTAGATGTTAAAACTGATTCAATGCTTTTATTAGCCTAATATTGATGATTATCAAATTATGTCAGGAAGACAACCAAGTAATCATGAGAGTTTCCCTGGCTGCCATTGTTCTAGCACTGCAAATGGATGAAATGTGAAGGTTGAGTGTATCTCTGGCAAGTACTACCACTTTTTCCAACTTCAACCTTCCAGTAAAACCAAATGTCTTTGCTGAGAAAATAACAGTGATTTCCTAACATGGTAAAAGTGAATTTCAGGAGAAAAAATATTTTTCATTCAAAACTTGTGGCTGTATAAGAATAATAAGACTTTTGGAAAGTGATTTTAGCCATTGATTTTAGCTACCCTTGTTTATTTGGACAGGAAAGAGATTCCTGAAGTGACTTTTTTAAATTTCCGTAGAATGAGAAAGGTTATGCACAGAGGTTCTTAGAATGTCACCACATATAGAATGGGTTCTGAGTTAAAGCAGATAGGTAGGTATCTATTCTGCATTAAAACTTCTGGTTTTGAGAAAGGCACAGTGACATTTCAAAATGTCACAATAAACCTGAGTAATATCACTTGAGAGAGAGGTAAAAAGATATTAAGTTTCAAATGTTCAGAACTAGATTTCAGATTTCTGTACTTCCAAGTTACACTATCAAATTAACTTGTGGAAGATGAGTTTAAAATGAGAGAGATGTTTCCTTTCCTTCCCTTGCCTTTCATGTCCCTATGATTCAAGTAATTAAGTTCTTTCAACTGTGAAATGAAACACCAGTTTCTCTAAACAATAGATTGAGGAACACAAAGAAATACAAAACAGCTATGCAAACAGCTACATGAAGAAGAAATTGATGTATGTATAAAATAACTAGCATTATTATGGAATTTAAAGGTGTGGGTTTAATATATTTATATGTGTAAAAACCACTTAAGGTAGAAAGAGAGCCAGTCAAACACTGTTAGGATTGGTGGAGCTCGACTGCACTTGAAACAGCCAAAATGTGTCTGCTTTGAAAGCAGCACTTTTCACTGAAGACATTTAAAGCCTTAATCCTTACATCGTTTCACTAATCTAGGTCAACAGATATGATAAAATGAATATGTTGTGGAAACAAATCTGTGGTCTAGTTACTAATACACATTATTTTCTCAGCACTCTCAGTAATTGTGAGTATAGCACTGTGGAAAGGATAAAGCCAATATGTGATGTAGTTTGTTTGCATCTGCCAGAATTTGGAGGATGGCTTGCTAGACTTTTGTCAAGTGTGTTTTGCAAGTTCACATGCATATCTTAAAAACCTCTAAAAGTTAGGTTCTCTCTCAAAGAAAATTGGGCTGCAGTGAAGTGGGGAAAGAATCAATAGCATTATTCACTAAACATGTCCCTTCGATGAAAGGTATGCAGAGAGATTGCACAAGTGAAGGCTAATGATGTCTTATTTTGTACAGATCCATATATAATTTCTCATTGTCTATATTGTTCATTAGTGTCTTGACTGACATAAAAAACAGACAATTTGTAATTATTTCAGCTAGACAGTGGCACTCGATTATTTTTATTGCTACAGAATTAAAGATCAAAATGGAAACATCTAGCTGAAACTTGCACCTTACATGCTTTTCTGGCTATAATTAAAATAATCTGCACTTCAGATGTTTGATTTCCATCAGTCATATGTACACACACCCTCACTAGATTTTTTTCCCACACTTCAAAATTAACAAAATAGGCTCATCTTCCTTTGAGTTTATCGAAGCCTGTACAAGGCTAACTGGAGGAGGAGATCAGGTTGTGAGGGTGACCCTAAAGCCTTGAAGTGTTGGCATGGCCCAGGAAGTCATACAGCTTCTTCACTATTTAAAAGGCAACCATTTTGTCATAGGAATCCTGGCCTTTACTTGAAGATTCTTCTTTAATTTGCAGCTTCTCTTTAGCTGTTCCTTGACGTCAGCTGACTCGCAGTGAGGCTGTGCTTGACTGACTTTCCCCTGCAGAATTGCCATTGGTCACTGTGCCCTGCGTGTGACTAAAACCCGCGTGTCTGAAGCCCTCCCTGTCACTTCTTACACAGCTTTTCTTGCACCATCAAAGGTGGGAGTTCATTTCTGCTGCCTCTTACCACGAACTGGGTGACCTTGTAGGAAAACAGCGAGAGAAGGGTGCAGAGGAGGAGAGAAGGAAACAAGAAGAATTAAAAAACAGTGAAGGTGGAGCTTGGGAGAAAATACTTTGTGGGGAGTGAAATGACAGAGCCAGATTCTTGATCTCACCCAAGTTTCTCACTCACTCATAATTTTACAGCTCCCACCGCATGCTTTCCTTTCCATCCTTTCCATGAATACAGTGCAGCAGCTTTCACCTGTGCAGCAAAGTGTCTGGCACCTCTGGGGTCACCACCTACTATGCTACCTCCTCCTTGGAGAGAGTAGTGCACTGTGAGGGTGTATTCAGCTGTGCTGTTTTAGCACGTTGCTGAAGGAGGCCTCTCTTCACAATAATTGCTTCAAAATCTCCTCTGCAGCAGGTCCTTGGCCTGGGCCTCCTTCAGCTGTGAGGAATCAGAACTGGGAGGTCCCATTGCACAAAATGGCAGCCTGGCTTGCACAAGCACTGTGGGTTATGGTTCTGATGCACTGTGTTCTGGAAAATTGAGTGATTGCTTTCTTTTTCAGGGGGTCGATGGATGGATGGTGGAGTTGCTCAAGGACCTTTGTGTCATGAAAATTAGTTTCTTGGCTCTGAGGTTTACTTTGTGCAGTTCAGAATATTTCATACAGAACAGCAGAATACATTTTCAACATGTGTAATGAATACAAAACCCAGTTTTAGTCACAAGCCTTTTCTGTTTCATTTCCCAGTCAGAATAAGATTAAATTATATGGGGTTTAATTGTAGAACAAGATGTCAGTGTTCATAACAAGGCTATAGAGGCACTAGGAACAGGACATGTCATTTTTAATTATCAGTATTGCTGCACTGTACATCTCGACACCTTTCAGTATGAAAACACACAAGGAGTTCTGCCTTTCTGCTGAGGCATGGTTTCTCTGAACCACCCAGACAGTTTTTCTGCTAATATGGGAGGTCTGCTCACCTGTGGAAACTTGTCCAGACTTGGTTTATTGTATATGAATTTATACTTGGTGGCCATTGAGGAAATCACTGGAAAAATAACCATAATGGCAATTTTTAAAAAAAAAAATCTTAATTTATTGCTCAAATGTTCTTCACTAAGAAATCATAATGAAAGTTTTCAGCAAAATTAGTGATGGATGTCTTACTTCTGGTTGTGCATTCAATTATTTTGGTGGTGAGAGGGCACAACCTTAATGGGTCAGCTTAAAATTGCCATGGAATGTATTGTATGTTTTTAATTAATATGTCAATAACAGGAACTACTTGGTCTTTATTTTATCTCTTGCTGAAACTTGAATTCAAGGGTTCTGCTGCCATTGGATTCCTTGAGGAGGTACAACAGGAGTTGTGTCCTCTGTGGCCTCCTTAAATCACTCTGGGCTCAGTGTCTTTTGGGAGTATGGCGGGAAATATTTCAGCTCTCTGCAGCCTACCTACTTGCTCTCTTCCCTCCCTCCTTCCGCAAACTAGTTGCCAAAACTTTCTGTAATGCATCCCATCTTTTTTTGTTGTTGTTGCAGTCTTCGGACAACAAAGCAGGTGAACTATAGCTACTGAGCATAACAATTAATTCTTTGGCTATCATTTCAGAGACTCTGAAATTTAGAGCCACACCTCTAACAGAGACTTGTTCTTGGGTAACCACACAAGTTTCCAATAAGATAACAAAAGGTGTAAATTAAATTCTCTTTAAAAATTGGCACTCAAGTAAATTGAAGTATCCACAACCTTCATTCACGCCTATTTTGCTGTTTCTGTGTAATCAGCTTTCTGTATGCTTTCAAAAAGCAAACCTAATGGAGATGGCAAGTGGAAGATGCCCATTGCACTGCTCTCCTCCTCACAGCTGCACGCAAGTCAGCTCTTGCTTGTGTCACTGCAGGCAATTAACAGTGGTCAGAACCACGTAATACACAAAATACCATTTGATGGTATCAGGAGGCTTGAGTGTTCAAGGGAAAAAAAACCTTTTTGAGAGGGAGTTTATTCTTCAGCAATAGAAAATGATGAAGTAATAAAAAGCATCGAGAGTGCAGCATTAACAAATAGATCTTTGCTGCAAGTTCCAGTCTGGATGGGATAAAAAATGCTTCATCTTGAAGCATTAAATGCTTTCATGCTTGAAATGAACTGTAATACAGTTAAACCCCCTCCTTCGCAAGGAATGAGACAGGCCACGGCCCTCACGAAACGTTAAACTCGCAAAGACGCGCAGGTCATTAATATGTGTGCAGGCCACGCCCATTGCCCCACCCCCCGGCACTCCGGAGCGCTGCAGGAACTTTTCTGCTTCTCCCCTCGGGCTCTCTGAGCACAGGGGAGCAAAGGGAACCGTTTCTGAGCCCCCTCTGACTTGGGAGACCCCCCCTCCCACCCCCGAGAATCCACGGGGCCACCGCAACCAAACCCTGCGCCGCTGCTCCCGCCCCCTCCTCAGCCCCGGTGCTCATGCCCGCCGCGCGCCACACACCGCCTGCCCCACACCACCCATCCTGCGCACCACCGGCAGTGCCACACGGCGCAGGGGAGTTAAGCTGCAGCAGCGGAGTGAGCATCTTCCGCTGGCCGCCGCAGCCAACCCCATTTTCCTGGGGCACTGCCCTTCCCCGCCTGTAGCCATGGAAACAGTAACACGCACCCGGGGGGGTGCGCTTAGAGTAACAGGGGACAGTGTGACTCCTGGCCCCCCCTGTGGGGCCGGGCTGGCGCCACCCCACAGGGAGCTCTGGCACCGCCCCTCGACGGAGCAGAGTGACTGCGCATGTGTGGGCCACATAAATTCGCAAATGGTGGAATCAAAACTGCGATAAGTTCACCTCACAAATGGGCGGGGTCATAATGCAGAGGTCTCAATGCAGCAGGGATTCACTGTACATTTATATTTATGTGTTCTGCTTTGATCTTAATGTGTTGTGAGATGCTATGCTGAATTGAATATGGATGCCATAAATAAAGGAGAAGATCCTCAATGCCTTGATGTATGGGCATGTGCTGCTGTTGCCACATAATAAACAAGGGCACAAGATTTTCAGAGGTACCCTGAGACAGGGAACTTATACTTCCTGTTGTCCCAGGGTAAACAGGTTGCTAGTGTCTCTGAGAGCAGTGGGATGCTTTCTCTGGTGTTGGCCAAGGAGGACAAATGTGAGGATGAATAATTACTGTGGATTTGCTGGATGTGCTGGAACCACACGTGCATCTTGACCCTATAGTAATGAATATAAATGTTCGTCTTTACCTGCAGGATTTCTTATGAGTGATCCTTATATCAAAGAGGGTTTCAGAAATTTGAAGTAAACTTAGGACAGGGATAATTTTGTTGACTAGCCTTGGTGCTAAGTATTTGAAGCCAATCAGCCACAGAGTTTTATTAAATTTCACAGTGGAGTGAGAAAAGATTAAGCATGAATAGTGTGGCTGGAAATTTCTTGAGAAATATTTGAGTTTATTTTGCAGTAACAAATAGGATCATAGGAACAAGAGAACACTCCTGATTGGGTTTTCTGCTGAGTGTTTTGATGGGACACTGTTTGTCTGGAGCACTGAAGTATCCCTTTGCCAGTCAGATCATGTAGTAAGGGTGTTGTTTTGGTGCAAAAAATCTCTTTCCACAAGATAAGGCCTGTCCTGAACCTGAATTCTCTTCTGAATTCTGACACTAACACACTGTCTGAGCACAGGTCACATTGTTGCCTGCTCAGCACAGTCTGCAGATTTTCTGGATTTATTGCCTTGCAGAGATAAAGTGTGCTATTTAGTTTTAAAAAATCCTACCTCAACAAATGAACATCTTAAAAGTCTTTAAAACTAGAGGGAGAAGTCAAAATCTAGGAGGAGCTAGCAGCAACTTCCATGATGTACCATAAAGAGCAAAAACTCAAATCTCACACTTTTTCATCACTTCACAAGCTTCTTGATGCAGTACAAAAGAAAGGTTTCTCAGTAAGTTGTCTGATGTTCAGATAAAGAGGATAACTGAGGATGTTACTGCTGCTTATGTTGATGTCGGTACCATCTACTTTGCAAGCAGAGTTTATCATTGTGCCATGAATCTGCTGTCCTTCCTCTGCACAGAGGTGGAAATTCAGCTTCCAGGAGAACTGGGAATGAACTGGGAGAATGAATTGGTGTAAGTTTGAGAATAAAAGACTATGTCTAGAACGTTACTTATAGCAGAAAAACCTTCTCAAAGCCATGTTTAATCCTGCTGTGGAGCAGGCACTGGTCAGAACTGGGGCCCTGTTGAACCATCTGCTGGTGTGTCAAGCAAGTGTGTCAGTAATATCTGGGTGATGGTTTGGAGCTCAGAAAGGACAGATACTGTCATGCTTTGCAGTGCAATGTTTAAAGTGTGTGATAGTGAATTCACAAAATGGCACAGTATGGTAAATGGTGCACAGCCTGTATGGTTTCATTATGGAATGACTTTTCCATGGCATGCCACTCTGTTAACATGAGCAGAATTGTTTTAATTATCTCAGCTGATGTTCCTCTGAAAGTGCTTGGTGGGTAAGTCTAATGGGCACATGTCATGGTTTAGGAATGGTGTTCTTCAGTTTAGTGTTCCCATTGAAACCACTCTAAACTAACGCTCTGCTTGCTCACTTCCTCCTCCCACTCCTCTCCTTGCAGTGGGCTGGAGAGGAGAACTGGAGGCATGAAAGGCAAAGTTCATGGGTTGAGGTAGGAACAATTTACTGGAAACAGCAATGAGATAAGAAAACTAGCAGTAACAGCAACAATACTAATGACAGAGGGTAGAAGAAAGAGACAAATTATTCACACACAGAAAACCCCTGACAATACTGATCCGCTCCCTCTGCCATGCTACTCCAACCCAGAAGAGAGCCCTTCTCCAGAAAATGATATGAAGTGGTATAGAATAATCTCCAGGTCCTAGCCATGGCGCCTCATGACTACTGCAAAAATTAACCCTGTCCTGGCCAGAACCAGGACAATGCAGAATAGAAATCACTCTACTGGCAGGTATGATAGCCAGTCACCATAGTTGCTTACAAATGTTCTAAGCAATCACATATGACACCTTCCTGCAAATAAGGCAAATCCCGCTTGGTGCTCAAGTCTCTGAGGAAGAAAACTTTCATATTGTAACATTAAAGGGAAACACTTTGTTTTAATCACTTGCCAAAACAGCTGAAAACAATTATTAATTAATAGGAAACACTGACTTTTAACTTTGTAAGCTCTCCAAAGAAGTGTCTGTGACAACTTGCATCTGGATTTATGGATAATTTGGATACAGTGGAAATGGGCACTGCACTGCAAAGGTTGACTGCTTTAAATTCATTTTAAGTGTGCACTTAGTGCTCTTAAAATTAATATGTTTATAAATCTAAATTGGTTCAGTTGGATGCCTTTTGTTCTCTTTGTGGCTTCATTTGAAGCAACAACAAAAAGCTGTGCTTGTTTTTGTGTTTAACCAAAATGTTAAGTGCAATTAATCGACCAAAAGCATACAAATATTTTTTGAATAACAGAGGCGCCCCTTTCACGGTGCCTGTGGTATTTAGTACTGCAGTTTGGAGAGTCGAAGACAACTTTTTCACATCTCATAAATAAAATTTTGAAATCTTTTGCTTGGCTCGTTTAATTTGAACCAATACTGCAGCACTCTCAGTTTTTCTTGTCTGCTCTGATGAGGCTGAGGTTAGTATGTATGGTGAGGGGGAAGTAGCATTCCTAATATTTTAGATTCTGAATATTACTTCCCTTATAAAAAATAGTGCATCTGACAAATACAGCTCCTAGTAAATAAGGAGGAGATGAACATTGCAGTCTGAGACAGAGGTCCCTTCAGTCTGACTAGAGGTGTGATTATTTTGGGTTTCATCTTGCAGATCTACTGCTTTTGCCTCTTTTGTCCAAAAAAAAGAAAAAATTCCTTGGACTGTCAGAAACAGAGAATACCTAAAATATTTCAACAAAATCACACCACAAGAGTTATTTTGTTATCTTAACTGAGGATCTTGAGACATTCCAATTATTTTAACAACAGGAGAGTGGCTCCTTAGCCTGTCTGCTTCTAGCTGGTCCACTTCTCAGTAACTGAGAAATTAATGGGGAATCCTATGGCAACTTTGGTACCTACAGATTTTCTCATCCGTTAAAATCTCTTTTCTAGCAAACATAAGAGCTTAGCTTTATGAATTTGATCCTAAGACTCGTCTCTTAAAGAAAGTATGGGTGTGTGTTTTATTTAAAACTCTGCTAGTCCTGCTAAACCAGAAACTCGCTCTTTGCCAGGTAACTCAATCTGAGCTCATCTTCTGTGCATGGGACTGAGTCTTAATTGCTGAAGGTTGTCTGGTCACACTGTGTACCTTGGGTGATCAACAATTTGGGTGCATCCAAAGTGGATATAGAGAGCCAGGTATCAGACTTTATCCATGTACTTTGAGGAAACATCGTCTGTTTCCTTCTTTAGCATGCCTACTTCTCAATAGTTTATAGTGACTGGGAACATGCTTCCTTTTGATCAAGACACAACATACCTGGCTATTCACCAAGCTATGGAAGGCAGATGGATCTGGTCTATGTAGTCCTGTATTTATAGTTAAGAAGAAAATTGTTACACTGTTCAAAAGTTGTGTCTTTGGATAATAATGCTTTGCTTTTCCTGGAATGTTTTGCAGAAGTCTCATTGATAAATTGAGCTTTTCCTTGTTTTATCAAGTAGTTCAGACTTAAATGGCTACCAAATGATGCCTTCAACTGGTTTCCTTTTCCCTTCTCCCCCCACTGCAGTGCAGTGCCCCCACTGGAAAAGGGGATTGGAATGGTGCAGACACATAGGTGCAGCAGCTTAAAAGTCAGATGTGTAGAAGTGGAGAGCACTGCTGGTGCATTGATGGAGTGACATTTGTGCTGTCGTTGATAGTGGTCAATAATCTCATACTGTAATACCTCAGAAGTCACAGGGGTTTGGGCCACGAATCACCTAATCCACAAGGACAGGCATGTCATGAATATGCAAATAAGCCATGCCCATTACCCCGCCCCCCTCAGCAGCAGAGTGCTGGAGGCAGTGCTGAGCCCCTCTGGGGCTACTGGGGAGCCAGGACCCACCAGGAGGCACTGGGACGTGCCAAGACCTCCTGTGTTTATTCCCATCCCAGGGCTCTCGGGGTCCCCTGCCCCAGGGCTCACTCTGTCCACCGGCCATGTGTGCTGGGAGTGGGGTGTCCCAGTGAGCCCCGGGAGCAGAGGAGGCGTGGTCACTGTGACTCTTTTTGACATAATGAGCGCAGCGCCTCAGCACACACGTCCCTCAAGCCTCCCCGCCTACAGCCAGCTCTCTAATCAGCCGTGCAGGGACAGAGGTTTGGTGGTGGTGGTGTGGATGTGTCCCAACCCTTCCACCTGCAGGACTCCCAGGGTGCAGCTGCTGTTCCCCAGTGCCTGTCACCAGGTGCACCTTGCTGGGGATGGGACAGGGGTGTGTGCATGTCTCCCCATTCCATTGTGCTGTTCAGCCCAGCGCTGTGAGAAGGCATTCCTTCTGATGCAGGGTATCCTGCATCAGCACCGGGAAGGCGGCTCCTGGGAGCACACAGCGCTTGGCTTCTGAACAAGCTGGACAGCAGGACGAGGCAGGGGAGTGAAGTTGGGAGATGCTGTGCCTCTGGCATCGCTTGCCTCTGCCAGTTCCTATAGAAACAGTGCAGTCATCCCATCTCGTCCCCCTGAGCAGCCCCCAGCCCTGGGTCAGCATCATGGTCACCCTTTTAATGCTTGGTTTTCAAATGGGTTGTAGGCTCCTTTATGTCAGTATTGGTTTGTGCCTTTTGAGCAGTGATCTTTCTGACAGCCTCAGTGCTTAATCTTGGGCATAACTGCCATGCAGAAGCAACCTTCCCCAGCTCCTGACTTTCCTTAACTGTCTTGGAATGCAACATCCTCTGACGCTTCTGCCTGTAAGAGGTTTTTCGGATTTTGTCTGTTCCTCTCCAGCTCTTTGGATCTGCCAGCTTTGTGAAAATAATGGGAAGTTGATATGTATTTTAAAATTTAAAAATAGAACATGATTTTATATGCCAGCTTCACAGGAAAACTGCTGATTACAGTACACTTTTCAGTGCTGGTTTTTTTTACTGCTGTTTTCTGTTACTGTAGCAGAATGAAATTTGTGTTATCCTCAGCGTTATCCTGTGCTTACGGGATATGGGAACCAGCAGATACGTAGGTGTAGAAATCCAGCATTAAACAAGTGATTTCTTAGGTTTCTGCAGTTGTCCACAAAGTAAAATACATTGTGCTACCACAGGGAAGTCTTCAAAGCACTTCTTTAAATTAACAAGCCATTCTTTTTATTTGACCATCTTGCTTGAGAGACAAAGTGCCCACCAATTCTCTCTCATGGCTTTCGTCTGTATTGATGAAGCATTTTGCAAATGAAAGTTGGGAGGTTTGCTGCCCTTGTAAACGATGTTGCAAACACCAATTCCAGAACTAGGAAGTGCTACCCTGTCCACACAGGCGAGTTTTAACAGAACCTGAATTTTGCAGTTGTTTTATGTCTCACAGCATAAAAGCCATAGTATGAGCATTGAGGAAAAGCCTTTTTCCCACCAAGCAACCTTAAAAACCTTTCTCAAGCAACCTTAAAAATGAAGCAAAGCTGCTTCTCCTGTGCTGAAGGGAACATTGATTAGAGGCAGGGACATGCAGCAAGGAATGAGAAAGTTTGGTCTAATTGATCTGTTTCCTCATGTAAGATCAGCAGAATACTATTTGTTATAGTGTGTTGTTGAAGTGCCAATATTTGTTGGTTCTTTAAAAGAAAAAAAGGTTGATTTGATGAAAATCAAAAGAAAACAGTGCAGGAAGTTGCTGATACGGAAAATTTTTACATTGTGCCAAGGTAACATTTTGTATCAAGGTTTTTCTTGAAGGTGTCACTTTGCAAGGTTGCATGCTGGTGATAATGTTTTGCGGCTAAAGCTGAAGGAAATGAGACTGGTGAAAATTTTCTGTGTGAAAACCTGCAGAAGTTGGCTTCAAACGGAGAAATATCCATTCAACCTGAATGCAGCAGAGATGATCCACAGGAATGTTGCAGCGATCAGGAATATGAACTGTTGTAAGCATTTCCCCTCTCAGATTTGCATAGATGGAGATACATTGATTCAAAAGAGAAGGATTTTGATGAACAGATATTAGCTTCAGTCACAGCTGAGTAAAGAGGAAAAAAGGTAGGTCATGTTCAAAACAACGGAAACTCAACAGCTTAATTACATATATGCTACAAATGGTCCTACCTCTTCAGTCAGCAAAGAGAGAAACGTCCTTTGTTAAGTGTTATAGGTACACATGAAACTGCAATCCTCAAGCCTATGCCAGCTGCTTCTGGAATCACAACAGTGTATACTGCAAGCTGCGCTGCAATTTCTTTTCCTGAAATAATGTGGTTTAGCCTACAAGTGAAACTTAATTAGGTCAAATGAAAAGGTTTGGATTTGATAGATGAGTTAGCATATGCTTTGTGAAATTCTGTTGCTGTTTTGCCTTTTCAGTTGAGAAATGCTAAAAACTTTGGACAAGATGTATTAGTGAAAGTAATGCAACAGCTTAGATAATGTAACTTTCATGATGTCTCAACATCAATTATACGTGATCAGTAATAAGAGTAAGCTAAAATTATAGCCTGACAGTGCTTAGGAGGGAACTTAGAGGATGTGTGTAATACATTTGCCTCCTTCCAAAACTTGTTGGACTAGCAACCTGACTACAGGAAAATCACTGTAATTTAGCTTTTGCTGGCAGTATCAGCAGTAGAATCTAGGACATAAATATAATGCTTTGGATATACCTTAGCCCAGATCTAACATGGGTGCAAGCAAATATGGGAAGGCTTGCACTGTTGTTACTTCTTTTTTTAAACAGGAACAGGGACAGCTCAGGTTGGTCATGCTGGAAAGCAGACATGCACTTAAAAATAGTGTATTACCTGTATTTCATCCCAAATATCTTATTGAATGG
The DNA here is from genome assembly GCA_013390025.1 of Pitta sordida. NCBI lineage: Eukaryota > Metazoa > Chordata > Aves > Passeriformes > Pittidae > Pitta > Pitta sordida. The sequence continues at coordinate 32,777 of WEKX01005634.1, read as the reverse complement.
AGGTACGAGCCCATGTTTTGTCTGGTATAATACGGAGATACTCAGGCAGACAGTGGGACTGCTCTCAAACTGCCATGTGGGAGGCAGAAGGGGAAACTCATGGTTCAAGTCTTGAGGCTGGACATGGAAGGCAACTCCCATTGTACCCAGGCACTGGCTGGGATGAAAGAAGTGATTGCTGCAAATCTGTGCTGTGTCCATGCCTCATGTGTGACAAGAACATTCACATTTCCTTCAGCTCAGTTTCTGGGAAGCATCTGACACAGCTCATGAGCTTTGATTTGTGGTGTGTATGGGGCAGAATTTGTTTCTTATGGTAGGTGGAGACTACAAACAAGGAGAACTGTGGGTCTTGTTTTAAACTTTGGAAGGGTAAGATAGCCAAGCTTTATACTGAATGCATTCAATGCCAGCTCCTGTGAGCTAAGGAAGCTGGGTGACATGTTTTGCCAAATAAATTACCATAAGCAGATTCAGCCAGCCCGAAATGTGTCACTGGCTGCTTTGGTGGCCCTTTTTGTCACACTTATGAGAAACCAAGGAATTACTGCGATGTGGAGAGACAAACTTTTGAGTTTGTGCCAACATGCACCTGTTAGCAGGACTTTGTTGATATCTCTGACCTCCAAATATAGATAAGCTGCTCCTGTGGGTTAGGAGATTTGAAGCTGCTGGGATGAAATCCAGCGTGTTACAACTCAAGCTCTTTACCTTTTCCATGGTTAATAGGTGCTTGAACTATTTGGCAGGGAGCCAATGAGCTCTGCTAGGTCTGTGATGGGGCAAGGAGTTATGTTAAAAGACCCAGTTTCTAATTAATCCAGGCCTTTGTAACTCTCTAAGTGTCTTGCCCAAAGTAATATTGGTGCAGGGTCACCCTTGTCTTTCAAGTGTAAGACAGGGCAGAGGCCTCCAGTTCTGCTAAACACTGAACTTAAGTACAGAACATTAATATTTTGAAATTATCCTTAGAAAAATGCTAGAAAATTATCTGTGTGATTATATCTTGAGGGGCAGAATGCAAAACAGAGTTAACAGAGTTCTCCCTTGGGCTGGAGCTCAGCATTGCCCCATGTTCTCTGCTGAGGCTGTTTTTTGAATAAAATACAACTTTTCATGGAGCTGTTCTTGATGTGTCCTCTGTTTAGAGGAGATGAGAATGAGGGAGAACTCATAACCAAAAATTAACCTGTTTTTTTTTTTCTTCTTTCTGCATTTCTGATGGTAGATACTGGCTATGGGTAAATTGTTTTGCTGCACTAGTCTGGAAGAATTAGTGTAGATTTGACTGAGGTTGCAGCAGATGATTCTTGCTGCAGATGTCCCTGGGCTTTACTAAACCATCCAATTGCTTTTGATATGCTCCTGGTTCATGGCAAGTATCTCTCAAAGGTAACCTGTACCCTCTGGCACTGAAGTACATCGCGTGTGAAAAGATGATGATGATGTGGTAACCCTATGATAGAGCTTTTTTGAAGCAGTAGCGTCCTGGTGAATACCCCTTTTCAGTAACTGGCATGGGATTTGCCAGCAAAGGGTGTGATAGCACGATACATTTATGGTCAACTGATCAAAGCTATGATTAGCAGCACCGTGCTGGCAGTAAATGTTAGCTCTGACTGAAATGGTGATCCAGTGCAGGCCCTGCATATACCTGCTTTAACAACTAAGCCCCACAGAGGACTTCAGAACCTGCAAATTTTGCTTGCTCAGAGAGAATGCATGTAAAAAATCAGGCCAATAACAAGCCTCTTTAATCTGTTCATTAATATAGTCTCTGTAAATATAGTGTGTTTGTTAACATGGTATAAATTGAGTTGAGATATAAGATCTAAGGAATATAACTTGGGTTGCCTGAGTCCTGTGTGGTGTATATTTAATGAATTTTCACTTAATCATCTATTAATTTCTATTAATAAAATAAACATGGCAATTGAAAAACACAGTACTAAATACTGTTATGAAAGAAAACCACATTGAGTAAACTAAAACAACTGCATTTCTTACTAATCTACACAACACATTTCATTTAAAAGGAGAATTTATAGTATTTGAAATATCCTACCACATACTGAAACTTTTAGTGTAAACTGCCACTTTCTGACTATCACATATTGAAATACTTGTGGTGCATAGTGAAATTTATGTTACATTGTGTAAAATATATAGTGAAACTGAACTGATGTATAATGAGACACACATGTGCCTGCAATGACTTATCAGTTCCATTATTTTCTAACTAACATTATTTTCATGATCAAGTTTCTCTGGGTCAAAGGAAGACAATGGTGAAGACCAGGACTAGTACCACAATGAAAAGTCTAGACCCAAACTTGCACAATCAAGTTGAGTTATCTTTTGTCTTTTTCTGAGATAAGTTCTAAATGTGAAGTCTGCTAATGGTTACAATATGTCTCTCTTTCTCTGCCAAAGCTTCATTATGAACATCAACATCACCCCAGTCAGGGAAATACCACCAGCCACAAGTGGAGAGGCTGAGTACCCAACTCTCAGCAGTTTTTAACACAACAGGTCTGCTGTATGAGAGGCTCTGATGAAGTATCTGGGGTCTTGCAGGAGGACCCAAGCACAGGTTGGGTCATTTAAACCCATTCAGGTCTTGTGGGAGGGGGTAGGTGGACATCTCAGACCTGACCTCATTTGTCCACCAGTGCTCCAGACCTCCTGTGAAGGCTTCGAGTGGATGGGCAACACTGGTGGTGTCTGTGACCTGAAAAACATCCTTTTCTGCTGCTTAGATTTGGGTTTTTTTCTTAACTAATTTAGGTCCTGACTACAGACAAGCATTCCTACCAGGCAGAGCAGGCAGACTGGCCACTGGGTGTTCTACACTGCTGGTGAAGGAGGGCTGTGGTAGCCAGTCCAGCAGCTGCTGGCCTCCTGGTGACCTGGGGTGCTCCTCTGCAGGGCCATTGTTTGCAATTTGCATTTGCTGTCCAACTTCAGCAGTGGTTTGGGCTGAGAATGTCAGCTTCTGGGCTGGCTGGCTTGGGAGGTGGTTTTATCCCTGTCCTGGTTGACTGTGATCCTTGTAGGTCACATCTGACACAAGGCTGCAGGATTTCTCCAGCCCTGTCCACTCCTGCCCAGAGCTTCCTGCTTGCACCACAGACTGCTGTCTCCGAGAACTGGACAAAAAACTAACTGAGGTCCCGGTGCTGCTCAACCAAAAGAGTAGGAAATAAACCAAGAATCTCATACCTCCTTGACCAGTTCTATTCCAAGCTCCATCAGAGGGGTTTCGTTTACGAATAATCTTTTACCTGGTTTTGCACCCATGTCAGTTGGATCAAAGCATTTAACACTCAGAAAGAGATGACTGCAATGAAGTTCCCTCTTTCTGATCTGCCTCAATAACACTCAAGTCAAGGTATTAGTCCTTTGATTGGACTAGTGGCCTTTTACTAAACCAAAACAATCTAGGCGGTACTGAAATTGAAAGACCTTCCTACTTCATGTCTGTTTTGCAATCAATGCTCATCAAGAATGGTTTAAGGCACAAGACAAAACACACCCTGCATTTGAGGGGAAGGTATAATAACCTTTCCACCTGGAATGCCTAATTGCTCAAATATTGCCAACATTGTTCAAACTGCTAGATATGTTAGGGAACAGGCAGAACTGGTGGGACAACTCTATATAAGGGGTATGACAAATTTATTGGGTAAATTGTATGGGAGTGCTTAACCCTTCTCTCTGTTCTGTTTTTTGTAAAGACAGCTGCCAAGTAGAGTTGGTCATGACTAATTCAAGTGAGGAAACAACACAAAGAAGTTAAACAGCAACAACCAGTTTAATTTCACTTGTTACCAGTAAGACCTAACTTAAGTTTCAAAAGGAGATGAAAGGTAAATTTGACATTTGCTCTCTGTGTTTTAAAAGCTACAAGAGAGCTTGAAAAGCAACATACTATACATTATTTATGCTGCATCGGTCCTCAGAATAGGAGGAGGACAAAACCACAATTTAATATCTGTGTACACCAGGACAAAAAATTCTCCAAAACATTGAATTTGTGTTCAACCCCATTCTTGGCTTTTAAAAATCATTCTAGAGGTAGACTTGAAACAGGACAGAGCAAACATGGGCTCCTACATGTGTCAGTGCTAAAACTGACCAAGATTATATAGAAACATTAAAGAAGAAATTGTCATGAGGGAGAAGAAGTAAGCATGAAACATATTTTAAATATCTGAGGATCAACTCTCACAACACATCTGCATGAATATTTCACAGGTAGTACAACTAATCACCTGCTACCTCTTTTTTGACCTCTCTTCTTATGTCCCCTGTATCAAAGGGTACAACACTGGTGACAGTGAGTGGATGTATTTAGACAACATTGTAGAAAATGATTTGTCAAGAGGGAAATAGAAACATTTCTTAACACTTGGAGGAAAAATTGTAAAGTAATCCCTGAATAATAGATTTTTAATCCTTGATTGTTTCCTTGTATGATATAAGCTGAGTGGCACTCTCCCCTTTGAACTCTTCTTCAGCTTCACTGAGATAGACCATTTCGTTTTGAAAGATGTTCAGTCCAGACTGAAACATTTACCAATGCTTCATCTCTGTGAGTAGATTGTTATTTTACTAAAGCAGAATAGAGCAAAACAAGAATCTTTCCAAAGGTCATTAGAATTACGCATTAGAATTATTGTGCATAGAATTATTTGCATGTGAGCTAATTCCAGAAAGCTGAGCACATGGCAAAGCTTAAGATCAGACATAAACTCAGTTCGCTTAATTTAAAATGTTTCTTCAGAAGCCAGTCTTGATTTAAATGACCACTACATGACCTGTAAGTGAAGATCATTCAAAATCAAGCTGCCAAGATGGATATACCCTCTGCTGAACCAAATTAATCTCTATGAAGAGACTGAAGACAAATAGCTCTTGCATACATGAGGAGCTTAACAATTTTTTCAGCATCCACAGAAATGCCACTTGCCAGTAAAGTGGACATTTGCAAATGTGGGCCCAGATATTTTCTTCCCTGGCTGCCCATACCCAAGTATGGAAATATCAGTGTGCGAGCAAAAGTTGCAGCTCCATATCTCTGGATTTTCAGCTCCAGAGAGAAGTATTACCAAAGCAAAATGTGTCAAAATAATGAAAACCCTAAAAAATGAGTAATTTGGTAATATCAATCCAGCAAAATACTGAAGGTGAGCTTTGGCAGAGTGGCAGCAGGCTTCCCAGGAGTCACAAACCATTGTGGATGTTATAGTTTGTCAAGTCATGGGTGAAATTTCATGCCTCAGAATAAAGTCAGAGATGTGAAACTCTGGGCCTTTCAACGTGGGAGAGCTGAATCTATCAAAATAGTTTCACTTTGCATCTACAGACTGTGAAAAGATGTTCTTCCTTTTTTTTTTTTCCTTAGTATTTCATCTCACCCTTGGCTTTAGTTGTGTGGGTTCCCTCATTTAGGAGGCACCAGGTTTTCCAGAGAAAGGTGATGTATCACCACTTCCCCCCACCAGAAATTTTCTTTCTGGGGAGACTGAGGAAGCTGGTGGCCACCTTGCCCTGTGGCTGGTGTCCTGGAAGGGATGGGAGCACTGTCAGGGATTCAGGAGCCCCAGGGATGCTCACTGAGGAGACAAGAGGATGGGACTGTGGCAGGGAAGGGGAGAACGAGCAAGGTAACAGGGTTGGAGAGCAAAAGTGAAAGGTTCACCACCCTCCCGTGCTAATCTGCATAATGGCCTAGCAGCAGTACCATGGCCAGCGGAACTGGTGGCTTGATTAATGGCAAACGCCAATCCTGCTGTGTTGTGCTGATACGCTGTAGGACAGCCACAGGGTGGGACAAATCTTGGCAACGTGTGTGTTTTCCAGACCCTGAGATTTTGCCCAGGCAACCAGTGAGAACAGCACTGAGGCAGCAAGCCCAGGCACTCAGAGGTTAAGAAAAGCCAGAATTAAGGCTCAGTCAGGCCTATATGGATGGGTGTAATTATGTGGTCTTTATAGGATCCATGTTAGCTTTCCCTTTGGCTTGTGGAACTGGGAAGAAAATGAGGCTCTAATGTGGAAGTGGTCTCTGTTGAAAGAGGAGGGGTAAATGGAGGGATTTCTTGGCCAGGGAATGGAGTGCTGCCTAAGGGAAACATTTTCCGTGGGCTTTTACTCAAGGAGTTGTGCATAGAATGGAGCAAGACACTCAACCTGAGTTTTCGCAGGCTGTATCATAATACATAATAATCTCTGGTTATGTCCTTGGTTTGAAGGTGTTGAGGATTCCCAGTGACCCCTGAAGTTAGGATAAGCTGTACTACAGTCAAATAACACTTGGGATAAACTACCCTGGAAAGTCTGGGCACCATATGAAAATATTTGATTTGAAATTCCTGTATTTTGTTTCTTTTTCAGTTGTATATAGGGATACTACTTTCTTCTCCCACATGGATGCTGACACAGATGAAGCCTTCAGCCATTTTCCCAACGGGCTCACTGAAACCACTGAGGAGCAACTGGCCCCAGCTGGAGAGTGGGACAGGAGCACAAAGGCCAGAGCCATGAGGCCAGCAGTGGAGATGGGATGAGATGGGGGGCATCCCTGCCTTTTCCCATGCAGGATGAGCATTTTCTGCCTTGTGTGCTGAGCAAAGTGTAAATCCTGTGGAAAAAACAGTGTGTGATCCTGCAAGCAAGGGCTGCTCCTGAAACTATATGCGGACAAGTTTAATAATTAATAATTAAAAAATATTATATGTTAGTTGGATTATAGGCTGGACTAGATGATCTTCAAGGTCCTTTCCAGCCTTATATATACTGTGATACTGTGAATTTTGTTTTTTCATAACTTTTTTTGGTGCTTGACATTTCAACCTTGCTTGCAGTGCAGTAATGCAAAGAGAGAGGTGTATGCGAGTGAGTGAAAGTAGTGTCAGCATTTTGATTAGAACAAGATTTCCATTAGATACAGACATATGTCCAACCTGATACCTGTTTGTTTCCAAGTGATTTGAAGTGAGGACCCACTCAGTTCAGCATGCTTGTGGGGGCCCAGGCTTTTAATAGCATGTAATATTAATTTCTGGCAACAGATGAGAGTTAATACATTGTGTTTAAATCTGGGATGAGTTGTTGCCCAGCTGTGGTCTATGTGCAGAGATACCAAATGCTTTTCTTTGGATAATGTCAGTTCCAGCCTGCAAACCACATGTGGGTCAGAGGCAGGACCGAAGACCAGAAAAAATAACCCATTTAATCTCATGAAGCCTTGTCTCTCCTGCAAGATTTTCGTGCAGTTGTCCTCTAATGATTTAAGGGTTTCAGAAAGTTCTGAGTGAGCTGGCTCCTTTTTCAGTGCAGCACATCAGTCAAGGCTGGTGGGAGGTTTCTGCCCTTCTGTCTGCACCAGAGAGGTAAATTAGTTAAGCAGAGGCATGAATTATTTGCATGCAGCTGAGGTGGCAAATGTGTTATCTCAACAGCAGAAAAGGAAATGGTTCTCTATAGATTATTAGTTACTGAAAAAGCAAAGGCATGTCTTTTGTTGCTGCCACACCACTGGTCTGACTGTTGAGTAGATATGGATCAATATCCCCCCTTCCTCCTCACCCCCCTTGCTCTTCACATTTTCACTTAGGCTGAGGTGAAGAGGTTTCACTTTAATTTATGTCATTCTTGTATTGCCAAATGGCATGCCAGAGCAACCGAACCGGGCGTGATCTGACTCTCTGTTGTGTGCTCTCACATGCAATCCCCTCGTGGGAAAATGCTGAGAGAAAATGGAAATTTAAGCTGTGCACCTAGCCACTGTGGTTTCTTGGGTTTTTTAATAGTGCTTCATTTGTAAGGTCCGTGGGGCAGAGAGAGTTTGTGTTGAGTTCAGGGTAGTCATAGCCCGTAAGTGAGGATTTCTAAATATTATGATATTGTAGATAGTACTGTAAGTAACTTGTTCTCTCTACAAACAACAAAATACATGTTGTTACAGATCAGAGGATCTCAAACCAAAGTACAAGTATGTATTAGTCCTACACCACAACTTGCACAAGTCTTGTACCTACTCTACAAATGAGTTGGGCCCTGTATGGGAAGGTCAACTGACTTGTTCCAGACCTCACTACTATTGAGTGGAGGTACCAAAACAAGAACCCAGCCATCTTGGCTCCAGGGCCCTTGTCTTTACTGCAAAACTTAGCTCTGGCCTTGAGGTACTGAAGGTTCTAGATTAAAAATAAAAAGTTTTTATTAAATCTCCATTGTTAGATAAGCTTAATATTGGATATATTCCCCTGTGTAGATACTCATCACTGCCTTAGTGTTTAGATTTATCTAAATAATTACATTGAAAGTTAATTTTAACAAAAAGTAGTAGGAATGGCATCAACAGGTATTCCTAGACTGAAATACCCCACATCTGGGAGAAATGAGAACCTGTAGCTGGGTCCATCGCTAGATATATTTTTGAAGTAGACTCACATAGGGTTGAGGTGTTCCCTTGTGGCTAACGGGTGCAGAGGGTGATGGCAGCCAGGAGACAAGTGGCAAAGAACTGAGATTTAGCATGTTCATGTCTATTAGGACATTTAAAATATGTTTTTCAGGGAGCTGTGGTGCTTCAGGAAATGGGTTTGATGGTCAGGGAGGGTTGTTGTTTTCTGCTCTCCTCAACTTGGATGAGCAGCTAAGATTTTAAAGGAAGTTGGAGAGCACTGTGCCTCCATTAAAGTCTGCAGCCTTTGCTCCTCAGCCTGCCTCTCTGTTGGATGCTCACTAGCATGGTAAGTGTAATCCTGGCCTAGACAGCAGAAGGGCCCATGCCACGTTGCCTCTGCTCCAGAGGACCTTGAACCACTTGCACCTATAGCTGCTGTTCCACCTCATCTCCTGGGCTCCTTTTTGAGCTCTATCTAACAAGACAAGTGACAGTGCAGCGAACAACACTGTCATTCCTGAATGTTTTGTCTGGAGTAGATGTGAGGGAGGAAGAAAATCTGCACATCCTTCTCAGCTGCTGTGTAGGTCATAACTTCATCTGAGAAATACTCAGGTATTTTATGAAAAAGGCACCCAATGATTTGTGGCATGTGTCATCCAAGAAGGGTGAGAGGAATGAAGGTATCCCAGGGGAGCTGCACTGAACTCCTCCTGAATGGCTCCAGATTCAGGGGGCCATTTTGGCAGCAACTGCTGAGGCTGCTGTGGAGTCCAAGTCTACAGGGAACAGGCTTTTCTAAAGAGTGACGTAATACTGGGACTGCTGTGATGGGGATGGTGGTAACACAGGGTCCCCAAGCAGGAGAAGCAAGGATGGAGGATGTGGGACACCTTTCAGTCAAAGCACATGTGGGGACAGCAAAACAGCCAGTGTCTGACATGCCAGTGTCATTGGCATGTAGTCTAAAAGATGGGTGTTTTTAGCAAAGAGATGCAGAGACAGCAATGTTCATTTGGAAATCAACTGAATGGCTGGGCACAGGGATTACTGTTGAGACCACAAGGCTTTGGAGCCAAACCAGAGCCATGATTCCCAGGGGCCATGGACGTACCTGCCCTGCCCTTCCCTTGCTGACATCTCTAATCATGGGCAAAATTTTGGTCAGTGGTTTGTGGCTAGACTTGCTTAGGGACAGCCCAGGGAAGCATGGGGATAGGCAAGCACCTTCTGCAGCTGCCCAGTTTGCAGTGGCCAGGCTGGGCCCCAGTGGTTGGGTATCAGTGCAAGGGGACGGAGATGGTGCAGGGGTTTGGGGCACTGGGGTTTTAGCTCTGCTCCCTGGGGTCCTAAACGGCCTCTCAGGGTGGTACTGAGGTTGTGGCTATCGGGGGGGCTTATTGCCCTTACTAACTGGATTGTGAGGATTTTGGCAAATTGGGATGCTCTGCTGAGAAAAAGCCCTCTGGTTGTCACCTCTCTCACTTCTCTGTGCTCAAAGCACATTTTCTCAGTTTGCAGTGTCAAGGGGCTGGGTGCACCATAAAGCAATTTGGATTCTGCATTGATAAGGCAAGTGCAAACTGTCCCCGCAGCTCTCGAGAGCAGAATCAAACTGAAACTTACCACTCAGAGTAGAAAACACATAACACCCACAGCTACAGACATGCACAAATTGCTGCAATATAGGTTAGAAAAAGAGCCCCATTCTGCACCCTCTGGTCTCATTAAAAACACACACACATGAAATCTTCACTGAATGACTACAAGCACCAGCACATGTTCCCTCCTAAACAACCAACGAACTGCTTATTAAAAGGCAAATTTTCACTTTTCATGTATCCTTGCTCCCTTTTGCACTTAGTTGCAGTTTCTACAACATTTTTAACTTCTATTTTTTTCATGACTGATTATGAGTAAAGTGAGACCTCTCTGGGACACCACCCAGCCTGGTAAACTGGGTCCCCATGTAGCGACATGGCTCCAATATGGCCAGAAGAAACCAGAATTTCCCCTCTGAGTAAAGAATTTCTGCATGGGGCTGTGAGGCTGACAAGAAGGTTGTTTGTAGAGATGCACAGGACGTTAAAAACAAAAAGCCATCTGAATTCACAGGGTAGACTAAGGAAAGGAGCAGGGAAAAAAATTGACTCCTGTGATTCACAGAAGGATAGTCCTCACGGAGAAAGTTTTGCCATAGGAAAACTGTAGGGAAGTTGGGAACTATCTATAATATCCAAGAAATCATGTATGGAATCCTCCATGCCACACTCCTCTTCCTGCACAAAAGCTGCTCTCCACTTTGCTCATTTAAGTTAGGATTTACTGTCTAAAACTCAGCTGGTGAAGGCAGGAACACTGGCATCTCCCTAACCCAAAGACCAGCATCATGTTGTTACGTCCAGGTCTTCAGCACAGGCAAAGTGGTAAAGAGGCTTTCAGGTTCTGATTTTCCTCTGCATGGTTTCAATATTGCAGGAATCACTTCCCTTCCGAGCAGAGTGTGGCCACTTTGGGGCAGGAATGCTGTAAGGAATCTTACTTGGTCCTTGGATAAGGAAATGATCAAGGACTTGCTTATTCACAATTAATGGAGAAAAAGAGCTGAAAGCCTTTATTAATCATTGCACAATAAGGAAGTCATACTGGTTTTGCTCCCTTCAATAGGACTATTTGGTCACACCTACCTAAGTGGTTTGGCATCCCAACCATCTCTCTGCGTGCAGTAGGGGAGGAGGAAGAAAGGGCCAGTGTGCCCAAATGTCATCAAAGTGCCTGGCTGCCAGCTCATGGGGCAGGAAGAGCTCTGATCTCCCTTTCCTGGAGGGCTGGGCATCTCTTTTTAGATATCTCTCCCCAATGTCTGCACCAGTGCTGCCTGTCCCCATGCTTCAGTTTCTGCCCTAAGCCCTAGAGTCAAAAAAGAGAAAAAAAGTTCATGCATGCCCTGAGCCAGAGTTCCCCCTGTCAGCTGCAGAGATCTATGCCAAGGAGAGCCAGATCCTAGGGCTGTGTGCCACCTGCCCACACTACAGTTCCTTGTCCCACTGCTGGGCTTCTGCTTCCTGGCTTACCTACTCTGGCAGCCAGTCTGTTTAGCCCCTAGCTCCAGAAAGCAGTTTTTGGCTAGATGTGATTGCTGCCAGGAGCTTCCAAAGTGCTAGGAGCTTTCCACTCAGGCTCCAGATTTTGTCTGGCATAGGAGGCTGCATTGCCCTGCCAGGATACTGACGATAACTTTATATTAAGTGGTGGGATAAGACGACACTCCAGGAGCTCATGAGCTATGGGGCCTTTCCTAGGTGAGCTTGTGCAGGTTGAAGTTTGCAGAGCTGAATGGCCTGAGCCAGCAGAGCCTGTGCTGCCTGGAGGTGGAAAGCATCATCTGTCTCCTGGACTGGATTTTCCTGCACAGAGCACCATTTGACTTGTGTCAAGCTGCAAGCTGTCATAGTGGAGGTAAGGAGACTTTGGCTTTGAAGCAGGAGGTGATGCCTGTTTGCACCCATGTCCAAGCAGACACCTGACCCCTCTATCATGGCACAAGAACACGAGCCTTCTGTCATTGATGGCAGTTAGTGCAAAGGTGGCCTCAATTGGTGTGCAAATGTGCTCTCTGTCAACTCTTCCACATGCTGCTCAAGTGAACAGGAAGGGCAGCAGTCGTGCTGGTTGCAGGATGGGCCTGTTTGTGGTTTTGGGAAGTGTCACATCTTTGACAAGAAGTCTTGTTTTCCGGCTATCCCAGCAGGACAGCTCTGTGCTGAAGTTGCCAAGATGTCAGTCTGTACCCCTGACATCTCTAGTTAGGCAGCTGCCTTTTCCTTACTGATCTCCACAACCCCATGCAGGGAATGGAGACCTCCATCTCAGTGGCTACTTTGATGCTGTCAGTGCGTTTTTCTTAAGCCACCATGACAGCCAGTGTTTTGCAGATACCTGCCCTATGACTGGCACATTCCATGGCTGCACCACATCCACTCAGCTCCAGCTCATGTAGTAATTAGCCAAGTGTTTCCTGGCTGCCTTTAATTACAGCCACAACTATTTCCCTCACTTTAACATAACACTTCTGAATGACAGCACAGATTTTGGGCTGCATCCCACGCCATCCCAGCACGTGTTGAGATGCAGCCGTGCACTGGCAGTCATTGGTTTGAACCCAAAGGGCTCATACCCCCTCAGTGAGTCACGTTTTTAATTTTCTTCCTCAAGGCCATAATTGCCCACACTGGGAATTAGCGGTATCTCCCCCAGTACCCAGCTGGGAGTCACTGGGCTTTATAAACCAGCCAGGAGGACAGGATCCTCCTTACATCGGCATTTAATTCTGTCTCAGCTGTAATTCACCCAGTCCTGTGGCAAAGCAGCTCAGCTGGCAAGGCCACATTGCCCAACACACTTGATGCCCCAACATTTTCGCACTGATGGTGGCAAGATGGGCATTAGTCCCTCCTGCCCACAGGCAGGCAATGCCTCTGTGCTGGGGGCACATGGTCTTGCAGGGCAGCATTTTGTGGCAGCACGTAAATCGAAGAGCTTTTCCTCTGTGCCTTGCTAACACCGCTGCGGCTTGCCAACCTGGTGGTGTGGGCATTGCTGAAACCCGCTGTATTGCTGGTTGGAGCACATGCCTTCAGCAGCTTCCAACTGGCTTGGGGGCTGCCAGAAACCAAAGCAGCAGCTGCCGGGCTCGGCCTCGCAAGGCTGTGATCTATAACGTGCACTGTCTTTTTATGTAATGTGTTTTATTAAACATCTTCTAAAGCTTACAAGTGTCCCCAGGACATAACTCTCCAGTACAACATAACACTTTGCCAAGTAATGAAGTATGATTTATGGTGGTAATGGTTATCCTACGTTTTTTTAAAAAAATTATTACAGCAATAGCTCTGTCGAATATAGGAATATAACATGCTGCATTTGGCACATTTATGACAACAGTGTTCTGGTTTTCTTAACTCCACAGTTTGGTGTTGGCAGTATTTCAAATTCTTGAGACAGATGTTTAAATGAATATTTTTAAGAGGACAGTGAAATACTTTCAAAACATCATACGGTGCTGAGTGTCTCAATATGCGCAGGAACATTATTTCTTTAACATTCAGGTAGGGAAGGGCAGCACATGGCTTCTCTGGTTTAGATCTCTCAGTAAGTGATGGAAGTAGCAAATGTTGAATTAGCTTTCTGGGGCATCCCGGTCTGCTGTTACTTTTGGGCTGAGGTGGAGAAGGGGACAGACACTTGACCTTTTCCTGTATTCACATCTCCTTTGTGAGCACTTACAACAGATCCATTTGTTTTGAATGCAGTTCCCACCATGCTGAGACAGGATTAAGTGGTCTCACACTGACATTTTGTGTGTCATTGTGGTCCCAGTGGTTAGGGTTTCAGACCAGAAATTACAATCATTTGGAAAAATGTAAATGAGAACCCTGGTCACATATCTGTGAGGCAAATAGCATTCAAGTATTTCCACTTAAACACTGAAAATTCCTGGTTTTTTTTTTGGGGGGGGCGGTTGGGTTTTTTTTTTCATTTAAAGATACTGCCTCTAACTGAGGAGAGCACCATAAATAATGAAGCCAGGGTATTTGGCTCTCGCGTTGCTGTTTGCAACTTACAATCAGGGAAAACCAGGACCCACAAAGGCAGAAGTCAGCATTGCTGGAGACACAATCATCCTCGGCGTAGCACGCGTTTGGGGCTGGGAGGAGACAGTGCCCCTCAACCAGGCTATGCACCCAGTCAGTGCAGAGATTGAAGACAAGGGAAGCACTGGTAAAGCAATGAACACTTATATTTAATTTACATTTGACAATTTGCACATAAATAATGATGTAAACCAATACGTAAACATATGATAGTTTGTTGTTCTAGCAAAGTAAAAAGCCTGTTAACTTTGGTCAGAGTCTTTCTTAAGAGAGACAAAAAAACCCCAAAACACTGTTGATTGTTGCTACATTCACATGTAAAACGTCTAAGGGAAGGGGGAAACAGTAAAGAGAAGTAACAATTCTTAAAGCTGATGCATATAAATTCTTGTAAAATTTGTATCAAATACAAGAAAGCACTACAGGCAATAATAGGAAAAGTGTGTGTCCAGTGACAGAGTAGTGATACTTTGGTTTATCCTACAATTAAGTACTACATTTATGAACTATTGCTACATTTTAAAGATGTCAGCCTCACAATTTGCAGAAGTGGAAATGTAATGAACTGTAGTCCTTCAAAAGCAGTCTTGAGAGACGTGTATTTCAGGATTGTTTGGGGTTTTTTAACAGAAGGCATCAAAATGAAGTTTGCTGGGGTAAAAAAAAAAAAAATTCACCAAATTCTTGATTGCTGAGGGTTGCTTTTAGATTTTTTAAGAATACAACCAGAGATACATGGAGGAGATGTGGGTAATAATGCTACATGTATTTATATGAGTTGACAGTGCAACTCATTAATGGTAGGGTACAATGAGACCAGGGGCTTGTCCCAGCTAACTTCCCTCCTGCCCTTACTGTGCTTTGTGACCACATCACGCATGGGTTATGTTTGGCTTCTTTCCAAGTTCTTTCAGTTTTCTGTCTGTCGACCGACCACCAGCCTCCCCCAACCCAGTGCAGACTGCTGGGGGAGTAGGGGTCTGACAAGCCCTGTCCTGCAAACAGGGTCGTTCCCACCAAATTCACTGAGATGCCACACGTGGGTGACGTCATTCACGTTTGTAAGTCCCAGCTCCGTGTGGACAACTGCATGTCTGTACTTGCAAGTGATAAATGCCTTGGTACAACCTGGGTTTGAGGTCATTGGTTATATGCAAAACTGGGTAACATTTGATTTTCACACTTAGATGAAAAATAGGTTTTATTACATTGTTTGGCTCACAACTTAAGTGGTATAAATATATATACATATACATATATAGTATAGTGGTATAAATATATCTATAAATATACATGTATTCTTTGCTACACCTCAAACACCATATCATCTTTGGGCTTAGCAAAACAAAAAGATAAAAGGACGTGCATTCTATCTTTCCCTGTGCACATTTTGGTTTCTTCTCTAAAGTAGCAAAGCATTTAGGTAAAACAGCATTATCTGCACCACTGGACACAAGCACTGAGGTAATTGTTGTTCAACAACTTTGCAATGCCCTTTTCTTCTTTAATTAAATTAACCACAAAATGTACAAACACAAATACTGAGAAAAATCCAAGTCGTACAGGAAGGAAGGAAAAAATTTATGTGCCAGGAAAGGACTTTGATCCCCACTTCTACCCAGGCAAAGTGGGAGAGGAAAACACATGTAAAACCGAACCTCTTCTTTCTCAGGGAATCTGACCATTGTTTTTTTATCCCTGGAAGGCTCTGGCCAAAAAACCAAAACAAAACAAAAACCAGAAGAAAGAAATCTGCTAAAAACCTCCTTTCAGGCAGAATATTAAGAATATTTGTGTCTTGCTTTTAAACTGCTTCTGGAAACAAAAGAATGTGACATTTTTGGAAAGCCACTTTAAGCTCATGCATTCCTTTGGTCTTAATGTTACATGACAATGTGTGGGGCTAGAGCTGTTTTCACAAAACCTGTGATATTGTCCATGGCAGGTCAGTGTTTGCTGTGCCACATCTGTTCCAGGGAGAGCTGCAGGTAGAAGAGCCTTTCTCCTCTCCTTAGACAGGCAGGGGAAGCGGTTTCCTCTCTGCTAGCTGCTACTCTGGGGTGTTGGTTTGGCTTTTTTTTTTTTTCCTTTTCTATTCCCAGTGGGGTAATTTGCACATAAAAATACACAGCATTTTTTTTCAAACATGATCTAGGATTCTGTATGTCACATGTCCAACTTTGGCAATACGAAAAACCGCATTTGTTTAAAAGACATTGGTACATAAAATACATTTACCGGAACCCCAATCTTAGGTTCTTAAAACAGATGTGCAGAAAAAAATATCTACAAAGAATGGCCATAAAACAAAAAATAAAAACATCTAAAGTAAAAATTACAATGAATTTTCCAGTCATTGTAAACATTTTCCTATTTATTGCTTTTAGAATGATTAATTGCATAATAAATTATGAAGTACTATCATTGAAAAAATAGTTATGGATAGATGATTGTCTTTTAGTAACTGGCGAGGCAATGCACAGTCCTTTGCCTCTTTTTATGCCCTGAGAAAACAGTAACTTTGGAGTTCCTTCTTTCAGCTGGAGAGCGTAGGGAAACTACTGTAAGCCAAGATTGCTTTGCAGCATTGAAACTATGTACAAGCAACTGCTACAGGCACCCTGACTTGCCAAGTCATAAATAAAAAAAAATCACTTTGTCAAAAAGTCTTAAGGGTCCATTGGTTCAACTGTTTCTTGCTTGACCTTTACAGGTAACAGAGGTAGTGGGTGACCATGAGGCAACTTCATAATTGACAGATCTGATGACTCGTAAAGGTTGCATCCTGAGGAGATAAGCCCATTTCCCAGGTTCCTCTGTAGAGATACTTTCAGATTAGCTCCTTCCATTTCCCTCCTGAGCATGGTCAATATATCCTTCTCCACGATCGATGTCAAGTCGATATTGTCCTCCACTTCTTCCAATTTGTCAGCATTGTCACTGATGTCGAACTTCTCGATCTCCTCATTGATTCGATTCAGGTCCTCCATGGAGAGGCCGGAGGCAGGGGCGACAGGGCAGTTGCCCTTCAGGTGGACCTGGAGGCTGCAGAGGTGAATGTAGCTCTTGTGGCAATGGATGCATTTATGGGGGCGCTCCCGGGTGTGGAGACGCTTGTGCAGCTTCAGGTGCACAAACTGGGTGAATTTGGCTGGGCAGAGTTTGCACTGGTAAGGCTTCTCTCCAGAGTGGAGACGCAGGTGGGTTTTGAGATTGCTGGTGCTGCTGAACCGCTTGTGACAAACCTGATGTGGGGGGGGGTGGCAGAGAAACAGTGAATGAGTGGGAGGGGAATTTATGGTTTAAATCACAGACATCTAGGAGGAGACGGCAGGATGAAGCAGCAGCTTTTTATCTCTTCACACTTTCTCACAAAGGGAAAAAAAATCCCCACCTTTTTTATTTTAATATTGCTGAATGGCATTTTGAGTGTGGCTGGTGGCAAAACTCAGGCAGATGATGCTCTAGCAGACTACAGGCAATCCTGCTCTCTCCCAGACACTGCTGCACTGGGGCTGGGCACAGCTGTAGTAAGGACTCCAGCCCTGAGCAGCCAAGGGTTTGTCACTCAGCCTTCCCTGCATGTCATACATGGACAACCTCTGCCGTCCCTTCGACCTCCAAGGGAAATTGTCTGTGTGTGTTACATACCTGACACTCATGGGGTTTTTCTCCTGTGTGTACCAGATAGTGCTTCTGGAGGTGAGCCAGCTGTGTGAAGCCTTTATTGCAAGTCTGGCATTTAAATGGTCTCTCTCCACTGTGTACTCGGAGGTGCACCTACAGAGAAACAAAGCAATTAACAATTTGCAGTTTCCAATACTCTAACAAAAGTACTTTCAGATGTTTCCTAGAGTCCCATTGCCGAAATACAATGTTATCTAGTTAACTAGATGGCATCAGTATTAAAATACACAACCCCACTTTCTTGATTTCTTGTGGGGGAATGCCATATTAAGCCGAGACAAATAAACAACCCTGAAGAAGCAAAGGAGGCCTGTCCCTGTTTTTTCTTGAAAACCTACAGGGAGAAAACTGAGTCTTCCAAGAAGACACCTCATCTACACTGCCTACCTTCAGATTGGAGAGCTGGCCAAAGGTCTTGGAGCAAACATTGCATTCGTACTTGATCTTCCCATTCTGCTTCTTTAATGGGTATGGGAGGGTTTTGTAACCCGTCACATTCCTCTTACTTTTAATGAGATTCATGGCTTCTTCACCACCGGTGGCAGCCAACACCACTGAGGTAGGTTTAGGTTGCATTATGTGTTCCGAACTGGCTGCTGTACCAGCGGTGGGTGACCCACTGGTAGGGCTGCATGGCTTGTCCTTCATGCTGGCAGCAGCGCCCGTGATAGAGAAGGCACTGTTAGGTGCTGGTATAAGGAAGTCTCTCGGATGTTCAGGCTGCAGCAATCGACGGCCTCCTTCACTCGGCAATGAACTGGGGAGCGTGGTGGGGTTCAGCATGTGGTGGGAAAGGCTACCTCCGCTGAGCAGGTTGCCATAAAGAGGATACATCCTTGGGAAGAGATTGAAATTGTTGATGCCATTGATATTGTTCAAAGCGCTTAAGTTATTGCAGCTCATATTGAATGGAGGTAACAGGAATTTGGAGTAGTGGGGGTTATAGGATGGTAGAAAGGCAGGTGGGAGGTGGCCAGGGGGTGCATATCCAGGGTAAGACCCCAATCCTTCTGAGCCATATGATCCATTCAAGTAAGAGTATGGCTCTCTGTGCTCTTGGGAAGTAGGTGCCAGAGGTGAAACTGTGACCCCTGGACTGCTGTGAGGGCTTGAACTTTTTAAACTTTGGTCTGGGCTGCTCCTCCCGGAAGGACTTGGTGTAGTAGATGCCTGGATGGGCGAATGAGTAATGTAGCTGGGTCTGTCCATCCCATATGCCAAGGAAGCTTTCAGATAGTCTTCTGGAATGTGAGGTCGGATTGGGTAGACAACTCGAGGGAAAAAACATCTCTCTGGGCTATAGTTCTTACGCAAGTCATCCAAGTCTTTTTCTGGAGTAACTGGTGAAATGTTGTTCTGAAAGAAGTCTTTTCCTTTTGGAGGACTGGATTCCATTTTCAGGATTTCTTTCACACTGTGCTCCTTCTTTGGGATACTCTTCTGATAAAGCTCATCTTTATCAGCACTGTGCTGCTTTGGATCAATGTGGGTTTGTGCTGAAATACAAAGACAAGGTAATGGTTACGTATTTAGATATGTCTCTGGCATGATCTCTTTTCAAAACACAATCTAATTCCTACAAGTTTAGTTGAAAGGAAGGGCTACTCTCAAGAGGTGAACAATCATTTAACTTGTCAAAAGACTAATTTTTGTCTGAAGAAATGCCTGCTCATACTAAGTGTTAATAACAAGCATTGTTAATCTAAGGAATACCAGCCAATACACACAGATCTGGATGATGATGCATTTGCAGAGTGCTAGTCTCCACTCTGCTAACTGATTGCACCTTTCTTTCCCCTTAAATTTGACTAGCTGTGCTGTTGAATGTGTCTTTAAGCAGTATTTCTAATAAAAGTGGTAACAAGCATTTGTTCACAATACAGGTTTAACAGAAGGACTTTGTAGAACATAAGCTCCCAGAAATGTTCCTCAACAAAATACTAAGGCATGACAAATCAGCTTTTGCCAAACCACAGCAGTCACTTCACCAGCCAGTTCAATTACTTACAGTACCAAAAAACCATGGCTGGCTAAGATGAAAGCCTTCTTCAAAGAGAAGGTATTCTTCATCAGTAAACAGATCATTACTCATTAAATATACTGCTTAGGAACATCTACAACAAAGCAGACTATTTACAGCAGATTTCTGTGGCATTCAGTCTATGCAAAACTCCTCTGCTTACAGCTGTACTTTATAAAAAAAATGCTGAAGCGAAGCAAAAGAAAGCAGGACTGGTTGGCTCCAGCTTAAGTTGAAATGTGCTTAACAAAAAAAAAAAAATAGAAAGAAATATATATTTAGAAGGAAATAGCAGCTAGCATCAATTAATCTCAGTTTAGCACATACTCCATTTCTTTTTATTCAAAGACCTTGCTATCTGGACATAATACAATATAAACAGTACATTGAAAGGTGTCTTCAGTAGAAAAAGAAGCCTGCTTTTATCTAAATTAATAGCTAATGGTCTTGATTACCTGTAAGACTGTATTATCAGGAAAAACCACTAGGTTTCACAATCAGAGTTACTTATGGGCATGGCTTTCCATCAGGAGGTACAAATCAACACTGGTATGTATGTGACTCAAAAATATCACAGTTCCTTTAGAAAAATTTCTGCTTTCATGACTGACTGTTCTTCACTATCTGAGGTGAGAAACGGTTATTTCTGATTTTTGGAAGATCATCTGAACCCAGTAAGGAACATGAGAACAGGCAATGACCACACTTCTTTCAACACAGATTCTTTGCTTCACTATTCACTACCCTGATGGAATCTATCATTTGGCAACATTACCCTATAAGGCAAAGAAACAGCCATTTATTAAACGTATCCAACAAAACAGCTGCTTTCAAGGCAGGCTCCTACTCACAGCAATCCACTTTACAGTAGCATCCTTTTCCAAGTAGCATTAGACTAGTAGCAAGCAAATTTAGTTTGAGATATGTGAGAAGTTTGTGTATTTTCAAGCTGTGATGAAATGCAATCAAATGTTCAATTAAAATATTTATGATAAAACTCGGTGGTGTTGTACAGCAAGCATGTATACACGTAAGTCCACAGGTATCTTCCCAATTACTTCTCTATTTTAAAAAGTTTAATGCAGAGCTGAATCAAAAATGAAGTAATAACATATTGTGTTGTCTGGCTTTAAAAATCATCTACTTTCTTCAGTCATTTTGTCTGTACTTGTGGACTGGTAACTCAATTCTCTAAATGTCCAACAGTTTTTTCAGAGTAAGACGGAGGTCCTGCTAGGTTCAAGAAGCTCCACAATAGCACTGTGGATAATATTATCTGTATCTTCCTATCAGCTTCCTTTCACCACCCCAGTGTCCAAGAGCAAACATTGCCAGTGACACTATCAACATCGGGAAGTATCAAGACCAGGCAGTATTGAAAGCTGGACAGTGGGGGTGGGAAGCGGGACTTGTGAAGCCTCGCAGCAGGAAAAACAAATAAATAGCACCTTATCAGGCCCGTATCAGTTTCTCAGTAGGGTCTGTTGAGCAGGAAGTTCAAATTGACACTTTTTTCTTCTAAAGCAAAAAAATCCAGGGGAGGGGAAGAGGAGGGAGAAGTGCTGGTGCTGCTGGAAAAGAGACAGAGAAACTGGGGCTGCTTCAGCTGGAGGAACAGCTTCTATTGTCACAAGGTTAAACACGAGGGTGGGGACATACATGCCTTACACACAGGAGCAAGCCTATGAGTGACAGAAAGGAAGCTCGAACAGAGAGCATAACTTTCTTTGTGCAATAAGCCCATGCTCCCACTTGATAATTGCTCTTTCCTTCCCTTCAGAGTTTTCCCAGTAAAGCCTTTCCTCCTACTAATTTCCACGTGTAGAAAGAAGATGCAATATTTAAGGATTATTTTCCAAGTCTGTGACAGCTCTCTTTAGTTTGCAAGCTGTATCTTTGGCCCATAAATCCCCTCTTGGCTTTTTCCCCTGTTACCTGAGCACAAGGGACACTTGGGAATATCAGAGAGATCAAAACATAAACAAGTGCGTCAGCATTAGATAAAATAAGAGAAGGTAATGTCATGGGCCAAGGAAAGGTTCTTAAGTTTTATACTGAAGGTGGATTTAAACCAGGGCTGAAACTGATTGAGAGGTTTACAACCTTTCTTTTTGCTCTTAAAAGAGCCACACTTCAAAGCTAAAGAGATGTATTTCTTATAAATGGATTTTTTTTAAAATTTGTGATCTTTTTACCAATCAGAATACGTATTTCCCTCTCACTCTTGAAATGCCTTTCCCCCTCCTCCCCGCCTCATACACACATATATCACACACACACCCCACACTAAATATAGGCACATACTCTTCCAAGATCTGTCTAGTTTCTGTGGTCAGAGAGACACACAGAAGAGATTCATGACAAAACAAGAACGATGCAGCTGCATTTTGAAGTTACTGATCTGAGGGGAGAGGGGGGAAAAAACCAAATAAAAAAAAACCCCAGGCATGCCTCTTGAGGAGCCTGATCCTCTTCTAACTGAGGTCAACAGATTATTTGGTCAGATCTGAGATTAGTGAGTACATGCAAGAGGAAAAGGGACAACACTCCTGTTACTTTTAAGTATGTATTAATAAAACTTGAGTGGAGGCACTGCCTGAAGTCACTCCAGTGCGGATGTTCCAGCAACAGGCTGCTGCAGAGCTACAGGTTTTGCTCTCAGTTCTTGTGCTCTGAGCTGTGTAGCCTGAGAAAGATTTCATAAAAACAACGATCTGTTTTTTTCTAAAAACTTGAAAAACGGTTGTAGGCAGACAGTAATTTCAACAGTAATTTCAGGAGTGAGATGGTACTGAACATTTCAAGTGGCGGAGCTTAATTATGCCGATTCACATTTTCGAGCTAAATTAAGCACCCTTTTGCAAGTAGTAAGAGAACCTCGAAGTTGTGAAGCAGGCAAAACAAAGACTGTTTCCACTCAAAATGAGAATGGAGACCAACATTTAGAAGTACATAATTTGATCATCTGTTTTCTAAATGTGTCCAAGGCAGTGCAGCATGCCTTTGAAAATTTTTTGCTCAGAAAAGGTCTTCAAGGGAGCCTTCAAATAATCCTACATATTAAGTCAACTTTAGCCTCCAAATTCTGGTTTTGTCAAGACAACCTTTCATATCATTTAAAAATCATTTTCCTGAGCCCTTTTGAACATTCCAGGAGGCATTTTTTTAAGAAAGTGCAGATGTTTCCTCTCAACCCAAACAGAAAAGCTTCAAAACCAGAAAGTGAAACTGCCCATAAACAAAAGGGAAAGCGAGTGGCAGGACTGAGCTAACGGCCAGCATGTCAGGGACAGCAGGAGGAGGAGAAGAATATATTGCATTTAAGTAAAAAGCATTAAAAATTAATCTTCATAGGACCTGAAACATTTTAAATAATGCCTTATTAAACCTGTTAATGAAAGAAAAAGATTGCTAAATTGTCTTTCCCCAGCTTGAACTTTGTTTTCTGAAGCTTGACAAAAAGATGTCACTTGCCCGTACTTGACTAAGGAGACAAACATGGTATGAGCAGCAGGAAGTTGCATCATATGATTGCAATATATGAACATTATTATCAAATAGTCATGACCTGAGTCAATGCAATTGTTTGGAATTTTTTTGTTTTTGTTTTTGTTGGTTTGGGGATTTTTTTTTTCCTTTTTAACTGTTACACTCTCTACCTTCCACCCCAAAACACTCCTCCCATGATGAGGCAACAATGAAATGCTAAACTGTGTAGGAGCCCTGAAGCAAATTTCCTCAGTCTGTTTGTTAAATAGTCCAAACATAAAACATCACAGCCTAAAAGACAATCTGACAGAGCATTTCAGTCAGCTTTAAGTACATTTAACAAATTGCCAAATATTTACTTTTTGGCTAGCAGAATATGCTAGAAATCTTGTGACCCTACACTTAAAACCATTTACTGTACAAAGGCACCATCTGAAGGTGACATCTCCAATCTTAACAGAAAACACAGGGGGCCCCCAACACAAGCAGGAAGGGGACTGGGATAATTTTAAATGAGACTGAATTTCCACCGCTGGGATAATGTGCAGTCTTTCCTCTACCACTATTGTGCAACTCCTTGCAGACACTTCAACATCCACTCGAAGTTATGTAGCTCCACTTGGAGCTAATCATGGCTATGAAGGTAGGTGTGTGCTACAGCGTCTGAAGGACTGGGTCAAAGGCCCCAATTCAAGAAAACACAGAGGACAGGGTTAAACCCACAACTAAGTACATGCCTAATTGCTGTCTTGAATCTGGATGTTTTCCTTCTATGGCACAAATGAAGCAATGCTGGGGAAGTTTCCTTTAATTTGAAAGTTTGTTGTTACAGATGCAAGTAGATGTTATATGTGGATGTGTAAATATATATGCTCTAAAGTGGTAGTTCTCTCATTTTTGAGGCCACTAATTACAGGAAATAAAGCCAGAGAAATTCCCCAATACATTTTTCTCCAGAGGCCAATCCTGCTCTTGCACTTGAAGAGGAACTGAGGTGGTGAACTCCAACACTGTGATCCCCAAACCCCTGAGGCCCTTAAAGCAGCTGCCTGTATTTTAAGTTGGCAAGACTGGAAGGTCTCTGTAGGTGCGTGTCCCAGGTGGCCTCACCTGTCCTGGGCTGGGCAGACAGCCAAGGTACAGCTCTTCCAAAACCTCCCACAGGCATCTGTGTGCTCTGCACACCATAGACATCCATAGACATAATGGAGAGAAAGATCTGGGTGCCACTGGCTGCCTCACACTTGCACCAGCGCATGTCCCACGGGAGGGGGCCCTGACTTCAACCTGCAGTGGGACCTGGATCCCAATTTTCCCTCCCTCTTCCTCAGAAGGTGCCAAAACCAGCAGCCAGGAGCTAGGAGGGGCAGTGATGCTTGCCTGGTCCTTTGAGGGAAGCCGTGCCACAGTAAACACCAAATTACTAACAATCCATCCACTACCTGCACAGTTGCTACAGGGCCTTCAGCAAATAAATGTCTTTAGGAGACTTCCAGATTTTTTTCCATAGTTTTCAGAAAAAGAGCACCAAAAGTTTAGAAAACCTCAATCTTTATGGTACCTGTACCGTTTTTAGCCCAAATGCAGGCTTTAGGCCTGAATATATCTATCACAAAAATGTGGCAGGGTCAGGAAGAAAGTGAAACTTGTTTTTACTTTTCTTTACTGCTATTTCCTTTAGGTGGAGGGAACTAACATAAAATTTTGAAATTGTTTAAATGTAATTATCTTAAAAAAAAGAAGAATGGATATTTCAATCTCAGCGTAATTGCAACTCAGGATCCCATTTCTTTAAATCTACATATTGAGGCTGCTTTTACTAAAAGTGGTTATTCTACCATGTTCAGACACCCTTAGTTTTGACCTGAGTAACTGGACAGTGTAAAAAACACTTTACAAATACATTTCTTACTACTTCTGCAACGAAACCTAAGATACCAGCAGATGCAGCAAACTAATCCTGTGTTCGTGTATCCTCCTAGCTAGATCTTTGCGAACTCCTCATCCATGGACACTCTAAATGCTGCTGTCTTATCCCACCAGCAGGTCCTACTGAAAAGCCAACAGTTCATTGTATCAGGAAATAAAACTGCAGAGAGTGGTGAAATGACATATGCACAAAGATGACAGAATCACCGAGACTGTTTTTAAATAGAGAATATCGCTGCACAGATCATTCCCTCCCTCTCTTCCCTCTGCCTTTACAAGACAAGAAGTTTTCTTCTATTAACTTGTAGGGAAAGACCGAAAACTGATGACATCCACAGAAGATCGATGTACTTTTGATTCATCTGTGTAACACAATTTTCATGATACAGGACAATATTTTAGCTCTAATGATCCCCAAAGTATCACTGATATTTTATAACCCTTACTTGTTGACAAATAACTGCAAAGAGTTCTTCTTATGAAAAAGAAAAAAGCCTGTTTGCAGTTTTTCCTTCCAGTTTCAGTGTAGGTGCTGGCACAAGGACAAAAGAATGCTCTGCTCTATCTCCAAGCAACCAGCAGTGGGGGAGGCACGAGTCCCATTGAGAAGTCAGGAAGAATCTTTCCCTCTCTTCAAGGGGCTTTGGGCGAAGTGCTAGGCAGTGAGTAAGCTATGAGTAAAGCAGCAAGGCTGCAAATGGTCAGAAACCAGAGGGACACAGAGATAAACTGAAAAAGCCTCTTCCCTCTTCTACTATTTTTGAACAGAAAATGAAAGCTGTGATATAAAGCCAAGAAATAGGGACAAAGTGCACTGAGCTTAAAAAACAAGTAACCAGATGAGAAGAGCACGGGAGGTTTGCTCCCATAAGATAAATATGTATAGATGCAAGGCTCAAAGTGCATTATGCAGTAAACGTGTATTTTGTCAGACACCTAGACAGAGAGATATGGCACACTGCCACTTCCTGGTACAAGTGAGGGCAGCCCTTTGGGAGCATGACTGGACAGCCTTTAGTATATGCTTTCAAAGCAGACTTTTGCTCAACATACTGAGAGATTTGGACTTGGAAAGTCTGAGAGTGAACCAGCAGCTATGATTCTGAAGGCAAAGAGTATATTCAGGCTGTCTGTCCAGAATTCCACCAGATAAGACTCAGACTGCAAAGCAGAAAGTGTTCAATTTTTTTATAATCTGTTTACATTTGAACAGGTACAGGGAACTCGTTGTGTTGGGTTTTTTAATTCTCCTTTTCTACTCCAAGCTACCTGCTGTGACACAACACATGATGCAGCTGTGTAATTATACAACTTATTATTAGATCATACAGGCAGAAGACACATTACTAGCATTCCTTGTTTATACTGTAATCCACTTACTGAGGTTCATCATTGTCAGCTCTCTGGAGGAGGGATAGTGCAGTCTCTCTGCAAAGTCTCGGCAATACCATACAAGCAGCTCTTGGTTGGCAGGGATGGGCTTGATAGTATAGAAGTAGATGTTCATTCCATTCTGACAAGCAGCCAAGTTCTGCTCCTGAACAGAGTAGCCAGGGTTTACATAACGCATCCAGTTGCTCTTGTCCTCATTAAATCCATCAATGAAGTGGTGAAGCTCACCACTTGAATAGATCTGAAATAGAGAGGAAGTGCTTATGAATATATATATATATATACACATATGCACTGTACACATGTACACACAGAGTCCAGAGGGGAAAAAATAAGCAATTTTTTTAATGAGTAGGTATTACTGGAATAAAAATTCAAGCTGGGTTCCTGCCTTTCCAACTGTGACATCCTCTGAGTTAAGAAGATATTAAAAGGTAAGTACACAATCACCTTTTCCATTTCTGCTTAGCCTGTGCCTCTGCTAGCATGGGAAAACAAGACAAAATCTGAAATGGAGAGTACTCTCCCTGTGTGAACAGTCTACCTTAGAGTCCTTTCCTGGTGCTAGGATCAACAAGTGGGTGATGCTGATGACTGCAGGTCTGAGTGCATGTTGCATTAATGCTTTGAGTCACCTGTGTATAAGACTGACTGGCTGTGCTACGTCAGAGTCTTTCTCGCCTTTTTCTATGGCCTCTGTACTTGCAGTTTCCTACCACCTCCACCCAAAGGCTTAAACTATGCAAACATTCTCCACCCCCCACCAGAGTTCTAAAGCAACACTTGCTCATAGTTGAACTGTAACCCTTTTGTAGAAAGGCTGGGCGAGGCAAAAATGAAATTCACAGGTCATAACTCAAGGAAGTCCTGGAGAGGGGCTAGCCCATGAGAAGTCACTTTTCCTATCAAGGGACAGGTTCTGACTTGTCCACAGAAGGAAAAGAAAACACGAATCTAAAAACTGCCCAGTGGCTTCAGGGGAAAGAAGTTCCAATAACTGACAGAAACTACTGTTTCTTGAAATGGCAAGAATAAGATAACTATTTAAAAAAAAATCAAGAAAAATTCAGCAGACATGTTTGTTAAAGATACTGCTTACTTTTGGAGGGAACTAGCTCTGTGCTGGATGAAATGGGGTTCCTGGGTTTCACAAAGCAGATGACCAGGCAAAAGCCAGACCTTTAAGCAGGAGCGGCTTGCACCAGCAACGCACCTCAATGAGCAGGAAATGCCTTTCCAAAGGGGAGACAGCTTATCTCAGGGGGAGAACACTCCACAGGGTGTTCCTGCCTTTGTTCACACTACTGTCTTTCGCACCTACCTGGCCGGGCTGCGCATCCTGCGAGCGCCCACCGGCCCCGGGACCCCTCCTCTGCTCCCCAAGAGCCGCCGTCGGAGAGGGATGAGACAGCCTGGCCCTTTAACGCCGGCCGTAAACACCAGAATCACTTTCTTTAAGAGTAACTTCCTGTAAACTGAGAAGGGGGAAATACATGTGGCCTCATCAAAGCAGCTTGCGAGAGATTTTGCGGTGTGTTTGTTATGAGAAAATGGAAGGGAGCCGGGCGAGTTATGCTGCATCAAGAGGAGCCTTCGGGTTTCTCTGCTCACCCCAGCTCACAAACTTCCAGGAACACCGCGCTCCGGCGCTTGACGCCTGCTGCCACTTCCCAAACCAGCCCTCCACTGCTCCCACGTCAGGGCCACAGATCCAGCTCCCCCGGCAAAGGCGCCCACCAGGCTCCCACCTATTCTGGGGAAGGCGAGACCAGATGTGCTGAGTCACGGAGCGGTTCCCAGAAATGACGTGGGCCCCGGGCGGCCTGCTCCCCTCGCCTGGGCAAGGCACAGGCAGCATCCCCCAGTGCTGAGAGCAGATGTTCCTGCTTCTGCCAGCAAGCCCAGGATGCCTTTAATAACATGTGGGAAGTTATCTCCCACAATTTCCTTTGCATATGCAAGCCTGTGTCAGACCCCTAGAAAGGAATTAATTTTCAGTGCAGCAGTCTGTCTTGAACAAATCAAGAGATTATAACAGGGAATTTATAGATGCTTAGATAGCTCCTAGGATAATATTTCTGAGGATCTCTCGGCATTAAGGCTTAAAATCACATAATGAGAATGATGTCATCTTTCTTGCTGCAATATACAAATGAAGTCCTGCAAGATGTTTAGCAGCCCCTCTTCCCTGTGTCTGCTTGTCTTACTAAACTAGCAGGGCTAGAGCCAGTGTAACCAGTCTCTTCCTATACTGGATAAAAGCTCTCAAAAAATTGGGCAAAACTCCCCATTTTTTGGCCTTATGAACGTGAAAACAGTTGCCTGCTTTGTAAAAATGCTCATGCAAATAACTGCCTGTGCAATGCTGCATTACATCGCACAAAGATGATCTGAGAAAACCAAAATTATTCAATTAGGTAGGAAGAAAGGAGTGTGGGGAATGCTGGTGCTTGCCCTGGTTTTCACCTGGATATGAGGTTGGGATATTACTAAGGCAGGCAGGCACCTGAGCACAGAGGCTTGGACAGAGTCCCAAATCCATGGATTTAGAGGCAACCTAAATGGCTAGAAGGCAGCAAAACAAATCGCTGGAAGGAGATGGGGCTGAAGGAATGTTCTCTAACAATTAATAATGGGTCTGTAAAGAAGCTGAGGATTATGTCAACTGATAAACTGGAAGCGTATTCCCCAGCACAGACTGCTCCGGCCAAAACAAACTGGCTAGTGCTCCCTTTTAGCTTATACTACAGCATACAAATTAGACACCGTCTCTAGTGTTTTTCTCTTTTCCCTTCACTAAGATCCATAGGCTGCTCTTCTAACAATTCTGAAGTGGACTAGAAAAATTTACTACTTGAATTATATACACTGAATACCACCTCCAATGCCACTGTGTTACAGCACCTGTATTAAAAATCCAGGGGAAAATGTCACAAAATGTATAATAATTCCAGAGTAAAATTTTTTGCACTACTTTCACAGCTTCTTCACAGTGGGAAAAATCAAGAACACGATACTTGCATGAACTAGATGACTTTCCACTGTGAAGAAATGCAAAATAACCTGCCCTTACAGCATCCAGCAGATCTATTTCATCACAGAATCAAGCACCGATCGGCTCTGGAAGAAAAAGCCAGGAAAGGCTGTGCATTTCCACTGCTCTCTCCACCTACACAGGCCTCACATCCAAGCCAGCCAGGCTTTTACTTGGCTTAGTTCATGCCTGGCAGCATACAGAGGTTGTCCCCTGCATCACACAGGTCTGCAGCAGGAAGTGACCCAGCTTCTCAGCCATACTCATTTAGTGATCTGCTTACTGCAACAACATGGTGCTGTTTTTTCCTGCTTACCCGCCAAAAGTATTTTCTGTTTGCATTCTTGGGAACTGTATCGCTGGTATAGATCTCTCCTACCAGGGGTCCAAAGCGCGTTCCTTTTGGGATGTACTCTTTGCTTATAACTCCAGTGACCTACGAGAAGAGCAGTACAGGATCAGTTCAATTGCCAGTAGATACTGGAAAGTCTTCCTCTTCTCCCCTATCCCCCAAACTTAACAAGGCAAAGCAAACAACACAAGAAATTTTTTGTTACAGGTCAGCAAAACAGAAATAAATTAAGTATTATGTTGGATAGAATACAACCAGCTTTGTTAGGTATCAGCATTTTACCACGAAATATGGAAGCCAATGATGAATACCACCTTAAAAATATGTTTTGTGGAAATACATTTACAAGAAGAAGCAGCAAGTGAAATGTGCAGAGACTATCAAATATCTTCAGTTCTTTCTCTTATCAAAGGCAACCCCCAAAAGTCTAGTTCCAGCAAACAAAACTATTCAATATCTAGCAATCACTTCACTGCTACAGAGCTTGCTTTTCTAATAAGTTAGGAACTAGAATGACTGCTCCTCCAGATCAAAATGAAACCACCCTCCACCTCCCTCCATTCTTCACTCTACACCCACCCTGATAGCTAAAAAGAGGAAAAAAAACCAACCCAAAAGACAACCTACAGTTCTCTCACTAGCATACAGTGGCATACAAAGCAGAATATGAAATGGCTCTGGGACATGTACTCACAGGTCACCTTTTGTAAAAAGAGATCAGCAGTTCCAGTAAAAGTATCAAGTGGTTTGGTCGAAAAGCCATAAGGGTTTTGAAGAAAATGCTCCACTATGCTAGGTCTAAGAAATGTACTCTGGTTGTTCAGCTTCCTTCTTGACAGTAATTATACCAAAAAAAGTCACTGACCACAAATCAGGAAGCAATTCATCATTATTCAGAAGAACGTGCCTTGGAGTAGCCCTTTGCAAAACACTGCTGAGTTATTGGTTTTGTCTCTCTGTTTCTCACTAATCTTCTTAAATATAATGTACCCAAATTATGTTAGAAAACCAATAATTTTGTAAACCAAACCCCCCAAGCCTTGGCAAGATTGATCCTGCTGCTTAGATAGTGGGGAAAAAAGGAAGGTAGAAAGCTCATTGATTTTGTATTATACAACCTTTCATGGTAAAATATATTAACCATATCCCCCTCACACATCCTGCCACTTGTCTTTTTGCTCGCCAAGATTTTAGAACAAGATAAGAACACCAGAAGTGGTTGACATTACTGCTGTCTGTACCCCACAAGGAATCAATGTCCTTCCCAAATGAGATTAACACTCATCAGACCCTACAGATAGCTTACTCGAGTGAGGAGCTTTTAACAGTCCTTCTCAGCAAAGGGTGGCAAAAATCCGGACTGTATATAAACAGCACTTTGCAAATTAGCTAAGCCTTCTGATTTTCTCAGGATACTGTGGCAGACAATGATACATTTTCTTCTATTGTATGACCCTCAGTGTATAAAAGAGACAGACAGAGAAATCCTTGCCTGTGTGCTGGTTCAGATTAAAAACCCCAGAAAAAACTAAACACCTAGCACAAGACCCCAGAAAAAAACTAAACATCTAGCACAATTTCACGTTAAATGTCAAAATAAAGGGGACAAATAACAGCCATGGAACCAGGTAATCACTTGGAAACAGATTGCTGGGTGTATGCTGTGGCTGTTTGTACTAATTTGCATTTCAAAATGTATTTCAGCACCCTACCAAAAACTTTAAACAGCAACAGCAAAGGTAATTAAATGCTCCACTGATCTGTGCATCTGGACTGAAAGGGGAGAAGAGGGACTTCCAGAAATTCTCCTACACCTATCATACGCTGAAAAAAGCTCAGTAGCTCAGTTTTATTTTTGTCTTGCTCGTACTTGTCTCATAGAGAGCTGAAAAAGGCAGATGTTCTTCTCATTTTCCCTATATATCTTCATTTACATCCATCTGCCCTCTCAAGAAAAGTTCACAATCAAGCTACAGCACATTCTACCAGTTTTACTGCATGATAATATGAGTTTTTTCATGGTTTTAAAAATATCTTGGCCTTAATTAAAACTACTCTAATGAAATTCTCAGAATCTCTCGAAATCACTCCTTGAACTAGTCAACTTGAAACAGTCTCTGACACAGCAGATACTTTCTGATATCCACCTTACCGACAGTGTTTGCTTCTTCTCTGGCGTAGCTGAACGCAAAAATGATTTCTCACCCTGTACCCATCGGAAAGTTATTTTGGCAGAGGATGTTCTGCACAACCGTGAGTGCCTACACTGAAGTTTTGCTAAACCGGAATAAAGCTGTCCAGATGACTTTTAGCTGAGGGTGGCTTTCTGGTCAGAAATTCTTGGCCTTCGCCGTGTCTCCACAAGCTCAGCTGATGAGGTTGATGACGGGCACCCTCCAGGAGAAGGGTGCCAGCAGTGCCAAGGCAGGCCGGCCCCAGGCTGCCTGCAGCCCCCCTTGCCGCAGCCAAAAGGCGCTCCTGCCCCGCCGCAGCTTAGTGGGGACGCCTTAACAAAAGGCCGGGCACCGGGGAGCTGCCGAGCGCCTGGAGGCAGGACAGCAGCACAACTCCAGGAGCCGGGGACGAGCCGTTCCCAGGCCGCCGAAGGGCAGCGGCAGCGCGGCACTGCGGAGCTCTGTCCGCCAGGTGTCCTTGGCTCAGCGCCGCTCCTCCCGGCGGGGAGCCCCTGCCGGGACCCGCGGGGAGCCTGGCGCGGGGCGCTCCCCAAAGACACAGCCCGGACCTCGCCGCGCGGCAGCCACGCGCTACTTCCCCGACAAGTTTCTCCCCCTGCAAAGCTTCCC
>WEKX01005633.1:0-15183 GCA_013390025.1 Pitta sordida | reverse complement strand
TGACGACACCAGAACGAGAGGGCACGGCCTCAAGCTACGCCAGGGGAGGTTCAATCTTAACGTTAGGAAGCGGTTTTTCACAGAGAGAGTAATTGCATATTGGAATGGGCTGCCCAGGGAGGTGGTGGAGTCACCATCCCTGGAGGTGTTTAAGAGAAGACTGGACGAGGAGCTTAGTGACATGGTCTAGCCGGGGGGTGTAGGGCTGGATGACCCTGGGCCCCTTCCGGCTCGGAGTGGCCTGCTAGAGTGTGAGGGATCTAGGTTGGTGTTATGCTCTGCGATGTGCTCTCGGTCTCTGTACGGGTGTTAGATGGTGAGTTGGACTAGATGATCCTTGTGGGTCCCTTCCAACTCATAATATTCTGTGATTCTGTGATTCTGTGATATACTGTTTACTATGATGGCTTTTATTCAGGATCTGAAATATAGCTTGAGGATGTATTTTCAAGTAGTTCCCCATTGACTACTTGATTTTTCTTACAGGAAACAGCAAAGCAGTGCAGGAGTTAATAAAATGATAGCCCTGTAAAAAAATCATAATATAGTATAATGTATCGGTGCTGAAACAACTCAACACCGATATTTATGTTTTCTTTTACTCTGACAGTGCCCTGATTATAATATACAGATTGAGTGTTTCCTAGGATGCAATAGGGAAACACGCAGAAAATTCAAAATGGGATATGGGAGGACATAATCAAAACAAGCAAACAAAAACTCAAAAAAATAGCCTTGTAAATAACCAAGCTTCAGAGTAAGAAAATCTCAGCCAAATACTTTAAAGGAACACCATGAATGATAGAAATGAGCAGTAGAAGTGACTGAAGCTGTCTGAAATTAGAAAAATATAAATGGAGTTGTCTGTGTCAAGACTTCTTGAGAAGCTGTGTGAATTTCTTTTTTTTTTCCTCTCCTAGAGTTTTTTAGTCTGTTTTGATTTGGGTTTTTTGAGGGTGTAAATAAAATGACTTGCATCTAGTTAGTTGCATAAAATCAGTCTAGAAAAAACCATGAACTGACAGTTAAATTTTGAATTGACCAATAACAGCTTTTAGAAACTTTGCTACATGGTTGACATTGTATCTTCATCTTGCAGGATTATGACATGTTTTTAAGTTTTTCTCTGCTGATTTGAGAGCTTTCTATGCACTAGTAGCCATCTACCAGTGTCTCTGCATTAGTGTTACTGTCATTACTGTTCAAGACCAAGAAGAGATAAAAGCAAATGACTTACATCTTTAAATCAAATTATGATTCTTAACTAACACAAACGTGTATATCTGAAATGTGTAAAACTGGGAAGCTGCATTAATGCACACCTTTGCCTTAGCTATGCTGAAAATTGAGTGGGTTCTGGACCTGAAATTCAGTCTCCCAGGCATAACAGTAAAAGTTTGGTCATATTGTTCAGTGTCTGGCTACAGTTCAGCAAAAAGATGAGAAGGGAGAAGCAAGGCAGCAAGACAGGCATACCAGGCAGGAGTGCTGATGCTGATGAGACGTTTTACTAAGATGATTAATACCCATTTGCAAAATTGGGCTATTTACAAAATTGAGCATGTAACTTAAAGACAGCCTGGGTTAAAAAAAGTGTCCCTGCCCACTGACACCGCTTTCATCCCACACCGTTCCTTCTGTCCCATTGTGCCATAATTATGGCTGAGCCTTGTGCAATGGCCTGTCCCAGGCGGCATTAGTCCGGGTCCTGCTCACTGAAACTGCACCTATGTCTCTTGGTGTGTTGTGCCAGTTTGTGGGAGCAAGGGGACAAGGGAGCACTTAATGGAAGGCATGAGATTTCCATTTATGGCTGTTATTCCACTGTGATTTTCAGGTAAGAGCCATTAAAAGGGTGTTTCAGAACACAACAGGAAAAAACTACCATAACTAGGAGTAATGGAGTAAGATTGAGCAAAGGCAAATAGAGGCCATTTCCTGACAGTGAGATTTATCAGACTGTGGAATAGATAAATCTCCCAAGGGAAGTCATAGAAGTCCAAGCACTTGAGTCATTTAAAACTATAGTGGACAAAGAACTCAAGAGTATGTAATAGGGAATAATCTACTAGTGACCACAGAATGATACATTGATGTATTATGTCCTTCCATATCTAATGTTTGGAATGTGTACAGACTGATTGAAGCTTTCCAGCTAAATATATTTTGGAAAATCCCATTTCCAGAGAAAGAGTAATAGCTGCAGGTGTCTCTTAAAGGAACTACTGCTTGTTTTGTATGGTGTTCTACAGCCCTTTCTATAGGTGTTTCCTCTTCAGGTAACAAGTTTCAGGCTTTTGCAGTTGATGGAACTCCAGCTCAGGGAACAGCTTCAGGGAAACGCCATTTTTCGTCCTTGTATCCTTGTTTTTCGTCACATCTGTACGTTTTATCACACCACTTTTGTACCTAATATTACCTGTTAATATTACTTTCAGATTCTTGTATGCCTTGTACCTTGTTTAACCATTTCTATAAATAACCTAAAAGACAGAAACAGTTTCATCTCATTATTTGCCATCTCCTTCACCTCACAGCCATAGGTTGGCAAGATGAGTGGGCCTTGCAGGAAGAGAAGTTAATGCTCCTAAAGTAAAACTCAGGGAACGGAAAGAATCTCGTACATGAGGGACAGTAACAATGGGAAGCACAGAAGAGTCTAGAATTTCTAAATCAAAAAAAGATGGGGAATGATGTGGTGCCAGACAGCATCCAAGATAGGAGCAACAAAGTTCTTAACTATACTTGATCATGAACATATGGTATAGAAGTATAATGTGAGCAATGTAGTGCTCTAGAGTAGTAGACCTGAGATGCCAAATTTTTGATACCTTGAAAGTAAAATTAAACATGTTGAACTGGAGTCACTGGGAAGAGCAGAGAAACACATGAAATACTTCTGATTTGGGAAATTCCACTTTCTCCAGTGGACAATATTGATCTTCTGATGCATTGAATTAAAAACTGTATCTAACGTAGCTATGTCCTTCTTTTGCTGTTGCATTCATAATACAGTCGAGTCTCCTATACCACAGTACCACAGTCTTATTTGGGTCCTGCATAGCCCGCCTTCCACGTTGATTGGTAGCTCATTAATATGAAAATTTGCCCCGCACCCTCGCACGGCCCCCTGGTGCTGCTTTGGCACTGCCTTGCTGTGTATTGGTGTTTGTGCCAGCGCTTCCCAGTGCTTGCAGCTTTTTCTGCTCAACCAGGGATACTGGTGTGGGGAGCCACCCACGCTGCTGTCCCGGCAGCCCCGAGTGGCCCCGAGGGGAGGTGGGGGGAGCCAGGGCAGCCTGGAGCAGCCCTAAGGGAAGGGGGGAAGGAGGGGAGCCAGGGAGAGGGGAGGGACCCAGGGCAGCCCAGAGCAGCGGGGCAGAGAGGGGCCGGCGTGGCTCGCTATGAGCAGAGCAGTGCGCCTGTGGTCTGTGCAGCACGGCGTGGGAGTTGATTTGAATATTCATGACTGCCTAATTGAATATTCATGTATGTGAGGTCACACATGCGCGGTTGCAAGAAAGGGCTCCTTCATCGCTAAAAAATCATGCCGCTAAGATGTGAAGCCGCAATACGGGGGGCACAAAGTGGAAGAGGGCTGACTGTATAACTTTAGATTAAACCAAATATTGCAGAACTCATGACCAGGTGCAGTGTATCTGTGACTCACTTCTCTCAAGCTTATACCTCTTAGTGGGTACTGGCAGAAAATAATACTAATGTAACAAATGGCTTGATATAATCTGCAGTGTTGTTTGTGCTGGAAAATGGAGAAGAGAATGGAAATGGATTATGCTCAATAAACCTTAAGAGTGGACTAATATACTCAGAAATCTTTAGCACCCTGTAATGATTTGCTGTCTTCAAGAGGCTGGTTTATTTTTACAATGATTTGTAAGATTCATTTTTAACAAATCCAATCTGAACATTCCCTGATTTGCTGCGTATTTTTACCTTCTTTCTCTGTTTTTTTTAACATTGACGTGTTTCATGTTTGCCATTTACATCTAAGCATACATGTGCTGCAATCTCAAGGTTCTCTAGTTAAAATCTGTGTTGGAAAACTGACAAATACATTAGCCCACTCTGAACTATGTACATATCGCGGTAAGTCTTTTTTATTTTGGGCTGTTTAAATGTACCATCTTTTTTTTTTTTACTTATTTTTATTAGCTGCAATGGCTAATTCTAGAATTTTGACCTCTCACTAAGTTGTCCATTTGGTCTGCACCTCCATTTCACTGACGTATGTGGTCAAGATTTTGAAGAAAATGTGCTACAACTTGCTGTGTCAAAAGAAATGGCAAGATTTTTACTCATGTTTTTCTAATTCAAAACCTCTATTTTGCTTGATGTGCCATCTCCAATTGACAATAGAAGCTTAAGACAATTTTATACTTTCTGTTATCTGTATTAAACAGACAGATCTGTTTCTTGCTAGTCCAGTGGGAGATTTTTGCAGAGCAAATCCGTAAACTTTCTAAGAATAGATTTGTATAGGGTAATAATAAAACTTAAGTATCAACATTGCACCTGAATAGCTCTTGGTTTATATGTATTTTATATAATGCTCTTTTATATTTAAAATAATAAAGAAACACTAAAGGAGGAGTAACATTCCAGTGACTATAACAGTATTTATCCACTAAATTAACCACTTTATTGCATCATTTAGATGAAAAATAGGTATATTAAAAAGCATATGTTATGGTAGGATATAGTGTGTATCCAGACATTATACAGTCCAGTAGAAAGCTATGCTGAAATATGTAAATGAATAAACACAGCGTATATAACCATTGTCTATCAATAAATGTATTTTCACTTTACTTCTTGTAACATGTTTTCCAAGAGGGAATATATAAAAGCATGTGAATGGAATACTAATTCCACTAGTGGTAATGGTATCTGATCTAGAGAGGTGGTTACTAGATTCAAATCCTTGTCAGCTCTTGCCTTCTAGGTGGCAGTTTTTCAGGACAAGATTTACCATAAAGATCAGAAAACCAGCAGAAAACTAGCAACTTGTTATAAAAAAGACTTTAAAATGTCATCTTCTATTTATTTGTGATGTAGTGTGACTTACTTTAAAATGTATTTATTGCATGTACAAACTTATTCGAGACCCAGAACTCCATTTAGCTGGTAAAATCCAATTATGGCTTTAATTGTTTTAAGGTTTCTGTGGGAATATGAGTCGGTGAGATCTGAAAGGAGATGAGGTTGGAGATGGACTATGTTCTGGAAACTGAGTTTCCAAAGTGTGACAAGGATGTTTCACTGGACACATTTGCGCTGTCATTAACAATCAGTCACATGGTAAATGTTATAGAAGAATAAGACACATCAAACTGCAGAAAAATAAAGTTGAAATAAAAAGAAAATTGGTGTCCGGAGGACATGTTAGACATTTAAAGCAGGGTAATGTCTGAGATTAATTAGTTTTCCTGTCATTCAGCTGGAGCATCAATGCTGGCGTAGAGTCCATGCAAACTCGTGGACTCTAAGGTGCTGGTGGGAACAATGTATCTGCACCACAGTCAATATTGAGGGAATTGGATTGGGATGATTTTGAGGGTAGATTTTCAAGGCACCTTCTTTCCAAAGCAGAAAGCTATGAGAAAATGTAGTTGCCATCAGCAGGATTTTTATTTCTTTTTGTTTTGTAAGGTGCTACCTTCAGTCTTCTTTATTTTTGTTTCCCTTCAAAATTCCCGGAGCTTTCTCTGTATTACCAAATAGTATCTAATTCAGCTCTCATATCTGTTCTAGTTATCTCTTTGATACTACAGCTACATTTCAGCAAGCTATCCTGCTAAAATATCCTGTCTGAAAAGTCAGACCGACAGCTGAGAAGAGTGAGTTTGGATGGATGGACAGATAAACGGTTATCCAGAAGAGCTCTTATAGCTGTCTATTTTAGCAAACTATTTAAGCTGTCAGCCTCTGTGTATTTATAGCCTACATATCACACTGCTATCTGAACACATATCAATTTAGCATTAGAAATCCAGTCTAAGTCTCAATCCAATTGTGGAGACTCACTGGCATTTTCCTACTTGCTTGAGATGAGTAGGATAAAAAGATGTGATATCCAGTCATGCTTTGCTTTTTCCTTCCTAGTCTATTATTTGAAAGCTTGATCTAGGGCATCCTAAACTGGCAGGACAGACCCTTTTTGATGGTTCCTTAGAAAAGGTAGTCTCTAGATGCTCATAGCTCTTACTTGAAAAAAGTGTACCTCTTTCAAAAAAGGAATTTTTGTTAAAAAGTCCTGCAAAGTTTCCAAGCAAAAATGTTAATTTCCATTTTCTTTTTCAGTTTTGTACTCTTTTCCATATCTTCTGTTTTATCTGTGAAGTTGTTTTTTGTTTTCATATTACTATTTGGGCAATATGCCAAAGAGAAGGTGAAGAATTTTTTTCCCATTAGTGAAGACAATGGATAAGGACAACGTTTTGTTGAATGTATCACTAAGGTAGAGATATTCACTTGGTAGTCAAAAAGGCTAAATTTTGAAAGTGAAGCTGCTCTACAGAATGAAGAGCTGTTATCTAGAGAGAAGAAAAAGAGAATTTTACACAAAATTGAAAGTTTAACCTTTGATAACTTGGTGCTTGCTTTTTAGGAGGGGTTGTGGGTTGGGTTGGTGGGTTTTGTGGGGGCTTTTTGTTAGTTTGTTGTTTGGGGTTTTTTCTTCAGCTAAGAGACTGTCTTTACTAGCAAGAATGAGAGGAAGGTTTTTTGCTTTTGTTCTGTTTCTCTCTCCTATCCTACTGTGGGGGAGTGAGTGGACTGAGTTGGAGCTTAGCTGCTAAGCAGCATCACCCTACCAGAGTCTATGATGACTTAACTTTGGAAACAATGAAAAAGTCCAAGTCTCTCCTGTTTGAGATAAGAAATTGTTACCAGCTCCTCCCTGCTAGACAGCTATGTTTACTACTAAGACAGTTGCTTGTATTCATAGGTTGTTTGCAACAAAAATGTAGAGAAAAGGACATGTACATAAGTATAAATTTCTGGTGGTGTTAGTGAAACAGCTGATCAATGTATAGGAAAGATGAAGGGGTGTGATCATGATCAGACAATAAGGTTAAAAGTATCAATCAGGTCTCCTAAAATAGATGGAAGAGTTGTCATATCATGTCTTCAGCTATAGCCTGACCTTGTTTTCTGGTTTCAAATACAAAATAGCAATAAAGCATCCATCTACCTGGCATCTTTTATGTTCTCTTTAAATCATGGACCACAAAATGTTTCTTTTCAGGTTTACTCTGGTTTGACAGCCTTGTTATTGCCTATCACTTTAAGGAGTTGAAAGGCTAGGGATTGATTTCATTTTCTTTTAGCTCTCAAGCTTATTTTATGTGGAATCTATTTCTCACTTGGTTTGCATTTTGTCTAGGATAATGGTGGCTATCAGTGCTTGAATAATAATTGAACTGAAGCAAGCTGTTCAGCCTCAAGCTGGGAAAGCTGTGCATGTCATCTGTGGGTATTCAAAAGAATTTAACATTCCAAAATTAAGTTGCAAGTAAACACAAAGGTAGCAGGAAGTCTGTTCAGCTCAGGCTATGCAGCTACAACACTGTCTTCAGTAACTCCTCCCTGAACCCGAGCTAGGCCTTCATATTCTTTAACAATTGTCATCAGTGGTATGTAGTTAGGCATTACAGCACTGAGAAGTGAAAAATGGCATATTGACTGTGACTTGTGGGCAGAGTTGTAGCTGGGGATAGAGGAGCAGAAAAATTTTCACTTCACAAAACTTAACAGATGTCTACAAAACTAAAGAATGTTTTATGGGGTTTTTTATTATTTTGCTGCTTGAACCATTCTAATACTCTTTAAAATCTCCTATATAAGCTAGTTTTTCTTCAAATTGGGTGAAAAATTGTATTAACGGTCAAAATAATAATCACATCTTGTAAGTCACAATCTGATGGCTTGAAAACATGAGTTAATATAAAACTTTGCAGACTGTTTTGAGAACTTTTAACCTCCTTCTGACTTACTAAATCCAAACATGGCAGTGAAACTTCACCAAGCAACTTTCACATGTTTTACTAGTTATTCACAAGCAGTTACTGTGCTGCCAGTTAGACAATGTGATTCCGCTGTGCTCTGGAGGTAAGCAACAATGAAGGATGTGTTAAATATTAAGAAAATGTCTTTGTATGAGAAATTCTTCCATTTGCATGAAAGATACCACAAGACACAAAAATGTGAATTAATCACAGAGGTTAAACTACAAAAGAAGTCATGCTTAGAGAGAGACACATTCCTGTTGTAGCTTAGTTCTAATTTGTGATGCTGCTGATGGATATCTTTTAAACTTCAGAATTAATGAGCACCCTGAGGACAATAAATGACAGTTGCTTAAAAAGGGGAAGAAGAGTGAAGGGACACTGAATGCAGGGGTTTTTGCTCTGAAGGAGTAGGGCATGCCAAAATCCTTTTTCTGATAAATATAAAATAACTCCTCTTGAAAAAACTCACGCTTTGGCCAAATTAGAAATTGCACAAACAAGTTACAGTGTAGCCCCTGCAGCTTAGTTCTCTTATAATCACAGAATCACAGAATATTCTGAGTTGGAAGGGACCCACAAGGATCATTGAGTTCAACTCTTA
Organism: Pitta sordida; assembly: GCA_013390025.1. Classification (NCBI taxonomy): domain Eukaryota; kingdom Metazoa; phylum Chordata; class Aves; order Passeriformes; family Pittidae; genus Pitta; species Pitta sordida. Next base: position 6,552 of record WEKX01005633.1, on the reverse strand, counting down.
AACAGCTCCACTGCCTCCCCGGTGGGGAATCAAACCCCCAGTCTCCTGTGTGAGAGGCGGGGACACTCACCACTGTACTAAAGTAGATTTTAATGTAAAAGAAGAGAGCTGAATAGCATAACTTATAACAACCCCCCCCAGCTTTTTCTTTACCTTTGAAAGTTCAAGGAGAAATGCCAAGCTTTCAAATGTCAGATCCTACCCAAACTGTTAGTGACTTCCTTTTTTAGAAGAGAAGTAAGGAACTGAGGGTGTATTTTGCTGTGTACATAGTTATCAGTGTACACACTTGAAGCATCCCTTCCTGAACAGTTGCCTGTAGAATTCTATAAGACATACATTTGCAGACTTTCTGAACTGTTAAAACATTGCAATCCATTGTGAAGTACTTGCTTAGTATATTTTCTTTCTTAGGTTTAAAGTGCTTCTTATTGGCTTTGTGCGCTCCAAATCAGCAATGAGGTTTGCAGCTTTCAGTACTGCTCACACTGATCCACATGATCTTGATGGTTTGACTGAGATTCTGACCAGCCTCAGACTGGTATTTCTTTAATTTCAGAGTCCTAGTACAAAGTAATGTTACTCACACCTACAACAGTCCTCAAGACATATTCAGTTTTTCAAAAGGTTGCAAAAATTTGCATGGGCATCTCCTGGTGGGGGATGGTCACTGCCATGGTGCAGATGTTCGGACTCAGCTTCCCTCCCTTGTGAGTACACAATTATCACCCTTGTGCAGGTATTTGAGGTTACACCTGGTCTTTTGCCTGGCTGCACCAAACCAATGACAAAAAATGTGTCAGCCATCCATCATTGATTCCTTGAGTTGTGAATCTGCCACCTACATTATGGAGGAAGGGAGAAGTGTGTTTTGCAGACCAGTCTTGGTCACACAGCATTTTTTCTTGACACCAGATGCCTTCATCTTTACTCCATTTATAAAATATTTGGGCAATTGCCTGCAATTTTTCAAGTTCCACTGCATTTAATTGTGAAATTTCGTGAAGTTTTTCCTTGCCTCTAGAAAAAACTTTCCTTTTACCCTTTAAATATCAGTTCAGCAATTTCTTGGAATGCTCTGTATGAATGATAAACTCCTTTTAATCTCACTTATCTGTTCATTCCCTGTCTTGTCAGCCCTTTCCATGTGAACCCCTCTTTCATATGGGTATTTTTGCCTTATCAGGGCTGAGTGCCTAACTGTTTAATATAAAACCCTGAGATTTATGTTATGATGGGGTTAGATGAGTAATTTCAACTAGCCTTTGAGTCTCAAGCTGATCAGTTTGTGACAGGTGAACAAATGGATGAACGTGACTACAGTAAGTGGGACAAAATCTTCCTTCCCCTTGCAGAGGCAGAGTTCAAATGGTGAAGAAAAGGAACATAAGCAGTGTTGCTCTGGTTGGGTTTTGTTATCAGGGAAAGAGCAATTATGCATCTTTTAGTCACAGCACATATCAGATGAACATAATTTCCCAAGGCAACAGTGAGGCTTATATGATCTGCACTGCATGGATAATTACCAGCTTCAGATGTTGAACTTGGTATGATCACTTCTGTAGTATTGTGTCTAGTTCTGAAGTCTCTGATGCATGAAGGAAACCAGCAATTTGGGAAGGTCTGAGGTGAGAGCCTTGCAGGGTCTTTCTAAAGGATCTTAGTTGTCTCAGTTGGTCAAGAAAATCATAGAATCATAGAATATTCTGAGTTGGAAGAGACCCACAAGGATCATCGAGTCCAACTCTCAACTGGCACCACTGCCTCCCTGGCGGGAATCAAACCCCTGGTCTCCCGCATGAGATGTGAGGACACTCACCACTGTGCTAAAGTGGATTGGATATAGGAGCATAGATTTATGCAATGGGCAAGAAAGAACTAGATTGTTAGATTAGCAGTACTTGCACGGAGTACAGAAGTGTAATATTAGAGAGCTTTGCAGTTCAGCTGACATAATGTATCTAACTACTGGAAGCTAGACAGCACTGAGAGAAATGTAGTGATAAACACTGACAAAATGTACCACAACCAAGGATGTGTTTTTTAAACAACATCAGTGGTAGAACTTGATTCTATATTTTCTGATTCAAACAGACATTATTTCCAGGAATATCAGAGGTTCCTTCTAACCTCCCACATGAAAGTCTTTAAAGAAATAATACATAATGCAACCTCCACCTTTCTCTTTAATTCTGTTACATGCATTCTTTATAATATGGAATACAGTTATACACCATCCTTCATGAGGAACGGGACAGCCCACGGGCCTCGCAAAATGTCAAACTCGCAAATATGTGCAGGTCATTAATATACATGCAGGCCACACCCATTGCTCCACCCCCAGCCAATCAGGGGCCCTGGGGAGCCTCTTCGACTCCTCCCCACGGGCTCTTGCAGCACACGGAAGTAAACAGAAGCATTTCTGTGCCCTATCTGCCTCAGGGGACCGCCCCCGAGAATCCCTAGACTTCTCTTCAGCCACGCTGTTGCTAGCGCATCTGCCGCCAGCAGCGAAAACCCCGTGCCGCTGCTTCCCCACCCTCTCCCCAGCCCCCATGCTCATCCCGGCCGTGTCCCTGCCCCATGTTCCCGCCCCGCGTCCTGGCACTGAGTCCCGGCACTGTGTCTCGGCTCCAAGGGCAGGCTGCAGCAACGGAGTGAACATGTCCCGCAGACATGCCGTGGCCAGCCCCACTTTCCTAGGGTAGTTTCTTTCCCCGCCCGTAGCCAGGGAAACAATAACACAGATGCACGCACACAAGAACTGCCCGCTCGCAGCTTGCAGGTGGTCCACACACATGGGCAGGCGAGCGACACTCAGGGACCTAGATTAATTAAGTGTAGGCAGGTGGAGGACTTATCCCCACCTGGTGCCTCACGCTGCACAGGGCCCTGCTCTGACTTCTACAATGGCCTCCCCGTCCCACAGCCCCCGTCGAGCCACGGAAACTGCACATCCTCCCCATGGGGCCAGCCCCGTCCTGCTCCAGAGGGAGAGCCGGCACCGCCCCTCGGCAAAGCAGAGTCACTGCGCATGCCCCAGCCAGGGAACCTCACAAATGCCTGAAACCAGACTGCGGGAAATTTATATCGCAAATCGCTGGGGTCGCAATGGAGAGGTCGCAATGCACCGGGGACGTACTGTAATACCTTTTGCTTTATTTCCTGGCTCTCCAGCAGTTTTTCTTTCTGCTTAGGCACAGAGTCTATACTGTGTCACCAGGAGCAGCAATGTGAAGATCCTAACCAGATTTGATCTAAGTGCAGAAAAGGCAATATAAAATGTGAGACCAATTACTTGTTTTTTCTGGGCCTTGAAACTGCTGTCTTCAAGGACAAAGCAGAATAGAGGCCTATCCCTTTTTCAGACCTGTCACAAAAAATTCTATGCTAGTGTTTGGTTTGAAGTGTTAGCAATAGATTGCCTAATACAGTGAACCCCCGCATAGTCACGATGCAGTATTCATGAGATTCAGTATTTGCGGGTGTTTTTTCTGCGAGCTGTGTGACCTCGGTGCATGCACAGAACATATCACGACCTCAGTCTGATCAGCCACTAGTCCCGCCGCTCACGGGGACAAGCCGCGCCGCGGGGACTAGCCGCGGTGCGGCGCGGAAACAAGGTGCGGCACGGCAACAAGGCGCAGTGCGGCAACAAGGCGCGGCAACAAGGTGAAGCGCGGCGCGGGGACAAGGCATGGCGCAGTGCAGGGACAAGGCACCAGGACTCCTCCGCTCACCGCTCACCCCCTGCTTCGGCAGAGCACAGCCAGACATCTGAAACAAGCCCCGCTCTCAGGACCATCCTCCAAACCTTAGATGGGGAGGGGGCATGGCTATGGACGTGGCGTACTCGACTACGTAGTGGGTTCGCTATCTTTGTGGATTTCACCACTCGCATGAGGCAGGCCAGACATAACAGCCCGCGAGTAACGGGGGTTCACTGTAGTAGCATAAAGATATATAAAGCCTTCTGTTAAGCACACTACCTTAATTAAACATGGATGTTTTTAATAATCATTCCTGAAGCCCATTCCTTCACTCACACTCGTTGCATGGGTCTCTTAAAAACAATCTTTAGCTCAGAAGTCTCCTAAGCCTTCACTGGATGGCAGCTATGCTGTGCAATTTTTATTTTATTTTTTTAATAAAGGTGGTTCAGTGCCTGCAGTACTTCACGCTGAGAATTGAGAAAATGGCAATATGATTGGAACAAGCATCAGAACATTTAATCCTCAGGGCTAGAAGGTGTGGTGTTTATATTTATTTTGCAGGAGGTTTTAATGTCTCAGGCTCCTTTTACAAAATAGGGATGTTTGCAGTAAATATAGGGAGTTTTTTGATAAGGAGAATACAGACAAGATAATAATAACTTCCATTTTCATTAGCTACATCTCCGCCTGTCCTGACATTTTCTGATGAATACCCTCTAGAATTTCGGCAGCAGCAGCAACAGCAAAACCTTGAGGTTTCTGAGAAGGTAAGAAACAGGGAAGGAGAAAAAAAAGATTATTCCAAAAGCATGTTGACTGTGGCAGAATTTGGGTTTCCTTCTGATTAATGACCAATAACAGCCCGAAGAAATAAATGAGTAGGAAATTATATATATTCTCAGGCATGAAATTTGTATATCTTCTCTCCCAGTTTTTAAGAGCATGAAACTCTTGAGTATGAGAGCCTGCTATATTTTTAAAGTTTTGTGTGCTTTGTGTGTAAATGGTGTATTGACCAGCTACAACTGATGCCATTTGTTTCACACACCCTGTTGAATGGAACCATTTTATGGGGAGTTGGCTGAAGAGTGGCTTTAGCTAATGGCAGTGGCCAGGAGAGAAGCTACATCTACAACTTTCTCATCAGTGCTGAGGTGCTATGTATTTGTTCTGAGTACTCAATGTAAATAGGAGCAATTCTTGCAAAAAATTTAGTAGATAGACAAGTCTTTGCCATTAAAAAACAACAAAACAGTATTTCCAAATTTCATCCATACAATTACATATCTGTCCCAGTGTTTCTGTCTCCAGCAGTGGAGAGTATTAGATCTCAGAGAAAAGTGCTAGAACTCCCACAGTGGACAATTATGGAATAAGCTGCTCTAAGAGAGAGTTCCCTCCTAACCCCAGGATGCCTTGAAGTATTTCTGTCCTGTTTAATGTAACTGGAGATCTTCATATTAGTCCTATAAATGCCAAATCCCTTTATTAATCCTTCTGCAAGATTAGTTATTTTAAAAGCCAATTCTACACAGTGGTGGTTCCAAGAACTAGAAATTCATCTTTAAAAAAATTGTTTTCAAAGCAGGACAAGATCTAATTGATAATTTAAAAACATATTTCTCTTCGTGACTTGCCTGACACATTCCAGTTGAAAGATAAGAATGATGATTCACCTTGGTTGTAGGCAACTGAATAATTATGTTGTTGCTGGAGAGAATATACTTGATACTTTTTTAATGTTATTTTTTATTTACCTGTCCAGTTATTCCTATAATTCTTTGTATAACACTCATTACATAATCCTTTGAAGCATATCTCAGATGCTCTTCGAACATTATGCACCGGTTTTTTTGCCTGCAGTTTTATGTTCTAAATTTTAAACATATAATTCACTACTAATCCTTTTAAGAAATAGGACCATAAATTCAGGCATTAAAGATAAATATTAGGTAAATTATAAGGCTGATGTGTTTCCAACTAAGTAATTTTCTAATAAACCTCGACATTCCTGAAAGACATTTAATTATTGATGCGCAATAGATCAGGAATGATTAATCAAAAGGGTATTGTATGTTCAAATGGGTATAAATTATATGTTTTATATGGCTGACATTATTTAATTTAATAGGATTTTAGTTTAGTAGTTGTCCTGGTTTAGGTTTTTCCTCTGGCAGCAAGGGGGGTTAACAGCTCCTGCCTGGGCCTCCGTCACTGCCATGGAGATCAAGGTCAAGCTGATAGAGACACCTCTGTGAATAACATATTTGAGAAAGGAAAAAAAAGGCAGTAACAGAAAAGTAGATGGCCAGACCAGAGCCTGTGAGAAGCTGAGAGCCAAGGCACCACCAGGCCGACCAGAGAAGGGAGTAGGAAGGGTTTCCAGGAATCTCACTGCTGCTTGCAGAAAGGACCATAGTGAAGCAGACTGTCTGCCTGCAAACCTATGGAATGGAGAGAGAGAAACCAGCAATGCAGAATCCACCTGAGGCCACGCTGAAGAGAGAGGATCACGCTACAAAAGCTGCAGATGTCTTAAGAGCCCAGAAACACGGAGCCAGAGCTGAGAGCTCGGCAGAGATCCTTTGGACAGATGTTTTGTGACAGAATTGCATTGTGGCAGGATCTGATCTATGTATTTGGGATGGGCTCATATNCTCCCCATAGGGCTTGTCCTCCAGTCCCTTCACCATCCATGTCACTCTTCTCTGGACCCTCTCAAGCAGCTCAACATCCTTCTTAAACTGGGGAGCCCAGAACTGGACACAGTACTCAAGATGGGGTCTAATCAGCACCGAATACAGGGGAAGGGTAACTTTCCTAGTTCGACTGACCACAC
>WEKX01005631.1:33844-64906 GCA_013390025.1 Pitta sordida | reverse complement strand
TTCCCTTTGAGACTGGAGGTTCTGATCAACATGCTAGAGGGAAGGGATGGCATTGAGAGAGACTTTGGCAAGCAGGTCCAAGTGAATCTCATGAAGTTCGACAATACCAACTTCAAGGTCCTGTACATGAGTCTGAACTACCTTAAACACATATTATAGGCTGGGCAGACAATGGAGTGAAGGCAGCCCTGAGGAGAAGGACTTGAGGGTGTTGACTGATGACAAATCCATGACTCAACAATGTGCTGTTGCAGCCTACAAAGCCAAGCATATCTTGGATGGCATCAAAAGTATCATGGCCAGCAGGTCAAGGGAGGTGATTCTGCCCCTGTATTTTGCTTTTGTGAGACCCCATCTAGATAACTGGAATAAATCCACAGGAGGCCACAAACGTGATCAGAAGGCTGAAGCCACTTCTCCTATGAGGACAGGCTGACAGAGTTGTCCTTTCATGCTGCAGAAGAAAAGGCTCTGGGGACACCTTAAAGCAACATTTAGGCACCTAAACAGGGCCTGCGAGAAGGCTTTTCACAAAGACTTGTAGTGATAGGACAAAGGGGAACGGCCTTAAAATAAAGAGGGTAGGTTTGGATTAGATATGAAGAAAAAATGATTTATTGTGAGGAAGTAGAACAAATTGCCCAGAGAATTTGTGAATGCTCCATCTCTGGAAGTGTTCAAGGCCAGCTTGAATGGGGATTTGAGCAACCTGGTCTAATGGAAGGGTATGACCCTCTGACCATGGCACAGAGGTTAGAAGTAGATAATCTTTAAGGTCTCTTCCAATCCACATCACTCTATGATTTTATTCTATTGTTAATCAGAAAAATAACCATGAAATAAAAAATTAAACCAGGAGATTTAAGCAATAATAAAAAGATCATGAACACAAAAAAAACATACCTGAAAACAAACAAGTACTAGATAACTAAACACAGTCCTAGAAAAATTACTGAGAATGGAGATAGTCAATGAGGGGCTTATGAAGCTGAAATTCAGAGGAAAAAAAAAATATATGCAGCAACAAATTTTGTATTTATTATCAAATGGTCAACTTCTGATCATTAAAACCAGTTGTATTCAAAATTACTTTTGAAGTTTCGGAATTTAAAAAGGGAATTTCTCTTTAACACACTGCAGATGAAGTCCTCTACAAGTTTTGTGTTACAGTCCTACTCCTCTTATTCAGACTGTCTCTGGCAGTGTCGACATTAATTTTCATTGAAAAAAAATTTAATTTTGTAATTTATTTTAAATTGAGTCCACTTTTATTTCACTCTTTCAATGCTTGGCAGCTTTCCTGAGGCTATATTTGTTCACCTGTTACCTCTTCCACTTCTGAAATGTTTTACTTGTATATTTTTCTTGATCTTGGTGTCACCTGCTGATTTAGATTTGTTATTTCATGCTGAGTTATTTGATTTCTTGTCTGTTAAGATTTGTTTTATTCCAGTGGAGTTATGACTGGTATAAGTGAATTTTTAACTTTCCCTGGAACAAATTGCCCTTCAATTCATAGATTATAGAAATTCAAAATAAAAAGGGTATATTTACAAAGCATCTGCAACTTGCAAATTATAACATTTGTGTTTAAAGGGAAGACTGTTTAAACTTTGTTTGCAATCATACCCCATAAGTTTTCCCTTCAGCTGTCATTTGAGATCTCATGGCTGTTTTCCAAGGTTGTGTTGTATGAAAGCTGAAAAGATGATCTGGTCTATATTTCTAATAGAAAATTAGAGTTCTGTCTTGTCACACATAGTTGCTGCAATAATATGTGCTCATAAGCAACAAGCATAAGGAAAATGAAACAATAGAACCTCAAAACTCAGTAATTGTTTAAACCTTAAATCTATGGAAACTGTACTCCATATTCTGTTTCTGGGACCAGTTCAATTTTTAAGCAGGCAAATATTTCTCAAAGATATTTTCAAGCTCGTAAAGAATAATTGCTCACCAGAATAAATAATTTGCTGGACTGATACCTTCTAATTAATAATCCTTTTTGATTATGCTATGTTTGCGTTTGTTTGTTTGCTTTTAATAAAGATTATAAGGGTAGTCATTGAAGGGCATTTTAATGTCCTCAGTGTTTAGCGAAGTCCTAAGGAGCATTCACCAATATGATGAAGTGAAGGCAGTGCGCTGGGTTTCGTCCTGCTCTCTGAGCCAATGCTGCTGGGCAGATACTAGCCTGACTTCCATGCAGCAATCCCTGAAATGTTCTCTTACATAATATGCAGTAAAATGGGATGTTCTCTAACATATTGTGCCCTAAAATGGGTGAAGTGAGGAGTGACTGCCAATATCAAGCTGAGTAGATGTGATCCAAAATGTCAAGGAGCTAATAGTGTTTTTCTTACCCATGTATTTCCAATTGCATACAAAGGCAGTGTTTTCATTCTGTCTATGCAGATGGCTGTTACCTCCTGGGAAGATGAAGTACAAAAGTAGGAAGGAAGGGAGACTTCATGTCTGTCAGTATCATGCCAGCAAGGAAGTTACAGGACCTGACCTAAGCTGTTTAAATACTTTCTTGACTGCTCACTTAGGGATATGATTATGAAATCAACAGTTTGTCTATTAAAATATCTATAGAATGAACTTGTAGTTTCCTTAGAAGAAGTTCCCTATTTATTCTGTTTGGGAATTTTTACAAGTAACTAAACTTTTAAAATGAGGAAATTAAAAATTTTTACTGCACACTGCTAAATACTACAGCTGGAGTTTACTTTGTTAATTCACATAACAAGAATGCCATACNTCTTAAACTGGGGAGCCCAGAACTGCACACAGTACTCAAGATGAGATCTGACCAGCGCTGTGTACAGGGGGAGGACAACCTCCCTGGACCGACTGACCACACTGTTCCTGATGCAGGCCAGGATGCCATTGGCCTTCTTAGCCACCTGGGCACACTGCTGGCTCATATTGAGTTTCCTATCAATCAGTACACCTAAGTCTCTCTCCACTTCACTAGTCTCGAGCCACTCCTCCCCCAGCTGATAGCGGTGCATGGGGTTGTTATGGCCGAGGTGAAGAACCCGGCACTCAGTCTTGTTAAACCTCATACTGTTGGAGCCTGCCCATCTCTCCAGCCTGTCAAGGTCCTATTTTTGTCATAAAATTCAAAGGGTTTTTTTTATAAAAAACAATTCACCCATCCTGAAGACATGACTTCAATAATGTCTATTCACTCTTCTAATGAAAAAGAAACAAACATTATATCAGGAAAAGATGGACCACATTTCAGGCATAATTCTCTTTATAAAAGAGAAATATTTAAGTAATTTGTCATGCATTTTTCCATGTTTATTTATCTCATCAGAATATACATGAACCTATTAATTAATGCAGCACATTTCTTTAGATAATGTTTGTGCAGCATTTTGAGCATGCAAAGTGTTATGTAAGTGCTCAGTATTATTCAGTCCAATCCTCAGTCATTGTCTCTATTATTGTTTGATTACTGATGTAGCCTGTTCTCAGACAAGAAAAAATAATATCAAAATTATATCTCATATAAGACTATGACTTAGGTCTATTTAATTGTAAGCCTGGTAGAGGGAAGCAGAATATCAGACTAAACTCCTTTTTGTAAAAATGAGGCAAAATGAAAGGGAGAAGAATTTGGTCTAAGGGGCTTTACAATTATGATTAAGAACCCAGAGTAGACATAGAGGTCACATGTTCAGAATGAGTTCAGGACACTAATGGCCAAAAATCATTGCCATCTGAAAGTTATTTCGTTGCCCATATGAAAGTATCTTAGTTTTCTGAGGTCATAGAGAAGAGAAATCTGTACATTTAACATTGTCATCATATTAGGTAACACTTGCTTTTTGGAAATGGCCTCAAGACTGACTTTTAGCTTAAAGAATTGCTGTTCTCAAACAATATAAATTAAATTAGGCATTAGAATCTTCTAGATAAATTAACACAGAATCTTGGAGGTTAAAGACCAAACAGACAATGAGAAGTGTATTATTATATGTGAGGGGAAAAGAAATTTAAAATACTGCACCATCATGAAAGACATCAGTTTATCATGATGAAAATTCTTGTGTTTGTTATATAGAGAGACTTAGGAAATTCTTATGTTAGGTATTTGCAGTGAAAAAAGATTAAGAAAATATTTCCAAGCATAGTACAGGATTTAAAACAAATTAAAAGAATAAGTATCAATAAATCAGCAATATTATGGCTTGTCATGATTTTTAAATGAGCTTTATTAAACCATGAATGTTTCAATTATGCATGTAATTTACTAGCTAAGTTCTATGTAATTAACTACTTAAGTGATACTAAAATTCATCTCCTAGTCAGTGGAAGGAAATGTTCTTCAGACATTTGTGTGGGCGTTCATACTTCTCAATGCATTTGTATCTGATACAGTGCNCGAGTCCAACCTATCACCTATCACCTGTAACCCAACATGTTGTCACCCTGCTACCAGCACACCATCGTACCAATAACACATTACCCTAATATCTAGGTCATGCTACTAAGTACATCATCTAATCATTTCTTAAACATCTCTAGGGACACTGACTCCACCACCTCCTTGGGCAGCCCATTCCACTGAGAGATCACCCTCTCTTTTAAAAAGATCNTTTTTTCATATTAGAGATATATAAAAATTAAATCTCATTCAAAGCTCAAAGACTATTTAATGGAATTAATCCAGTGAGGTAGGACAGCTGGTTCCCTGTTTAGGGCCAGGCTGGATAGGACTTTGAGAACCAGTTGACTCTTTCTCACAATGTATGAATTAAAGATCAGCAAATTAAATAGTNCCTCCTCTTCTCCAGACTGAACAATCTCAGCTCTCTCAGTCGCTCCTCATAGGGCTTGTGTTCCAGCCCCTTCACCATCCTCGTCGTCTGTCTCTGGACACGTTTGAGGATCTCAACATCCCTCTTAAACTGAGGAGCCCAGAACTGGACACAGTACTCAAGATGTGCCACCTGGGCACACTGCTGGCTCATGTTAAGTTTTCTATCAACCAGCACTCCCAGATCCCTTTCTACCTGATCATCCTGCAGCCACTCCGTGCCCAGCCTATAGCTCTGCGTGGGGTTATTGTAACCGAAGTGTAGGACCCAGCACTTAGACTGGTTGAAACCCATGCCATTGGATTCGGCCAACCTATCCAGCCTGTCAACGTTCCTCTGCAGAACAAACTTGCTAATAATGGATTCCATCCCTTCATCCAGGTCATCAATAAAGATATTGAGCAGGATAGGTCCCAACACTGAACTCTGAGGCACCCCACTAGTGACCGGCCTCCAACCGGACACAGCACCACAACTCTCTCAGCTGTGTTATCCAACCAATTCCTGATCCAGTGCAGTGTAAACATACCCAAACCACAAGCCTCCAGCTTCATCAGGAGTTTGTTATAGGGGACAATGTCAAAGGCTTTAGTCTCAATGTTATAAAACACGAAGTACAATTCGTAGTAATATAGAGTTATCCTCCCATAAGGAATTTATAGTCTTGATTTCAGGTAGAAAAAACGCTCAGGGAAGAATAGAGTTTATAATTTTATATTTCTTGATAATGATGTAGCAGTTTGAAATGGAATACAATGATAGAAAGGAGTTTGCTTCACTCTGGACTAAAGAATAAGGTTTTGGGATCTGGGATTTTTTAAGTTTACCCAAAATAATCGTATTTTTAACAGTAATATATGTAAAACCTTACAGCTTTACTTTAAAATAAATTTTATATAAGTCTTGAGAACATTTGGTGAAAGACCAGTTTAAAAGGGCTAATAATTTGACACAAGATGCCAAAATCCAAATGCAAATCAAATACAGCTGTAGAGAGAGCAACATGTAGGTAGGAATCTTAGCTCAGTGATTCCACAACACATGAAGAAGAAAGTCTACAAGACACCATTTTCAGAAGTACACAGTATCAAGCTACACTTGACTTTACATCCATATTTACTCCATGACTCAAGCACATCAGTAAATATCACAGCGGGGAAAAAGTAAATTAAAATAGTTCTATTTTTATTATGAAGGGTGATCCTCAAGATTCTTTCTTCCCAATTTACATTACACAATATTCAAACTTGCTTCTCTCTTTCCTTCAAGATATTTGAAGATGTCAGTCCTCAGATTGCACGTGTTTCAGTGGTTTTAAAAACTGTTACTTTCATCTGTTGCCATTTCACATTGTCAGTCCTCGATGGGAGATTATTTTATACTCCATTAGTTTTAATCTGAACTTTGACAGAAGTATAGCTGTTACAAAACCTTACTCAAAGTTACAATTTTTTTTATAATTTCAAAGAACCAATTCCTTTTTTCTTTCTTGGTTTTTCTCTGGCTCTGCTGCTTTATATGACCTCAGATTCCCACCATCCATAATGTCATTGCAGTTAAAATAGGAAAGTTGATGGGTTTTTTTTTAAATTGAATTCAATTGGACTACTTTTGTAGGTACTTCTGATAACACTATGACCTAACAATTCTTATTGAATTTAAGAGCGATTTTAAAGAAAATTTATCTTATTAAAATTGTTTAACACTACCAGGATTTATGCTCCTATGCTGACAATTTAACAAGTCATAGAATGTCCTGTTCTTTGGTGACATGCTGCAGAATGATGCCAAATTTGTCACAGAGATGGTCTATTGAATTTGAACTAAAAAATAGCGGTAGTAAGAAGAAAGAAAAATGTGTCGTAAAAGGTTCACTTACTGACAAGCTTTTATAAAATCATTTATACTTTGAAGCCTGAAGTAAACTACAATCCAAATAGTCTTGAAGATCATATCTAAGATATCTGAATGCTTTGGCACCATAATATTAGGTCTTTGCGCTTGTTTATATTAACAATAGACAGAAAAGCAGGCAGATGAGTATTACTTTCCATTTCCAGATTTCCATTTTGCACTGGATTCATGCATCACTTGTCTTTTCCAAAGTACAAAAAAAATAGATGTCTCAGCTTATTTTAGCTAAAATGGAAAAAGCTTTGGAGGTAGTCTCAGCATAAGTATCTCTGTATATTTGATCTGTGTGGCCAAGTTTTTGTAGCTAGTGGAATTACAGAAGCTGCTAGAAACTTCCCCCATGTCTGACACAGCCAATGCCAGCCAGCTCCAGGATGGACTTTTCACTGGCCGAGACTGAACCAATCAGAGAAGGTAGTAACACCTCTGTGATAACATGCTTAAGAAGGAAAAACATTATTTTGCAGATGTAATTGCCATCAGAGAATAGAGGATTGAGAATACGTGAGAGGAACAGCCCTGCAGACATCAAGGTCAGTGAACAAGGAGGGGGAGGAGGTGCTCCAAGTGCCAGAGCTGAGATTCCCCTGCAATCCGTGGTGAAGAGACCATGGTGAAACAGTCTGCAGCCTATGAAGGTCAACATGGGTGCAGAGATCCACCTGCAACACATGCAGGAGACCTACACTGAAGCAGGTGCATGCCCAAAAGAAGGCTATGATGCCATGGAAAACTGGTGACCTATGGGTCCCTTCCTACTCGGAATAACCTGTGAACCTGTCAATAGGGTCCTGGCAGGGACCTGCAATCTGTGAAGAGAGAGGCCCACGCTAGAGCAGATTTCCTGGTAGGACTCGTGACCACATAGGGAATCCACAGTAGAGCAGGCTGATTTGAAGGACTGCATTCCATGGAAAGGGATGACCTATGGAGCAGTTAATGAAGAACAGTAGCCCGTGGGAAGAACTAATGCCGGAGAAGTTTATGGAGAACTGTCTCCTGTGGGACGGACTCCACCCTGCAGCAGGGGAAGGACTCCTCTCCATGAGCAGTAGCAGAAACAACATGCATGTTTTTTAAGATTTATTTGTCATTATTCTGCTCTGATTTTGAATCATAATAAATTAATTTCCCTGAGTCAAGTCTCTTCTGCCCATGACAGGAATCAATGACTGATCTCTCCCTGTTCTTATCTCAACTCATGAACCTGCTGTTATATTTTCTTTCCCTTGTCCCTTTGGGGAGGCGAGTGATAGAGCAATTTTTCTGGGCACCTGGCATCCAGACAGGGTCAACCAATTGCACTGTGCAAATTAGTTTTTCCTGTCACGCACTATCACCAAATTTACAGGATTTTAGCCTTGAGATAAATGTTTCATTCAGAGAACACAAGTGTGGCTTTCCTATCTGCTGAAATATACATATATATATTTCTACAACACTCTAATACTTCCCTTATAATGTTCAGAGAGAATGTAGAGATGACAAAATTTTGTCCTTAACTCAATATTTTTTTCTGTGATTTTCTTCTGAAGGCTGCTGGACTAGAACCAAAACTAGACTAAAACTAATCATTTAATACCTATCACCCACTACTCCTTGGAGGTGTATGAAAGGTTCAATTGTGTTTTCATCCCCATGACCACCCCATCAGCCAAGTAAGAAAACATGATAGTCAGCAGTGCATATGCTCATCATATAGTCAATGTTATTTTGTTTTTTCTATTAAAAATACATCCATATCAAAAAAGAATCATAATTCCTTTTCATTAATCCTCACCATGTTTTTCTATCATATTCATAGAGCACATTTCACAGTTTTTATTTAATAGATATATCTTGTTCGGACCAGAATTATATCAGCAATGTATGATACACACAGTAAATTAAGTATCAGGAACAAGTGTGGCTGTGCTTAACCTGACCTTAGTGATGACATTGTGACCCCCCGCTTTGCCTGCATGCCATCAAAGCAGGATCTCCAGGGGAGCTGAAAGTCTTTCCATATTTGCCAGAAAAAACCTTGCACTGTACTAATGGCATATTATGCCTCTGGGCAGGCTAGGGGGGGTTGCATGCTCCAGAAGTTTCATATTCCCTCCCTGAGGTCATAGTGAAGATAACTGAGGATAACCAAGAGTTATAGTACTGATGTACTCAGTAGGCTCAAAATAATCTTGGAAGAACAAAACATGCACAGTGCAGCAATTTCTTCTCATTTACTAATATCAAACAAGGTCTTGATTAACAATCTTTAGATTTCTGTGCATTTTATGAAAATAAAACAAACTCCCCTCCAAATCTTCTACATTAAAATAGTGAGAATTTGGTAGATCCAGAAACGACAATGCTAGAGACTGAAATAGTTGTGAGAGGTTAATACAACTAATGCAGCCCTTCCAGAGAAATGAATGTGAGACTTGTCAAAGTGGACAATTAAGTTGATTTCCCTTTTGATGTTATTATTTTACAATAAATGTGCTTTGCTACATGCTACATTACAATTTTTAGGAATATGACACTGAAACACTTAGCATTCTACTTGCAAATCAGAGTACACACAGAGAACTTAATTTACATATCAACCTAGCAGCTGCCTTTGCATTTGCTATTTAATGAACCCAGAAGCTTAATTTATATATTTTCATCCTAATTTTATTATGTGATCTTTCAGAGACCACACAGAACAGTGCCTGCACGAAAAGGGGAATAGACCATTTGAAAGCCACATGCTTGCAAAAGAATATCTCTTAGACACTACCTAGAATTAGTGTCTCTGTGAAACAAGTAATTCCAAAGTACTATGAGAAAAAAAGAACAAGTTTCTTCATTTCATTTAGCACTGTTCACCACTGTTTTTAAACAGGAAAATTTAAGGTGTAGAACTCTGTTGTTGTCTGTCAGGAAAAAGTTTTTTAAAGTACTCCATTAGAATTTTATATTATTCATTATTTTTCTTTCCTTAATACATTTTTACATAACTTTGCATAGCACTATTTATTTGCTCAGGACTGGGTGTAGAATTGGGTTTACTTTAAAAAACACTATTAAGATGCACAAATATAAAACCTTCATACAAAAGAAATAACAATTATAAGTATCACAGAACTTGTTGGTATGAGAAGTCGCTTATAAAATAAGATACACAGAATCTAGTCTTCAGCTTAAGCACGTAGTATTAATAGCTACTAATATTAAATAACATAGACGTTACTTAATTGCAGGATTCTTGACTCAAAAAGAAGGCCCATTACCAACATGCCTTAATTTTTGTCACAGTGAATGCTTTCAGAACAGCATTTTTGCTCTGCCAAACTGGAAATTATCATTTAGGTAGGTTCCCATTAAGCCTAGGTCTCTGCTCTTTCCTCCTCAGATAATTCCCCGCTATATCTAGCATCAACATAAACAAAACAGCATCACTTTGTGGATTTTTGCTTCATTTAATTTAGCATTCATTTCTCATCATTAATTTGGGTACTGGAGTGGGATGACTTAACAAAAAATATCATTTACTTTCTTATCCCTTCCTAGTCTAAATTTCTCTCATGTTTGATATGGGCTACACACAATCTATCCTCTCGGTTCTATTCATATGGTGAAGCAACAGGCAGCACAGGAGGCTGGGCTTTTTATCTGCTCCATGCCTCTCATTTGTGCTTTAAACTACTGTGGGCGTCTTCATTTTCCATGGCTCTGACATGCTGTCTACAGGCCATGGTGCTTCAGAGGTGTCCCTGCCTCAGTGTGGGTCACCCAAAGATGCAATCTTTCCAGATGTCTCTGTCATAGCGCAGGTCACCCATGACCACAGTTCCTTAGCATTCTCTGTGCCTTAACATGAGTCCTCCACAGGCTGAAGTGCCTGAGGAGTGTTCCACCCTAACAAGGGTCACTTGTAGCCAGAGCTCCACAGAGGTGTCCCTAATCCAGTACGGGCCACCTCTTTCAAGGTCAGTATGTCCAACCATGCCCTTAGCTGACTCCTCATCAGCATTTTTCCTGTCATATCTCCATAAAAGTGTATTCCTCTGCATGTCTCCATAGCATCCAGAGCCTTGTCAATCCCTCAGGACACCTGCTTTTCCGTAAAAATGCACCACAGTTTTCCCTGTCATGCTGCAGTGTGGGCTACTCACCACAGTGTCAGACTGGGCTGGAATCAGCACAGAGCACTTCATGTCCTCCTCCTCAAAAGTTACCTGCAGCTCCTTGCTTCAAAGCCTTACCATTTATACTCCATACCATCACATTAGCTTTGAATATGACTGGATACTAACCACATTTAAGTTACATTCCATGGAATACATCAAGGCAGTCTAAAATTCCCTTAATCTTTCTAAGTCTACTGGCTTATTTTTCATCCTATAAAATGGAGAAACTGGTATTTTCACATCTTCCACATGGCTTTTGGAGCTATTCAAATAGCTGTCATATACTCAGATGGCAATCATATATTTAATTAGAATGGAGCTCTGACTTTTCCCTCAGTGGGTAGCTTTAACTGTCAATCAATCAAAGTTAATCACATTAATGAAATTCATAAATAAAGCAGAATGAAGAACAAACACCTTCTGGAAAAAAATAATATTTCAAAAGCACTAGCTGAGAAAAATGAAGGGAAATTTATCTGAGAAAAGTCAAGCTAATGCATCTGAGAAAAGCAAATCTGAAATGCTGGCATTTAACATGACATACCTTTGAGAAGCCTTAACATTTCAAAGAGGCTGTGGACTGATGATGGAACTGAACATAATGGTAGAGAATCCTGAATTAGAGGCATAAGTCACTTTTTTACACTCAGATGCAATGTAGGCACTATGCTGCAGAAAGATACAGCTGAATTTGAATCCTGCAAGACACTCTGAAGACTGCTGAATAAAAATCTGTCAGAGTCCTACTAGGGTTGATGTAAAAGGAAAGAAAGATGAAAATCAAAAATTATATAGGAAGAAGGATTAGGGCAAGATAAGATGCATGTGCTCACTTATTTGGTTATTTAAAAGAGAATTTAGGTTTTGGAGGAAAATTTGCCAGAAAAATAAAGGAAATATTTTTTTTCTGGATAGTGCCTTTAAAAAGCAATGTTGAGAAACATTGTATTTACATACAAACCCTTTCTGAATAGGAATTGGCAGGTAATTGGTTGCTCGAAGGTCAAGATAAGTTCTTTTGTCTAAATTTATTTGACTTTATTTTCATATTTCTCCTCTCTGCCAATATCTGAGGTTCAAAGAAAGGATCTTCAAGAAAAAGAATCAAAGAAATCTCTTTGCATGGTTTAATCATGTCCTTATGTGAATACATTGTACTAAACTGCTTGTGCAAAACAGTGGGAAAGCAATTAATACTAAGGAGCCTTTAAGTGTAAGGGTTTGTTTGTTAAGAAAACCAAATGAAATTTTAGGCAGGTACAGGAGTTATTATACCCTGTAGGCCAAATCCCAAGAACTCTGTGGCGTTATTTTAGCTGATCACTGTGTGGTTGACCTCAGCCTCCCCAGTGTGGAATTGCCTTAGAACAGCACAAAAGCTAGTGCTGACAGCAAGGGAATGTTGAAACAGAAGCAGCATGAAAAATATTAGTCTTTTCTAATTCAGCAATTATTAGCAGTAAATTGTTAAGTAAAATGGACTTCTCCCAAGGTGTCTCAGCCAAAACTAGTACTTGGAAATGTAATTTTAATACTAAATTATGCTCAGAAATGCAGGGGTACCGGTTGCTCCTTGTAGTGGTAACAACTCACAATAGCTGCCACATCACAACATCTGCAGCAACACAGTGCTTTCATCTTCCAAGGCAAGAACTGCTGACACCTGGTCTGACTATAGAAATGTAGTGGATTTTGTGTACTTGGATCATAGCAAAGCCTTCGACACAGTTACCCATGGCAAGCTTCAGAAGAAACTCTCAGAGCATGGATTAGATAGGAGCATTCTGTGTTGGGTTAGGAATTGCTTGGATGGCCAAGCCCCGAGAGTGTTGGTAAATGGTGCCACATCCAGCTGGTGGCCGGTCACTAGTGGGGTCCCACAGGGATCAGTGTTAGGGCCGGTACTGTTTAATATCTTTATTGATGATATGGACGGGAGAATTGAGAACATTGTTAGCAAGTCTACAGATAAAACGAAGTTGAAGGCAAATGTTGAACTACTAGAGCTTAGAAGAGTCCTTCAGAAGGACCTTACCAGGCTGGACGAATGGGCAAATTCTAATAGTATGTGGTTTAACACGTCCAAGTGCCAAGTCACTTTAGACTTAACAACTCCATGCACCGCTATTGGCTGGGGGATGAGTGGCTGGAGAGTGGTGAAATGGAGAGAAATTTAAGAGTAATGGTTGACAGAAAACTTAATATGAGCCAACAGTGTGCCCAGGTGGCTAAGAGGGCCAGTGGCATCCTGACCTGTATCAGGAACAGTGTGGTCAGTAGGACTAGGGAAGTAGGACTATACTCGTCACTGGTCAACCACATCTTGAGTACTGTGTCCAGTTCTGGGCTCTCCAGAGGAAGATGTTGAACTGTTTGAGAGGGTCCAGAGAAGAGTGACAAGTATAGAGAAAGGACTGGAGACCAAGCACTATGAGGGGTGACTGCAGGAGCTGGGGTTGTTTAGCCTGGAGAAGAGCAGGCTCAGAGGTGACCTCATTGCAGTTTACAACTACCTGAAGGGAGGTTGTAGTCAGGTGGGTGTAAATCTCTTGTCTCAGGCTTCCAGTACCAGAACAAAAGCCTTAAATTATGCCAGGGGAGGTTTAGACTGGATGTTGGGAAGACCTTTTCACAGAGAGAGTGATCCTTCAGTGGAATGATCTGCCCAGGGAGGTGGTGGAGTTGCCATCCCTAGAGGTGTTGCAAAGAATATCTAAGAAAAAGGAGGAGGAGGGCATCAGATAATACACAGTATTTCTTGCCTTCCCTGTATGAGAATGCCTCTACACTCTGGGGGCTTGAATGTATTGCAGCATTTACTCCTTTTAAAAATCTCCTGAGGAAAAATGTGAATGGAGCTGCTTTTACTTGGTCAGTATTTTCTGACATTACAAAGTTCTGTGCTCCAGGAAAAGTGCAAATCTTGACACTTAGCTTGAACCTCTGAATAAGTCACAAGTTTCTGTAGCATCTACTTTCACCTCACTTGCCAAACACAGTTTTGAAACAAGCTAATCATAACTTCTTTCTTTCTTTCTTTGACGATGTAATAGATAAGCATATATGGAATTTTTGGAACTACCTATTTTGCTAGTAACTAGAAAATTATTAGTTGAAAGCTTTTGTGTGTTCTTTACATAGTATATAAAAGTAATAGATGTTATATACTTTGTGATGTTATATACTTTGTGGAAGGGAATAAAATTCAAAGCAGCAGAGACATTTTTAAATGTTACCTTTAGCTCGTGTTCTGTCCATCCCACACAGGCTTGAAGGGTCCTGATGACTGGCATAAATCAATGGATTAAGCATTCTGCACTTTATTCATCAGAGGGAAGTGTGGGTATAGGTGAACCTCACATGTCATGAGGGTTTGGAAGCCTGGTAGCCTACGCAATCTGAAAGCTTTCTCTACTCTGCAGATGTAACCAAAGTAATACTTCTTCTTGCACAAGCAGGACTGGTAAATCTTTAGCCCACAGAGATTTGACAAACAGGATAAAATTAAGAAAATTTGAGAAAATAAGGAAAATAATTTTTTTTTTAAACTTAAAGTTATTTCCAGGCATCCCTGAATGAAGGTTGAAGAAATGAAATTAAATGGGAGTCCTATTACTAGTTGTGATGCATAAACTTTTGGCCTCCTCAGTACTGAGAGGGAAGACATAACTGCCCTCACACTACGCCTCTTTCAACTCATTATGTATTTGGGCTTTTTTCATGAGGGCATAAAATGACTGAACATAAATGGTAATTAATGTGTATAACCTGTCTCTTTCTCATCATGCCTGTTGTTCAGTAGGTTGTTTCCTGTTACAGATTATTGGGATTTTTATTTTCTTTTTATAATTTCATTAGATAAACTTCGAAGTTCTCATTACTGAAATTCTCACATTTTCTGCTGGCTGCAATCACAAATTTTATCATGTTCCTACTGGAATGAATTCTATTGTTTAGCAGTATAATCTTCTCTCAGTCTGCCAGTATCAGAACAAGAGGACATGGTCTTAAGCTGTGCCAGGGTAGGTTTATGCTGGATATTAGGAACAGCTTTTTCAGAGAGAGTGATTTCTCAGTGGAATGGGCTGCCAGGGAGGGGGTGGAGTTGCCACCCCTGGAGGTGTTTAAGAAAAGATTGGATGAGGAACTCATTGACATGGTCTAGATAATGGAATGATGGGATGGGGAGTTAGATTGAAAAAAAAAATAGATAACCCTGAGATTAGCTCAGATGGCTAAAGCATGGTGCTCATAACACCAAGTTTATGGGTTCAATCCCTGTATGGGTATTTAATTAAGAGTTGGAATCCATGATTCTTGTGGGTCCCTTCCAACTCAGAATATTCTGTGATTCTTTTATCCTAATTTAGAGCCATCTGAAAATGTACTGAGAGTGCAGTCCATTTCATAATCCAGATGAGAATTGAATATTATGTATCAGTCCAGCATTGACCTTTGGGCTATTCATTTGCAATTGGCTGCCAACCAAATATCAACCCAACAATTGCTACCCTGTGAGCTTCCTTGTCCATCCAACACTCAACCCATCCAATAATCTGTTCATCCAGTTCGTATTTTCCTCTTTTTCAAGGTCAAAAGCTTGAGGAGATGGTGACAAGTGTCTTACTGAAGTCAAAGTATGTTGCAGCCAGTGCTTTTTCCCCAGTCACATACCTATGTTTTATTAAAGAAACCCATCATGTTGGTCAAGAATTATTTGCCCACATTCACATCTTGTTTGTTGTCTTATGCTTTACATTTTTTTAATTAATTATGAGAGGAAGTTCTCTATTATATTTCTGAGACTGAAATGAAGCTGACTAGAATTAGGTCTTTAATAAAGACAGTATAAAGTTAATGGTTTTCCAGTTGTTAGAGACCTCCCACCAACACCACAATTTTTCACTGAGCATGGCCATGCAAGTGTCCCCATGATCATATCAGTCAACTCTTTCAGTACCTTTTGACAGCTCCAGTCTGGTCTTGAAAATTTAAATACATACGTGCAACTTCTGTAGCAGTCCCTATACTGCCACAGCCCACATATTGTCGCTTTCCCACTGCTTATGTCTCTTTCCTTCTGAAACCATCAATGAAGAACAGAGATCAAGTTGCATGTGAAGGTTGATACTAAAATTGTCGTTGCCAGACTTTTCTGTGTCATCCATGAGGGAGGCTGTATCCCCTATTTAAGAGTAGACATGTTCTCTGAATGTCCTTTTGCTGCCTACATCCTTATAGAATTATTTCTTCCTGAAGTGTCCCTTAATATTTTTAGTGCCAACTGAGCATTCATTTTTTAATTTTTGTCCCTAAATGGCCAAGCAATGGTTGCACCCTCTGACTTGTAATTTCAGCCTGTCCAGACTTTCTCTGTTATTTGTCAATGCAAAGCAATACAGTATATCCCCACTGCACTGAGACCCTTCCATTACGACCCCATGAATTTGTGAGGAAAATTTCTGCCAATTTTACTTCAGCCACTTGCAAGGTTCCCCAGCCAACACATGCACAGTGCCTCTGTTCCACCGAGGGGCGGTGCTGCTGCTCCCTGTGGCGTGGCGCCGGGCCTGTCCTATGGGGACAGCCAGGAGTCATGCGTTCCCCTGTTACTCTAAGTGCAGCCGGGGACTGATCCGCCCCCGGTGTGTGTTACTGTTTCCGTGGCTACAGGCAGGGAAGGGAAGTGCCTCACGAAAGTGGAGCTGGGTGGCCCGCAGGGGCAGTGAAGCCAGTGCTGTGTGCTGGAACGGGGAAGCAGGGGTTAATGCTCACTTCTCTGATGCAGCTGCGGGCTGGCATGCCGCGCAGGGCTGGGGGGTGGTGCTGGGGAGGGAGCCACAGCACGGGGTTTAGGCTGTGAGCACGCGCAGTGACAGCAGCCTGGCAGCAGCTGCAGAAGAGACAGCAGTGCTGAAGAGAAGTCGAGGGATTCTCAGGGGGTCTCCCGAGTCAGAGAGGGCTCAGAAACACTTCCCTTTTCTCCCCTGTGCTGAGAGAACCCATGGGAAGGAGTGGAAAAGTGTCCGCAGTGCTCCGGAGTGGAGGAGGGTGGAGCAATGGTCGTGGCCTCCATGCATATTAATGAGCTGCACATCTTTGCAAATTTGACGTTCTGCAAGTGCCCTGGCATGACCTGTTCCTCGCAAATGAGGTGGTATAACTGTATCTGCCAAAGCATTGATTTAATAAGGGATACTAGCAATCTAGCTCATAGGTTCACTGCTACCTGGATTGAATGTTTTATTGTAAATTATACCTACTTCAAGCCAGTTTATAGTAAACAAGAGAATATCAACACCTATTTTCTAAAAGAGACAACTCGGTGATAAAACTTTAGAAAACAGGGAATGATAAATACAAATAATCCTAAAGTTGCATCAGAAGTTCTGTCTGAAATTCATCAGACTTTCTCTGTCTTAATAAACTATACAGGAATCATATAGTATATTTTCTTTCTTTTAATAATCTACAGTGAATTGTCTCTGTATCGTGACTCCTCCTTCATGACCTCGCACATTTGCGATGTGAATTTATCGCAGTTTTGATTCCACCATTTGTAAAATTTAGCAGCTCGCACATGCGTAGTGCCGCTCCTCCACGTGGAGGCGGTGCCGGAGCTCCCTGTGAGGCGGCACTGGCCCGGCCCAACAGGGGAATGCCAGGAGTCACGCTGTCCCTTGTTACTCTAAGCGCAACTGGGGAACTGACACCCCGCGAGTGCGTGTTACTGTTTCCACGGCTACAGGAGGGGAAGGGCAGTGCCACAGGAAAGTGGAGCTGGGCTCGCCGCAGCGGCCACTGGAATGTGCTCGCTCCGCTGCCACAGATGAACCCCCCTGCCCCGCGTGGCCCTGCCAGTGTGCACGGGACCGCAGCTGAACCGTCTGGCGCGATCCCATGCTGGCAGCTCACGCCAGGATTGGGCGAGGGAGCAGCGGCGCAGCCACGCCGCCATGGGGACGCGCCGCGCTGCCGTGGGGCCGTGCGGTGCCCGGGTGGGAGCACCGGGGGAGGAGGAGGGGGAAGCGGCGCCGAGGTTTGGGCTGTGAGCACACCGTCGTGGCGGCCCAGAGAGGCCGACACATTCTCGGGGTGGCGGGGGTCTCCTGAGTCAGAGGGGGCTCAGAAACAGTTCCCTTTTCTTCCCCGTGCTCAGAGAGTCCAAGGGGAGAAGCAAAAACATACCCAGAGCCCTGCGGAGTTCAGGGGGGGTGGGGCAATGGGCGTGGCCTGCATGCATATTAATGACCTGCAGTTCTTTGCGAGGTTAGGGTTTCGCGATGGCATTGGCCTGTCCCTTTCCTCACGATGGAGGAAGTATAACTGTATGTTTGTTTTAATAGTCAATCTTCCCTCTGAAGTCTTTCAAAAGATCTGGACTAGTTTAACATTTCATCCCCCAGATTTATTTTACTTTGTCCTAAGTAGGAAGCAGACTAACCAAACACCTATTAGAATAACTTTTTTTCCCTTTCCATAAACAAGAAAATATGTCTTTGTTGCAGTAATAATGCACATTTAGAAGTGAATAGAGTAATAAACAACACTTTGATTCAATGAAGTGTTAAAACTGACTTTCATCCTCCTCTCCCAGTAATCCCTAGGCATTCTATAGTTGGGAAGGAGCAGTCCAATTGACTTCATGTACTACACTTTTTTCCTTTAAACATACACAATACAAATATCTGTAGCATTACTGAATGTAGGATATAAATGGATTTTGACTGAGACTAAACTAACAGAAATCAAAATCCTTGGGGTAAAAAGTCCATTAGGAGTGATTGAACCCAAACATATTCCTTTTAAGCATGCTGTAAAACTGGTTTATATATCCTCACTATACCTGAACACTTGAATAATCAGAGGCGTGTTATTAATGTTAGTCAAAACAAGGATGACTAATTAGATGAAACATATGGAGCCAGATTTTAGACTGACAAGCCTCTGTTGAAATATAGTGTAAAGGCTTCAGAATGTTATTTCTGAGTTTGAGATACATTGTTTATGATTAGGTCTACTATAGATAAATGTTAGGTACACTATAGAAATGTTCTTCTGTTTGTCAGTGAGAGGACTGTCTTAGGTTAGCATTATAACATGTGTGGTAAATGCCTCTTAGTATTTTTTATTCTATATTGCTGTTTTAAAACAGCATTGTCTGTAGCACTCTGTCCCACCCGCCCCCCACCCCGCTAAGATGATAAATCCTGGAAAGCAATTTGAGACATTTCAACAGCAGGAGGAGGAGGCAGCTCCAGGGGAACGGGACAAGCAGCAGCACAACAGCCCGGCCGGGGTGAATTGCAGCTACTTTTCTTGAGACTCTGAGGAACTGAACTTATCTCCCATAGACACATCCAAACTGAAACAAAGAATCTCAGCTATCTGCATCAGAGGGCTCCACATCCAGACAGGAACAAGGGTTTGGCCCTTCCTTCCCTTCCCCCTGAGGGAGGAAAATATAAGACAGTGTCAATCTGAAAACAACAGGGTTTTTTTCTCTCTCTCGCTGTTCCTTAAATCCCTGGAGGAGAGGTTTTAGTTATAAATTTGTGTACTTCATTTAATAACTATTTTTTTCCATTTTCTTCTTCATTTCCCTTTGAGGAGAGAAATGAATTTAATTGGAATTGGTAGAGAGGGAAAAATCTTACTCTAAACCACAAGGACTCTCACTTCAACACTCAATTTTGGCCAACAGTAAATGAATAAGCTCTTTTAAGAAGAAGTTGTAATTTGAAATTATAGTTGCTTCAAGAAATATAGGCAATTTCTAAATTCTAATTGAGAATATTAAAATTAAGAAATTAATTTCTCAAAAACAGACCCTATGATGACAAAATCATCCCTTTTGCAAAATCAAGTACCAACTTCCTTTGTTGCTTCAAGAGCTGTGAAAGTCTAAACATTTTGCAGGAAGAAAGTTAAATAGTTCAGATCACTGAATGGGAATGAGAAAGGGGGAGAGAAAAGAGAGAGGTAGTCTGAAACTGAAAAAGTTTTGACACATTAAGTACTTGAGTCTTCCTTAGGATAAAATACATAGAGCTTAAGTGGACACAATTGAAATACATTCTCCCTTTTTCAACCTGCATGACAGAGAAGAAAATGGATATACAGAGAGAGTTATATAAAAGATATAGATATTATAGATAATAGAGTTAGAGATGTGAAATTAATATTTTCCCCCTTTTATGCTAAATAGGAAAAAGTGGAAAATATGGACTCAGGACAAAGGTTACTAGCAAAGCCAGCGTCGTTACTAGCAAACACCTTTGTCTCAAGAAAGCGGGCAGCATGTAGACAAGCATCTAAAGAAGACCTGTAACTGAAATAAGAACAAGTAACTTAAAAACTGGTCAAATCCCCATTAAGTAGATTTTCATTTTTTTAAGAATGTTAGACATGTAGTTTACTTTATAGTTTATTTAAATAAATTTTTATTTAAATAAATTCCTATTAAAATATAAAGTTCAGGGTAAACTCTTTCAGAGCAAGCTACATTTCAAAGAATGAGGGAATGTTTTACCAGGTTAAAAATTCTCTGTGTGAGTGTTTCACTTTGAAAATACTGATGGCATCAGATCCACATTTGAATATAATTATTTAGTAGGCTTGTTATTCATGATGACTGGATAATTTAAGAGATTAGCAGGTCATTTGTAACCATGGAAATCATGTTACCTGCATATCTAATAGACTAATTTCTACATGAAGCAAGGCAGTAGTTCTGTTTACTTACTTGCTTGTTAAATGTTATTTTGAACTAACTTGTTTTCCTCATGGGAATTGTCAGTCTCTGAAAAGAAAAATGGAAAAGTAATGCTACGACCTTACTGAACCTCAATGAATGTGCAGTTTATTTTCAATAAATGTATATCTGACCTCATTTGTATAGTCATATATTTGCTTGATTCTTGTCTTTTAAATTTTATTTAGAGACTGGAAATTTTAAGGATTATATATGTAAAATACATATGTTAGGTTTCAAAATTTCCAGTTGCTAGTCTCAGTGGATAGGGATACGAATTAATGATTGAGTCAGGACAACTTAATGGTAGTTGGAATTCACTAACCGAAAGATTGCTTATGTATGTTTCTTATTCTGTCCCATCTGTGGGACAAAATTTTTAAATCATCTTAATTTCAATGTAGTAAAGTACGTCAAACTAAGAGTTCTTAAGTAAAGAAAAGAGAACCTTCAGGGGACAACGGAGTTTTTGTATTTTTCCATATCCACCAGTGTGCATAGTATTGTCAAACTCCTAGCTCAGAGGAACTAAATGACAATCATGCAGATTTCTTAGAACACAAAATACATGGTCGAAATCCTAGATTGTAGCCATTTTAAATTGTTATTGGTGAGGTTGTTGGGGCTTCTTGGTTGGTTAATTAGTTTGGATTTGATTTTGGTTGTTTTAGGGGAGGGGGACCAGGTTATGCAAAATTTATTAAAGACATCTGGGATTTCTATGCATTTGCTTTTCTGTTACTTGATGCAATCAAGATTCAAAGGGTCTATTTTTAACCTGCAAGATGTTGATTATAACTATAAAGTACTATTCTAGCAGATGAATATATTAAAAGGTCACAAAAGCCATGAATCACAATGAGACTCATCTATCCTTCATTTTCTCTGCTTTTACAATGATGTTGTCTTCATAATTTGGGTTAAATCTTCCTTATGAACAAACCAACAAATTCCCAATAGATCAAACTCACTTCATATTATATAGAATCACAGAATCACAGAATATTCTGAGTTGGAAGGGACCCACAAGGATCATCGAGTCCAACTCTTAACACTGTCTCCCTGGCGGGAATCGAATCCGGGTCTCCCACACGCCAGGTGGGGACACTTACCACTTTACTAAAGTGGATTTTTATAGCTTCTGTCATTAATTTATCTGAAATGCTCTAATTTCAATTTGATATTCATGTCATGGCCAGTTGACAACCTAATTGTCTTCATCTTCACTAATCTCAAAGCTGTCTATAAACTATTATCTATCACTTGTTAAAATTATAATATCATGTTGACATCTAAATTATTTTAATATATGCAAATTACACAGCAACATAATGTTGAAATAATAAATGAGGAAGATTTTCCAAAATTTGTTTCCCAAACTTTCCCATACAAAGGAGCACTTGGAAAACAAAAGAAGAACTAAAGAAAATAGTAACAACTTTCTGGTTTAAACCACAAAGCAAGAGTGTCAGAATTGTCATTTCTATCCAATCAGACAAACATATTTAAAAAAGAAATCAAAACTAATGTCATGTGGAAATCAACCAGTTAGTCTTAACCAATAAACAGTCTACATTTACTACTTAATCAAAATCCCTATATAAGAAGGAATATATATTACTCTTTAAATGTTAAACAACATATAATGTTTCTCAAGAGGAGTAGTTCATTCTTCAACACTCTTAAAAAGACTTAATAACCAACAAGTTTGCATCTTCACTGTGCTGTAGTGGTCTTGCATTTGTCATTGTAAGGGGACCTTCAAGATCATCTAGTTCCAACCTCCCTGACATGGGTAAGGAACCTTCAACTAGACCAGACTCCTCAGAGCCCAATCCCACCTGGCCTTGAACAACTCCAGGGATGAGGCATTCACAACTTCCCTTGGCAACCTGTTTCAGTGCCTTACCACCCTCACAGTACAGAATTTTTTACTAATATTTAATCCAAACATACTCTACTTTAATTTGAACCAGTTACCCCTTTGAATCCATAGCTCCTTATACACCCTTGTAAATAGTTTTGTCCCACCTTTCCTGTAAGTTCCCTTCAGGTACTGGAAAGCCACAATTAGGTCACCCCAAAGCCTTCTCTTTTTCACTAGCAATCCAGATTTTCTCAGCCTTTCCTCATAGCAGAGGTGCTTCATCCCTCTGATCAACTTTGTGGCCCTCCTCTGGACTCACTCAATCCAACAGGTCAAAGTTCTTCCTGCGCTGGGTGTCCCACAGCTGGATGCAGTTCTCCAGGTGGCATCTCACCAGCACTGTGCAAATGGGCAGAATCACCTCCCTCCCTTACCCTGCTGGCCACAGTGCTTTTGATGCAGCCTAGGACACAGTTGTCTTTCTGGTCTGTGAGAGCACACTCTGACTCATGCCCAGGCCCTAATCCACCAACATCTCCAAGTCCTTCTCAGCAGGGCTGTTCTCAATCTGTTTTTCCCCAGCCTGGATTGATACCAGGGGCTGACCTAACCCGGGTGCATTGGTCTTGTTAAACTGTGTAAGATTCTCATGCACCCACTTGTCAGTCTAGTCCAGGTCCCTCTGGATGACATCCCATCCTTCAGGTATGTTAGCAGCACCACTCAGCTTCGTATCACCTGGAAATTTGCTGTGGGTGAAATTGATCCCTTCCTCTATGTCACTAATGAAGATATTAAGTTACACTGGCCCCAATACAGAACCTTGAGGGGTACCATTTGTTGTCCATTGGAACTCTGAGCTGTTGATGGCTACCCACTGTGTGTGACTAGCCAAACAATTCCACGTAACAGGTCACTCATCTAATCCATCACTCTCCAATTTGGGGTGAGAATGGTGCGAAGGCTCGTATCAAAGCCTTTTGAGAAGTCCAGATAAATGATATCTCTAACTCTTCCATTATCCACTGATGTAGTTACTCCACCATAGAAATGACAAAAATAAGGGCAGCAACAACCTCCACTCCTTATTGGATGTGGAGGGAAATTTAGTAACTAAAGATGAGGATAAGGCGGAGTTACTTAGTGCCTCCTTTGCCTCTGTTTTCAGCAGTGAGGGATATTGTCTACAGGAAAACTGGACATCTGAACTGGTAGATGGGATCAGGGTTCAATGTAGTCCCCCTATAATCCAGGAGGAAGAAGTTAGAGACCTGCTGCCCCACTTGGATCCTCATACATCCATGGGACCAGATGGGATCCACCCTAGGTGGATGAGAGAGCTGGCAGATGAACTCACTAAGCCACTCTCCATCATTTATCAGCAGTCTCGGCACACAGGTGAAGTCCCAGATGACTGGAAGCTGGCCAATATGACCCCTATCCACAAGAAGGGCTAGAAGGATGCTCTCAGAAATTGCAGACCTGTTAGCCTGACCTCGGTTCCAGGTAAAGTTATGGAGAATATAATCCTAGTCCAATCATGTAATACCTGCAGGATGATCAGGCAGGAGATAAGACCCAGTGAGCATGGATTTAGGAGTGTGGGTTTGGCCTGACCAAGCTGATCTCCTTTTGAGACCAAGTAACTTGCCTGGTAGATAAGAAGGCTGCGGATGTAGTGTATCTGGCCTTCAGTAAAGCCTTTCACACATCTCCCATAGTATACTCCTGGAGAAGATGGCAGCCCAGGGCTTGCACAGGAGCATTCTGTGCTGGGTTAGGAACTGGATGGATGGTTGAGCTCAGAGAGTAATGGTGAATGGTGTCTCATCCAGCTGGTGACCAGTCACTAGTGGTGTCCCCCAAGGACCCGTGTTGGGTCTGGTTCTGTTTAATATCTTTATTGATCATTTGACGATGGAATTGAGTTCATCATCAGCAAGCTTGCAGATGATACCAAGCTCAGAGCAGATGTCAATCTGTTAGAGGGTAGAACGGCCATGCAGAGGGATCTGGACATACTGGAGAGATGGGCAGATTCCAGTGGGATGAGATTCAATAAATCCAAGTGCCAGGTTCTACACTTCAGTTGTAACAATCCCATGCAGATTTATCAGCTGGGGATGGAGTGGCTAGAGAGTGGGCAGACAGAAAGAGACTTGGAAATGGTGCTGTATGGGAAACTTAACATGAGCCAGCAGTGGCCAAGAAGGCCAAGGCCATCCTGGCTTGCATCAGGAATGGTGTGGCCAGCAAGACTAGGAAAGTTATCCTTCCCCTGTTCTCGGCACTGGTTAGACTGCACCTTGAGTACTGTGTCCAGCTCTGGGCTCCTCAGTTTTAGAAAGATATTGAAATACGAGAACGTGTTCAGAGAAGGGCAACGAAGATGGTGAGGGAGCTGAGGTTGTTTAGTCTGGAGAAGAGAAGGTGACCTTTTTGCTGTCTATAACTACTCGAAAGGAGGTCGTAGCCAGGAGAGGGTTCATCTCTTCTCTCAGGCAACTGGCGATAGAACAAGAGGACACAGTCTCAAGCTCCATCAGGGGAAGTTTAGGCTTGATATTAGGAAGAAATTCTTGATTGAAAGGGTGATCCACTATTGGAATGGGCTGTCCAGAGAGGTGTTGGAGTCACTGTCCCTGGAGGTGTTTAAGAGTAGATTGGATGAGGCACTTCATGCCACGGTTTAGACGATGGGTGTTAGATAGGTTGGACTTGATGATCTCTAAGGTCTCTTCCAACCTTACTAATACTGTGATACTGCGATATGCAAGACTGACATCTCACTTCAGCCTGTAGTAACTGGATGCTTCTTTGAGTGATGGGATTGTATTTATTCAATTGTTGTCATTCTATAGGTTATATTTTTTTACTCTTGTCATTTATTGATCTGAGAAACAGGTGATCTCCTTTCCTCCCCTTGTTCTCTCACTAATCTACTACAGTAGATACAACTGATTGTCTTGTCTCCCAAGTTTCCTGAGAGCCTTGCAAGCAGCCACTGAGATCTGGCTGATGCAAGGCAGAACTGGAAGCAATGTTTACCTCACAATATTTTCCATTGACATTTTCATCCTAATAATATCAGTTTCAAATATTCACTGTGTACTGTGTATATAATGAAACAGAGATAAGCATTCAGTATTTCTGTAATTCAGCATAAAAATATTATTTCTCTAAGGTCTCTTCCAATGTGCAATATAGGTAATAAATTAAGAATTAAACTGCATTCTATAAGTATGAAGGAAACATGACTTATTTATTTAATTATATTCTTCATTTTTTAATAAAAAAAATATATTCCCAATTTTTGAATATCTATTTGATCCTAGGAAAAGGGGAAAAAAATCTTTATTTCTTTTAAGAAACACCTAAAGTTTTAAATTTTAAACATGGTGGAATTTTGACCAAATTTCCCTCTTCAGTTTAACTCTGCTGTAACAGCTCCCACTTGTAATCACATGTATTATCTCTCTTCCGTTTGTACTCATATAATATTGCAGTAGAAACTACAGTAGATATGTCAAATTGCATTATCGTCCATTTGAAAATCAAGCACAATTTATTGCTTTTTCATCAGCTCAATTAGTAAATAGAAATTAGTAAATGAAAATGAGTTGAATTCCTTATTCCTTACTCAATTGAGTGTCGTTGTTAATGAGGTATTTTTTGTGCCAAATTTACTACTCCATGAAAAAAATTACTTAACGCTATTGGAAAACTCTTTTCCCTCACACTCCTTCTTATACATGGAGTGATCCCCTAACTACACTTACCAAGATTCATATCATCAACATCTAGGTTTTCTGTAACACTAGTTTCTCTGGTGATGTCAAAAGAACATTGACTATTTATACTTACTGGACAGGTATAAATTACAGTTTTAAGTAATTTAGATATGTCAGATTTTAACATAGGAAAAGGGGAGTTGTCAGGACAAGAGGGAATGACCTTAAGCTGTGCCAGGGGAGTTTCAGGTTGGACATTAAAAGAGTGCTTAAGCATTGCAATGGGGAGGTGGTGGAATCATCATACCTGAAAGTGGTTGTATTGGGTTTTCCTGTGGCTGGGTTTTTGGTAGTGGGGGGGGCTATGGGGGAGGCTTTTCTTTGAGAAGTTGCTGGAAACTTCTCTCGTAGCTGGCAGAGCTAATGCCAGCCACCTCCCGGCTGGAACTGCTGCTGGCCAAGGCCAGGCCAATCAGGAGAGACAGAGACACCTCTGTGATAACATATTTAAGAAGAAAAAAAAAAAAAGTTAGAACAGGCAGAAGAAGACATGGCTGCCAGAGACAAGCAGCGAGAAGTTGTAACAGCAAATGCAGGCACCAAGACCAGGGCGGAATGAGGGGAAAGAGGTGTTCCAGCAGGCATCTCCCTGCCACCTGTGCTGATGACCATGGTGAAGCAGACTGTCCCCCTGCAGCCCAATGGAATGGATAAAACACAGGGATGCAGAAAATCCACCTGTAGCCCATGGAGAGGGAGCCCATGCTGGAATAGGTGGATGCTAGAGGGAGGCTGCAGCCCATTGGAGCCCACATTGGAGCAGAGTCCCAGGAGAGACCTGTGGCCCAGGGAGAGGAGAGCTCATGCTGGAGCAGAACTGTACCTGGTAGGATATGTGCTTTGGGATGGGACCATACTGGAGCAGCCAGTACTCAAAGACTGCACCCTGTGGAGTGACCCCCCGGGCAGCAGTGTATGGAAGAGTTGCTGCCCCTGGGATTGGACTCACACTGGAGATGGTCATGATGGCCTTTCTCACGTGGGAGAAAGGCCACACCTATTTCTCCACCCCCAGCAACTCTGGAGCACTGCAGACACTTTTCCGCTCCTCCCCATGGGCTCTCACAGCACAGGGGAGCAAAGGGAAGTGTTCCTGAGCCCTCTCTGCTCTGGGAGACCCCCCCAGAGAATCCCTTGGCTTCTCTTCAGCCAAGCTGTCGCTCCCGCAGCTGCTGCCAGGCTGCTGCCACCACGCATTCCTGCACTGCCTCCGTGGTGGGGAAAGGGTGTCCCCAGGCTCAGGTTGGTGTGCTTGGAGCCTGGGAAACCTGAACTTCACAACACTGTGACAACCTGGGCCCCCTTATGGCAGGGAATGCCGTCAGAGTTTCTTTCCCTTTAACTGCAGCAGGCACAATATATCTATCTTCCAGTCCCAAGTGTGGGAGAGGCAGCGCTGGCTATATGACCCAGCAGAACAAGCAGTCCCCCCAGATGCAGTGACAGGCTGCATCACCACCCTGCGGCTGCCCCCAGTCGGGCCCCATCAGCAGCACAGAACCTGTGCCGCTGGGCCCCCCATCTTCATCCCTGGCGCCCATGGCCACGCCGTCCCAGCCAACAGGGGGTGTCAGGCACGGCTCCGTACACTGTGGACAGGCAGTGGCTGCGGCAGTGGGGTGGGCAAGTCCTGCCACTGCGCCATCCCAGCACACAGCACTTGCCCCACGGTCACCACAGCCAGCTGAGTCCCACTTTCCTAGGGCGGTTCCTTTCCCATCCTGTAACTGTGGAAACAGTAACACAAGTGTAGGGCAGGGACCGGGACATGACGCCCTGGGTCTATAAACACCACAGGAGCAAGAGGCACTGTATGCACTTCCCACGGGGCCGCGCCAGTCCTGCCTCACAGGGAACACTGGCACTGCCCCTCAGCGAAGCAAAGGCACTGCTCATGCATCAGCCGGGAAGCTTTGTGAATCACTGAGGCAGGTCTGTGAGAAAAATTTCTCACAAATCAACAAGGTCACAATGGAGAAGTTGAAATGCAGCGAGATATTACTGTATTGGGTTTTTCATATGTCACATTAATTCCTTCTTTGGTATGTGTTCTGGGATAGAGATAAGAACTCTGCTGCGATTTTGCTATTTCTGAAATGATCTCATACATGGAAAGAAAATAGATTGAATTAGAAATTATTACATATTATGCAATAAACAGAAATCTTCATGTAACTATATGCTGGGTTTTGGTCTGCTTTCAAACTTGCTATTGTATATGTATATGGTATTGCTATATGTATACAGCAACTTTGATAGACAAAGAGAAATCAGGGAACTGAAAAGATTGAAACACAAGGAAAATTAGCTATTTCAACACTTATGTATGTTGGGTAAAATTCAATTCAAACTGTGGGTGGTGTATTTTTAGGCATTACAATTTATTTTTTCTTGGAAGCTCAGAGATACCACAAGAAAAAAGACAACTCCCAATCTAGTCTTAAATATCACACTAGTTTTAGTTCAAAACTTATCTTTCAGGCTTCATCTGTACAGTAAGATCTCTGAAAACTTCTCACATCTTTTCACCTTCCTTCCCCTTCCTCTTTCTCAATATGTTTGGATTTCTCCTGGAAGAAAACCATGTGTAGAAAAGGAATTATGACACACTTAGACAGTTGCAATCAGACAGCTGAGGGTGGAGATGATGTGTAGGATTCCAGAGAGAGCACAATGAAATGCATGTGCCACTTTTTAGAATAACTTTCCAGCTATTATTTTGTGGAAAGAGTGATCAAAATGTATTTTAGTTCTATATCTTGTAGGAAGAAATATATGGACAAACTTCACTGCAAGGGTGAACTGCATAAATATTAGAAAGATATATATTATGAAATTGAAAGGGTAGAATGTGTAAGTCTTAAAATGGAGTTCTTATTTATGGGGTAAATAGGCCTTAAAAAAACATCCATACATAAAATATATGTAAGCATATAAAGCTGGAAATTCAAATTTAGAACCATAAGACATGTCTCGAAGTATGTTGAGAATCTATATGTTAACGTTATAAAGGGTCATAATAAATTTTTTTTCAAACAAATCAGAAGCAGAAGGTTTCTTAGAGAATGAAAGATGTCTGCACATGATGGAAGCATATGAGGAGCACACATACATGAGATTTGCATGAGAGGACTTCAGAAAAGAGAAGCGAATTTCTGGAATTGTGCTCAGTCCAAAGGTAATCCAGAAGATTCCCATATCAAGTGTTAATTTAACAGAATTAATTTGAGGAAGTACCTCCAACTGAAGGTTTTATAGGTGTGTGCTGGTTTGAATGTGGGTTTTTTTTTCTTCTGACAGGGAGGTTAACTAGCAGAAGTAACACCAGATATTTCCTTACCAAGGTCAGGCCAATCAGGAGAGATAGAGGTACCTCTGTGATAACATATTTCAGAAAGGAAAGAAAAAAAGCTAGTAACAGCAAGAAGATGGCCAGAGAGGAGCGGTGAGAGGTTTTAACAGCAATGCAGGCACCAAGGCCAGGGCCTAAGGAGCCGGGGGGGGGAAGCGGTCCGGGCATCTCTGCAACTTGTGAAGCAGACCATGGTGAAGCAGACTGTCTGCCTGCAGCCCTTGGAATAGAAAGAGAGCACAGAGATGCAGAAATCCACCTGTGGCCAATGGAGTAGGAGCCCACGCCAGAGCTGGAGGATGCTGGAGGAAGGCTGCAGACANGGGGGTGGGGGGGGCAGGGAAGGAAATGAAGCGAGAAGGTGGCTGTGGGTAAATCTCTGACATCCAGCCAGAGTCAAACCACAACAAAGTGGGATTAAAAAGAAAAAAAAGTCTAAATAATCAAGTACACTGAACTGAATAAAATTAAATACATATAAAAAAAACATTTAAAGAATTCTGATATGAAACTATGAGGATCTTTACTACTATGCACAAGCTATTTCTTAAATCAATAGAGAAAGAATGAAAGGTGACAAATATAAAAGAACATTTAAAATTACTGTTGGTGAAAACTAAGAATTTGACCGATAAGTACCATTCTAACTGGTAAAACTATAAAGAAAGGAATTAGTAAACACATGATAAAGAATATTGAAAAGGAATTTATGTGGGTTTTATAAAGGGAAATCATGCCTTACAAAGCTGTCTATTTTTTCGAAGTGCCACTGAGTAGGTGGATAAATATGATCTAAGTATATTTCTATTTTCAAAAAGCTTTCAACAAGCTCTCACATGAATTTCTTAAGTTGGGACA
Organism: Pitta sordida; assembly: GCA_013390025.1. NCBI lineage: Eukaryota > Metazoa > Chordata > Aves > Passeriformes > Pittidae > Pitta > Pitta sordida. Next base: position 34,381 of record WEKX01005631.1, on the reverse strand, counting down.
TTGGCTGCTCCACAGATGCATAAATATTTGGAAACATGTTAGATAGCAATGCAGTGATCCTTTAAAATAATTCAAAATTACTCCATGTAATCAAAATCTAACCTGTCTGTAAGGAGCTTAAGGATTTCTCCATAGTCAGTGACTCAAGGATAAAATAGCACATGATACATAAAATTAAAAAGTATAGAATAATATACACAAAAGGAAAACAAGCCCACAAAATTTAGTTCTGCCATAATCTCTAAACTGGGTATACAGAGAGAAGTATTCAATCAATATGAACAGGTCTCTGAGTATGTTTAATATTCATACGACTTGAACNTGTGACAGAACTGTACCTGGTAGGATTTAGATCTGTATGTTTTGGGATGGGGCTCACGAATGGAGGAGCGCAGCCAGTGCTTAAAGGACTGCACACTTGTGAAGTGACCCCTGGGCAACAGAATATGGAAGAGCTGTTGCCCCTGGGTTTGGACTCACGCAGGGGAAGGTCATGAAAGACTTTCTCTCATCGGGTGGGGGGATCCTATGAAAGAC